>JANRMT010062816.1:24162258-24187256 GCA_026402145.1 Polypterus bichir lapradei | reverse complement strand
CTGGAACAAGGAAGGACCAGGAGAGGGGCCAATATATTCCCCTGCACAGAAAAGGGCAGCCCCTCTGGATTCCATCAGGGTCACAGATACAGAGCCGGGAAGCTCATCCCTTTGGGGGTCCGTGGCCACCACCAGGGGGCGTCTAAATGGTTCCCGAGCCATGGACTGCAGCACTTCCATCACACCAGGATCATCATGGAGCACCTGGAGCACATCTGGGTGTGCCATAAAAGGGGCTGCCTCACTCCGGTTGGGGACCTGGAATCGGGTGGAAGAAGATGGAGCTTGTGACCGGAGGAGAAGAGGCGGCAGAAGAAAAGAAATATAAAAGGGACTGTGAGCCCTATTGTGGTGTTTTGTACTTTGGACATCTGGACTCCGTATCTGTGGGTGTCGAGGCTGATTTTTCACAAGGGTTAGTGTGAAGGGTTAATCGCAGAGCACCCCAGTTGAGTCCTCTTTAGGAAGCACTGGATTTGCAGTAATGAAGCTGAGTAGGAAGTTGTGCCTTTGTAGTGAATTTGAACTAAGGCTGACTAGCTGCTGAGTGCTGATCCTGAAACTGACAACATGAAAGTTCTGTTTGCTCAGTTCCCTCTTTTTTGCTCTTTTTTTTTGCAAGTCTGCAGCGATGACACAACAACATTCGTCAATTTTACAAAATATCCATAATAGGACTCAGCCTGAGCTCAGTCAGGTCTGTGTGATGTAAGCTTAATGTGCTTAGTCTGCCAGCTGAGTGTGTCCCTAGATGTAGACTTGCGGGACGTTCTTCAAATTAGACAAACATCTCAGACAAACTGATTTCTCAGGATTCATGAACGTAGTGTTAGTTGGCGTCAGCCATAATTTAAGCACATTTGGAATGAGCGTCTCAAGTAGCGACGCGGTTAACTAAATTGTGCTTAATGTTATACACCATTCAAGTGCAGCACATTTTATTTCAATAAGCTTCCACTGTGGTGCTGCAGGACTTGCTGCTGTCTGCAGGTCAGCCATGAACTCGGCCTCAGGCGCTCCAACCTGAAGTGAGCCAAAATGAGAACCCGAATGGCTGCTCTCCCTGCCTCAGTCACTTTCCAGTTGAGGAAGATTTTTATGGTGATTCTGCAACCCGAAATGTTTGCTTTTACTGCCTTTATTTTTTCATACATTTTAAATCAGCATATCAGAGGTTTTACTAAATAAAGCCATTTTAAAGGCCCATGCAATTTAACCCTTGCTGGAACAAATTCATTAACGTTTTGATAACTGAACAAAACAAACGGCTCAAAGTGTCTTAAAAGAGCTGAAAGGACGGCTCCTCTTGGGTTTTATATAAATAAGTTTTAATCATAGTCTACACAGCAATTTGTAAACTGTAATGAAAGTGAGGAATTAAAGAGGAATAATAATTGCTATGTTCTATTCATCCAGAGAGGAATCGTCATTTTCTTCAACTGGAATGCAGAAACGATGAGACGGGTAATCAGAGCCACGGCGAACCTCTGAGGCTCTCCGGCCAAAGCGACCCACAGGCCTGATGCCACGACCTGTGTACCAAGAAGCATCGATGTCAGGGTCTGGAAAGAAATAAAAGAGTTAAATAAGAAAATATCAATCAGGCCGCATAACAAACACAAAGCACCTTCAGATCCATTGGCTTATTACTCATAACTCTGGAAGTGAAGACTTTAAACATGCGGCTTGAAATGAATTTCCATTTTATTTACCATTCCATTATAAAATGTTTTGTTCCCACATTTGTGCACGTCTCTCATGGTATTAGTGGATACAAACTGAGATCAATTATTAACCCTGCGGCGCCTTACATTCTTTCCTAAGGACTTTAATGGAGGACTGACATTGCAGATCTTCTCTCTCTGCTCTATGAATGTGAGGTCCACATTAACAAAGCTGTGACTGCTTTGGCACATTTGGACTTCACCCGAGATTTCCTTGACTGATTGGTGTGTCCTAACTTCTCTGACTTTCAATTTCATGTTACTAGACCAATACTCACTTTTTGTGGTCCGACTTTGCACCTAAGAATTTTTGTTTCCTTGGTGTTTTTCAGAATTTATGGCTTATAATCAAGCATGAAGAGCGAGAACGGCCATGCAGCTCTTCTGACGCCGTCCCAGTGGTGCCCTTCTGGTTCCTCCTTCAATTGTGTAATTAGAAGTAGCTCGACGTTGTTGTTATGTCACCTTCTTATTCTTAGTGTCTTTGAGAAGGTCATCGCCCCCTTATCATTCTCCTGTGCTTTAGAAATGTCCTCATCAATGCAATTTGGGGTAGTGATGGGTTTCTGTTTGCAAGCAAATCATATTTGTTCTCCACTGAAAAACACATTTTCACATTTGCATTGAAAGGTCCAACACATTCCACACATTTACTTCACGGGATTGTTGTCTGGAGGGCCTGGTTGGCAAGAGGTTGCCACAGGTCAGTACACCACCAGGTTGGTACACCCTGGCACAGCCTCCAGAACAGAGTGAGATGTCCTGAAGATGAGATTTCAAGGGCCACCAGAGAGGTCCCCCAAATGAACAATAAGCTAAGGAAGGGTATGAGTGGGCACCCCTGCTTAGCCTGCCTTTGACATGAGTCACTTACACTCATGAAGAGCTGATAGAGGGAGGTGAGATGACACTCTGCCAAATGGGATTTGTTTCTTAGTGATTGGGAGCCATGGGGTAAATCAGGCTTCTGTTGCCCTCACTATGTCCCCAGCTTGGTTACATCTTCACAGTCCCACTTCTTGCTTTGGCATTCATATCTGGTGCTTATTTTTGAATATCAGCTCTCTTTTCTATGCTGCTCCAGTTCCTTTGACCGTTGATTTTTTTCTAATTCCATGCCATAAGACCCCTTTTTTGTTTGTGCTATCTGGGGTGGTCTCATCTTTTCTCATCTCTCTCTGTCTCTTCTTCTTGTCTCACTAATTCTACCATTGATTTAAGGATTTCCTTCTCTTACTTACATGACACATTGTGGTTTATATTTTCCAATAAATAAAAGAAAGCAAAAACAAGAAAATTCATTTTATTAAAAAGCACAACATCACCATGAAGACACCAAGAGAGCAGATAATGAATCCACGGCATAGTGACGCAAGTCAAAGTGTATGTGTGTCAGGGCCCCGGAATGCCGTGCCTTGCTGTTTCAATGAGTTTATTTAACAAAAGAGTTCGACAATAAGGAAGCAGAGTGTGCAATAAATACATGAATACACAATTAAAGATGTTTTAAGTCAAGATAAAGACGCCACCAGATGGCAAGTCTTTCTTTATAACCACTTTATTTTAAGGCCATTCGTACTTTGTCATTAAAATATACAGTACGTCTGTCATCTTTAATCGTCCAAATACAACTTCTAAATAAGACATTAAATGAAATGTATTTTTAATTCCCACCCATGCTTAGTACGACTACAGGCTGCTGTCTGAAATTCTTCACTGCACAAAAGGTCCTCAGAAATCCGACGATTGTTCTTACTGTTTGTCTCTCATTAAAATGTTCACATTTAAAGACCTGCTTTAGATAATTTAACTGACGTTTCCTTTATTTTTTCAGCGACATCTCCTGTTAAAGATGCAGCTTTTCCTCGGACCCTGAACTCTGCTGACATTTTAAAGGGGGTCGGTAGGTTTTCACACAGTTGCTTAGACAGGACATTTGCTTTAATACGACGCAGGCATTCACAAATGATTTAACATCTAACTGAACTCCTCATTTTCAAATCTTATTACAGCATAACCTGGCACCCACTCAGTCGAAAACACGGAGCCACTTTCACCAAACCTGCAAGAACATGCAAAGTCCAGACACTGGGATTCAAACCTGGAGCGGTGAGACCCGTTAGAGAGCAGAAGCTGCTGCACTGGCATGGCGCCCCATCAGTAAGATGTGCCATCAGGAACCTCCTCGTGCTCAGCCCAGTCGTATAACTCCTTGGCTTTTTGAGCTTTCTATTATCTTTATGATTTTTTACTTAAACTTCATCAAGAAACAATCTAAAAGTGCCCAGTGTAAAATTACAGAGCTTAGAGTACAGTTACCTTTTCATTCAAATTCCGTCTTCACATAAAGACATCATGGGGTGTGGAAATGAAGCAAGCTCCCCGTCTTAATGTGGACATCTCTTGTTCTCACTCTCATCCATCCATCTGTCTCTCTTCCTAACACACTTATCCAGGGCAGCTGGAGATTATCCCAGCATGGATCTGGCACACAGCAGGAGCAGCCGTTGGACTCTCGCTTGACCATCCAGGCTGTTCAGCTGCCTGTTTACTGAGCATCATGGGACTGCTTAGATTTTGTATCCCTGTGATCTGCTCGACCCTGGACTTCTCCCCAGTTAACCTCCATGTCTGTTTGGACAAGTGACTGACAGCATTTGAGCGAATCAGTTGATGAACATATGAAGAGGGAAAGTCTAGTTGACTGCAAACTATGACTCAAGAGTCAGCTTTACTATTTCCTACAACTCCTGAAAGATATCAGAAAAGAGACAATGAAAGATGGAATGCATTTATCAAAAGCAGGAATAATCCTCTGATTAAGAAAATGAAAGGAGGCACCATAGTGGTCCGACTTTACGATGTAAATGGGGTATTGTGAACCCTTTGGAGCTTCTGACTGCTTCAAAAGGAAAACCTGAGCTACGCCCTTCAAGATGGACATCTTATGTTGTGTTGAAGATGGTTATATCACTCTGTGTTGTACAAAGAATGGGGGTAATTGTGAAGAATGCAGTGAGACACAATGAGATGTTTCATGTGCCTGTTAGGGGGTTAAACAGCCTTTGGGTGCCCCTGCACCCTCCCCAAAGGAGCCGATGTAGACTAACTATGTTCCAGGACGATGGCTGGAAACACATGCTGCTTTACAGTGTATGAAGCACAACCCAAATCACCCATCGCCCCTCCATCTATGCTTTTCTTTACTATGGAATTTTGGCAGGTGGAGCCCAGGTCTGCATACTGAGGACAAGGCAGGAATCAAACCCGTCCTCCACAGCAGCACGTCACCAACTGCCAAACAACCTTAAAAGACTCTTATTGGATTGTTGCATCAAACTGAGCACCCAGAGGAAATGTGCAGGCGAGCAGAGGACATGTTGACTCCACAGTGCCCAGAGATTTCACACCAATTTACTGCCTCCATGCCAGTGCTGGCCAAAATGCCACCTCACAGTTTTCTTTCTTTTTTTTTTCCAAGGTTAGAAAGAGCAGATTTTAGTCAGAAGTGATGAGCACCTTAATCATGTTTGCAATTAAACCTACCGGCTCAAAGAGAAAGCAATACAGGGTGACATTAGCAGAAATCCTGAAACTTACTTCTGATCTCCATGGATCGTTCCTGAATCCTGCAGTCAGCATTCGGGCAGCCTACACACAGAAGCAGGAGGAAAACGCAGCAAGCAGCAAACACTTTCATTCCTCTGGATTCAGACGGGGTCACCTGCAAAAACAACGGCTTTGGCTTAACCCTAATTTACAAGGCCCGCATGCTGGCACACCTTAGGATAAGGAAACGTGAGGCTCTTATTGTGCCCAGTGCTGCCAGTAAGGTGTGCCGCTCCCCATAAGATCATTTAGGCAGACAATGAATTGTCCACTTCCACAGAATTCTTTGATTTCAAATGTTTCACTGTGTTACAGCCTCTGTGAAAAGCCAGGGTCCAAGGTGAGAGCTGTGGAGGAGACCTGAAGCTCTTAGAAGAGCTGGAATGGCAAAGTGTGCCATTCAGGCTTATAAAGGGGAAGATAAATACATTAATAAGCAAAAACATACAAAGCCTTTTAAAGCTTTTGACCAATTTTGACACAAAGCAGACAGCTGCAGGTATATAAAACATACCAACTCGAACCTGAACTGGATCTCTGCATGAGATATTCTTTTTGAAATAAGTCAAAACTTGACCACTGAAGGTTGGAACAAAGCCGCTTTCTGCCATTTCCACCCCGCAGTGCACTTTTGACACGAGTTGTGCTAATCTCAACTCTCGACTGTTTGCCTTTTTCATGATCAGTCAAACCTTGTGGTACAATAAACAAGGTATGCCATGGTGAACGTCACTTCATAGCCATTGGCAGCATTGGCTATCAAACCAAACAAACACAATCATTTCAAAGTAGAAAAAAGCTGTAAATGTTCAAATAAACCTGCAGAGGACTTAAAAATATGTCAGCCTGTCATACTGTACTCGGCAGAGCATGCCTTTAAATTCCATTGTCATGATGACTCCATCCTATTTAAGATTAAACCTCACATTGCAGCCCAAGCACTTTGAGTCAGCTTGTATGCCCAGCAGCCCGCTGTACCCACCCGTGTCTGAGAGATGCTGCAGATATTCAAGCCTTTAATGTTTTAAGTTTGTGCAGAGAAATTGTTTTGCGGTGTGTGTGTGTGTGTGTGTGTGTGTGTGTGTGTGCCTATCAAGCAGTGTCAAAGTCTCGCCGTCCGTTTTAAGGCATTGAAGTGGCTACTTACTGCTGATGCTGGGCTGAGATCTTGACGCCTTCCTGGATTTGTTGGATTAGAGCAGTAGGCACAGCGACTCTCTGCTTTTATTCTCTTCTCTGCTGCTGATGTCATAAGAAGGTCACGGACTAGACAAAGGATATTGTTCAGTTGTCATCTTAGGACTTAGTGGAAGAACGGGGGGGGGGGGGGGGAATGGAACGGAGCGTCAATATCTGAGGGCTGTCTCTGATATTTAGACATCAGCCTATCGCTGAGCGCTCTTGAGAATTATCCTAAGGTGCGTGTGTGACATTCTGAATGCCTTTTTACACTACATTTAGTGATCTGATGGGCTCTGCCACTTTACTTTGGGCATCTGATTTTATTGAAGCCGGCAAACCCCTGTGTAACGACGCCACATGTGGCCTTCAGAGTAAGTAAAGCTACACGTTGCTTCAGAATACAATAAAAATTATCGCTCCGCTCAGTGTGGTATATAGTTGGACAACTTCAAGCAAAGAAGCTGCATGCACACACACACACACACACACACACACACTCACACCCTGCTCCGTGTTCATACCATTCAGTCCGTAGTTCAGTCCTGACACTTTACTGCTGTCATTGTCCCAGTTACTCTTGATAAACAATGAAAAAAGAAACATGAAAGCCATCAAATGAACATCAGCCGTTGATGGAAAACCACAGCTAAAAACAGCAGAAGACTCTGAGGCAGACTACCTGCTGTGCCCATTTCAAGCGACACGTTGCGTGGTAATCGTACGGGGCCAGGAAGGTCAGCCCCACTTCCGCCTCCTGCACTTTTCCACATGGTTGTATTAACTATTTATTCCACTCCAGATGAACTTATTATTACTGAATAATTTCATGGGAAGACTACAATCTGACTGCCATGATGAGCTGCACCTCACAAATCACATTGAAATGAAGCGTCTTCTCCTTCATCTTATTGTTCATGTCTTCAACCCACTGTCATTGTGCCAGTCTTCTTGAGTGATGACATCATTTTATGCTGTTTCTGATGATTCTTCCTTGCTTTGTAATTTTTTTTTATATCATTTTAGTACAATTTTTTGGCCAGCTTTTCTAAGCTCCATCTTTGTGTCTTATCCGCACTTTCCTGATAAACTTTTATTCTAAACTATACTTTAATTTAAGTCTTCTTCCTTTTCTGCCCAAGTGGGTTACAACATTGTAACTGTAAAACTGGCCTTGCGAGAGCCCAGTTAATAGAAGCCTGCCAAGGACAAGGGTACCATTGGCAGGGCTGACCTTGACACTAAACCTCCAGCAGACAAAAAGAAGCAGAATGGCAGCAGCAAATATCCTGTGCCTACCAGTCTGGAAACACAGAGGCCCCCAGCAAGATGGTAAGACCACCCTTGTGTCATGCGAGACTAAGGCACTACATTTGTCCTGCCACCAATGCAACACAACAGAGACCACTACCTCAAAATGCTTTCCATCTCCATTTCATACTGTGGTCGGGCACAGGCAGCTTAATGTGGCAAACCTTTTGAGCCAGGGCTGGGGATTGAACATTTTGACCTATAGCCTCATGCCTTAGCCCCCCCATCCCAAAAGCTGATGTGATCGTGTGTGTGTTTAAGCACAGCAAGATGCTGCTTACCACTCAGCAGCAGAGTCTTTGAAACTGTAAGCTTGTTGAAGTCAAAGTCCTCTGTCAGCCCTCTCGTGACACAGTGAGCCACCAGCGTATAATTTCAGTTAAACACAATCAGTCAATCAGCCCTGGAAAGGTTACGGCATCACCATGAGGGTCTCCGGCAGTCCTCTTTTGCCCAATCTGGTGAACTTCTCTTAGTCTTAATGCTGGCACAAAGCTTTCTTTGTTTGAAGCTAACAGATGCTTTTTGGTATTTAATTGTTATACAATTCTTTGTATTCAAAAGTCCTTCAAATCAGATGAGAGTTCATTCAATTCGTATCTTTTCTTATTGGTCACAAATGACCACCTGTCTGTGCCCAGCCCTGCACGAGTGAATTCAGATGTGTCTGCCTCGGGTCACTGCGTTCTCCACCGATTCCCCGCAGACATCCGCTTATCCCTCCACAGACCAGCTGATTTAAGACATCTTACAACAATTCATGTCATATCTGAACATGGGCGGTCACACGTAAAGGTTGGGAGCCTGCACTGATACAGCACATTGTGGCACCAAGCGCACGACGAACCTCCTCAGGATCCGAAAATTAGGACAACGGGTGACACCTCAGCACCACACTTGTTTGAATGGAGAGGAACAGTGGCTGGGATGCCAATCTTGCCACCAACCCTCAAACTTTCCCTTGCATGCCAGAGGACCTTCTTGTAGGTTAGCATCATTCCCAGAATGGGGCAGCGGAAGGTTAAGGGCTTTGCTCGAGTGCCAAGCGGAGTGGAATCACTTCAGGTATTTACAGGATTTGAACCAGCGCAGAGCCACCTCTCCACCACACACGCAAGAAGTCACACTGAAATGTCTGTTTACATCACCCAAAACTGTTCTGATGTCTGATTCACTACATTTGTCATTTTTCTATTCTATTCATTTTGCTATCACCCTATTTACTTTCTACCATAACATTTCTGCAGGTTTTTGCTTTTAAATTGTGGAATTTGAAAGTGTTGTGTGGCTGTGTGGTTCAAAAATGACTGCAGTACCCTCACAATTTCAACTGTGGTATTCAGGAAGAAAGCACATTTTAGGCTTGGCGGCTTTACCTTTCTTTGTTGTGTCATTCATTCGGGAAAGCCACTTGAGTCCACACATTGAAATCATTTTCCATGAATTATGCCACCGAAGTGGTACATTTTTTAAACGTCTAATTAAAAACAGTTGGTGCGCTAATGACTGTCACTTACCTTAGACTGGCAATGTCAGAGCCGCATTGTTCTTAACGTGTCCTCTTCTCGTCCGTGTCACAGTTACAGATTATTTGTGGAAAGGTAAAAGCACTGAAGCACATGGCTGTCAGACTAATGCTTTTCTACATTACACGTTCAACTTCAAAGGTGGCTGATTGAAGAGGCTACAAAAACATGGCTAGAAAATGGGATTCTAATGGGGCTTAACAGAGCTCTTCTGCTCTAAGGTGTTTACGACATGATGACTCCATTACAGTCTGGACCCTGCAGCCCCTTATCCTGGCTTTTGGACTTTGATTCAATCATTTCTGTGAGGGGCTCTGCTGGGCCCACTGCCATGTTGTCACACACTCTCCTTTCCTGCACGGCGGTGGGTCGTTTGACCCCTCGTGCTAAACACCTCCAAAGTGTGCTTGTTGCCAGCACTAAAGACAAATGCAAAACACAAAGATAGAAATCAAGAAGCGGTGTGTCCATTCTCGACCCCCACTAATTATAAAGCATTAAAAAGGAGAAGCGTGACCTACATGGGACACGGGTGGCTACTGCGGTCTAATCCCAAGGCTCCGGCAGGCTGATCTTTTCAAAGATTTGAAATTACTAAAACTGTTCAAGTTTCTGTGCTTGTCGCTGCAGTGGGGTCCTCAGGCTACTCACTAATGGTCTTTCAAAGTAAGATTTGTCCTTAGAAAGATGCTCAAAGCATGAATATCATTTAGTAGATCATTCATGTGGAATTCAGTCAAAGGATTTCAATTGCATTCCTTTCATGGGCATCAGACATGCAAAACTAAAAAGCTGCGTAATCAACAGCGCATGAATGGTTCAAGATGAGAATCATCACAGCTCCTAATGTCCTTTTAGCTGCATGAAGAGACGAGGAGCCAATCCATTCAGACTTGTGACTGGCGTGCATGCGACTGCTCACTGATAGACGCGAATGGGCAACGGGAACACTATGTGCAAACCCATCATTGACTTCTCCACTGTCCGCGTCCATAACAGAAATGAGTCAGCCACAAGAACGTGAGGCATGTCGCTTATGGGCTTCAACAGGACAACAACATGTTAATGTGATATCCTAATAAAGATGGACACTGAAAGAGGGGTGTAAAGGGCAGCACGCATGGCCTGGCATCCCAGCTGGGACTTGTCCCACTCCCTTAGCTGCCTGGCAGGCCAATATAACAGAGAGATTGGGAGGGGGCTTTGTTTCAAAGCTGTATGCCCCTCAGACTGCTAGATGGCAGCATCCCTGGGCTTTAGTACCCATTCAGATACCCGCAGAGAATGCTGGGAAATGTAATGCAGTGTGGCAACTCTGCTAGGGTCTGTGGGTACCACCAAAGGGGGATGTGGGCAGTTATGCTCCCTACTTTAGGGGCTCTCTGTTGTCCCAGAAGTCCTTCCATCAGGCTCTTCCTGGCCCCGGAAGTGCTACCGGGTAGAAGATGAATGGCGCTGATTGGTCTCATCCAGGTGAGCTGCAGTCGGTTGGAAGAGGACAAACCTCATCTGGGAGGTGTGGAGGAAGACGAGAAAGAAAACAAGAATCGCATTTGGCTTATTTCACTTTTGAAGCTTCTGTGAATAAAAATCTGTTTTTACCAGAAGTTGTGTCTGTTAGGTCGCGTCTGGGGTTTGGGGTGCTGCAGCGCTCCCTGGTGGTCACAGGGATGAAAATGCACAGCACAGGGAAGGAGCCCCAGTGGGAGAGCTGTTTTACAACATTCAAAGGTAGTTATTCAGAGGAAAAGCATTAAAGAAGCCTCTCTCTTTGGTTTAAGGGGCTATACACCCTTGTGCCATCGTGCTACGGTGATGAATCAGCCCATGTGCTTCGATTACGTAACAGAACAGAACATTCCCAGACCACCTGACCCCATTTGGGACTGAGGGGGACCAAAACCAGAAACTCAGCAGGGTCAAAATGGTGGAGGGCTGGCTGTAGAAACACAAGGAGAATAATTAGAATGAGGAACCTGGAAAATGGAAAGGAGCTTTGGGTTAAAAGTGCAAAACAGCACTGAAAGAAGAGCAACTCTGCAAGGAGCCGTTGATCCTGAATCCAATAAAAGAAATATCAAAAGCCTTTGGAGGGGTGTAGCAGTTGGTGACTTTAACAGCCCAAAATCAAACGGTGAAAACGAATGCAACGCCAGCCTTCTGGGCTCAAGGGATCCTTCATGTCTGGCATTCCTCTCGTGGATCGGAAAACTGGATGAGGAAGCCAACAAACGCCTGGCACATCTGAAGCTGCAGTCGATGGTGGAACTTAGACACCAATACAGCTGATTTTGTCACTTTAAAGTGTGGGATACAAAGCAGACTGACAGGAATGTGACACGTGGATTGACTGTCCTCTCGAATCAGTCATGGACTTGGTGGCTAGAATAGGCGTCAGGTCGCAGGACAGAGAAGATGTCCAGAAAGGGGACAGTTTAAAGCTTCTTCTTTTAGTTATCTTCTGCCTGAGACCAAAGAGCATTCCCCGCCCAATTAGATAGACCAACATCTTGGGATTGCCTGAGATGTTTGCATTTATACGCCAGGTTAAAGAAGTGGGACCAAAGCCTTAATTTTCATATTAAAGGGATGATTTTAAATTGGATTTTAAGTTCACTGACAGCTAATGCAGCGCCTGAAGAGCAGGGGTTCCTTGGACAAACATGGACCTCTTTGAAGCAGTCCCTTGAATGATTTGACAGGTTCATACAGAACAACTTGAGCAGCGTGTGAATAACACATTGCAGTAGATAACCTGCAGAAATAAGCAAGCCTTGAGCATCCCAGCAACACAAGTGCTGATGGTAAGCTGAGTGCTAAGCTCTGCTGCTGGCTCTGAATTAAAGACCTCCATCTTGAAAGAGTTAGTCTGGTCATTTTAGGCCATCTTCTTCTCTCTGCCCCTCTGTTACCCCGCAGACAATTTGGTGCTACAGATTTTGCCCTACTACAGAAGTGTCATGAGGCCCAAAGAGACTGGAGCCAAATTATCTAAACACCAACTGAGTCAATCCACGTTTTGGGGCCCAAATCTCAGGTTTCCTATGGGGTGCCCTAACCCTTTCTACCAACTCAATGTTAAAGACGTAGTTTTTAAACCAGTCTTTATTGTTGGCAGGAGCAGTTAGGTTGGACATGGCACGTGACATGAAACCACATCCTCAACTATTAAAGAACAAAAGTGACTCTGAAACTCCAAATCCATCTTATACAGACTGGTGGTGCTGCAGATATCTGCAGAGTTTGGACTCCCAGGTCTTCACAGGTCCTAAAGCAGGACCTCTGATTAGATCTCCAGGACAGCTGTGATGCCAGCGCCACTATGGCACCCTGTCACTTGACTCTTGGCTGGGCTTTCCTCCCAGCTGTTCATTGGCTCAGCTTTTACCCCTCATTGGCTCTCAGCCTGAATTTGGCTCACCTTGGTGTCCATTGCCAGACAGCTGCATAATTCCAAGGTACTGAGTGGAGAACTTGAGAAATGATACATCTACAATGTGAATCTTTCCTTCCTTGGAGGAAGAAGGAACTTTGCATGCAGACATCCAGCTGTCCAAGTCCTGCACATGTTAAACTTGAAGGCGCCATTACTGATCCTCCCACATCCACTTCTGCTAGCAGAGCTGGAGTTCGCTCCATTAATGTTGTCTACTTGTTCATTTCTATCGATTTCTTTTGTAAAACCCTTGTTACCATTCTTATCTTTAGGTTTCTTCTTTAGTGTCACTTAGTGTAACACAGCAAATGGCAGCCGTGTCATCTAAGGATTGTTTCTTTAAAGGAAAGACTCCTTTGAAATATTAAATATATTTCCTGGATTTGAACTTCAGCCTGTCTATCCTCATTGAGGCTCAACCTGGAATTTCAGTCTCTGCCACTTGTTATTCACTTAGCTGTGTGAATCATTTGAATTTTACAGAAATATGTCAGACAGCGTGACAGAGAGTCTGACCGAGTTTTCCTGTGACCCTCAGGAACTCACCTGACTGGTAGATTATTTTATAGAATGTGTTGTTGCACACACCAGCTGGGTGATTCCTTCATGGGGAGCATTTTGAGGGCACTACCCTCAAGGTGTTAGTAAAGCAGTGGAACGTCTCTTCACTCGTTTTATATTTCCTGCCATAGGCTGAAGGAACACAAGGAGGAAGACTCCTGCCATCATTTCCACCAGCATCTTCAACTCTACACCTTAAAGCAGTCGGAGCAAAGCCCCTCGTGACTCTGCCAATGGTGTCAAATGACCAGAAGATGCCCCAGTGAACAGATGGACTCTTTTCAGAATTGTGACACCAGAGGGCACCAAACCCTCACATTGACTTGGCCAATCTGCCAATTAAGTAGATGTCCTGGCTGGGCCCCCAACACTTGTGCATTTTGTTGTCTTTCTTTTTTATAATATATGTCATTTATAAGGATTTGCAGTCTGCATACTCCAGTGGCAAAACTGTGAGGCTAAATAAAGATGTGGGGCATCGATTGAGTTAATGATGTGATCATAGCTCTAACGTCAGGGGACACAAATAAGGACAACAAATACAGCAGAGCTTTGCACCTCTGGATGACAAAGAATTGTAACATCAACCTGACGTCTCTTAACGACATCAAGAAATACAATACAATACAATACAGTTTATTTTTGTATAGCCCAAAATCACACAGGAAGTGCCACAATGGGCTTTAACAGGCCCTGCCTCTTGACAACCCCCCAGCCTTGACTCTCTAAGAAGACAAGGAAAAACTCCCAAAAAAACCTTGTAGGGAAAAATGGAAGAAACCTCGGGAAAGGCAGTTCAAAGAGAGACCCCTTTCCAGGTAGGTTGGGCGTGCAGTGGGTGTCAAAAGAAGGGGTTCAATACAATACAATACACAGAACAGAACAAATCCTTAATAAAGCATAATAATAAAAATTTTAGAAGTACAGAGCAGAATTTAACAGTAAATGATATCATATAATAAGATTTTGATATTTTTAGAGTGCTGGAGACCTCATCCGTCAAGCTGCCTCCCCATTTGGCCATTCCACGGCTGAAACGTTGCTCGGCCAGCCAATCCGATGAAAGGGCCCCTCTTTCCCATGATTCCTGTGATCCTCCACCAGGGATGACTTTACCATAGGCAGGCAAACAACTTGGCAGGTGGGCCGTGGCACCAATTGCCACATTTGAGTACAGAGAACAGAAACAGAATAGGTGAGGGTTAGTATTCAATTATACTTATCATGTTACTTATGTTTTAGTGCTAATGACTAACAACAGAGATGCAGTCTGTACAGTTAATCAGCAGCTCTAGTCAGGATATGCTAAACTGAAGTAGTGAGTCTTCAGCCGGGATTTAAAGGCTGGGACCGAAGGGGCATCTCTTATAGAAGCAGGAAGACCATTCCACAGTTTAGGGGCCCTGTAACTAAAAGCTCGACCTCCCACTGTTATTTTATTAATCCTTGGAATCATAAGCAGACCGGCATCTTGAGATCTTAATGTGCGCTCAGGTTTGTAAGTCATGATAAGTTCAGACAAGTAAGCCGGACTGCGGCCATTTAATGCTTTATATGTTAAGAGGAGGATTTTGAAATCTGCCCTAAACTTAACCGGGAGCCAGTGTAAGGATTTAAGAACTGGAGTTATGTGTTCATATTTTCTTGTTCTTGTAATAATTCTTGCAGCCGCATTTTGGATTAACTGGAGGCTGTATAAAGAACAGTTTGAACAGCCAGTGAAAGGCAGAAGAAGAAGGCGCAGCCCCATTTTTGAAAATGTCAGCATACAAAATTCAAACCGGCATGTCATTTCCACATCAGTCCTCATAATTATTGTGCCGTGGTTTTGATACAAGGCCCCCCATTGTAACTCCTGCCAGGCGAATGCCCCCTGGCACCTTCCTGTATATCTTCTGAGACGCCCACCTGGTTGCACTCCTTCTTCTATAAATATTCCCTTCTTTCGCTGGATCTCTCCGCTCTTTCCTTTATGATTATACAGTAAAGAATGCTCTCCTTGGAGGCTTTATCTGCCAAATTGTGATTCCTGCTCGTGCCCTTAAAGGTCGGAGGAGGCAGGTGAGGGCCTGCTGCTGCTCAGAGTGACGGCACCGCTGGATCTCGAGCTCGTTATTCATCATCACGTAGTGCGCCTTTCTATCTGCGAGTGCCAATATACAGCAGGCTCTGTGTGGCGTCTGGGTGTCTTTTGTTGACATGCAAGTAAGAATTTCATTGTGCCCGCTGTGAACTTGACGTGACTCTCCTTCTCCTTTCACTCTCTCTATGGCGCTCTGCCCTCAGTACTTTACTGTGCTGTTTTTGTGGTTTGCAGGTACACGGTGCTTTCTTTTCATATCACGGATGTTTACAATATTTCAGAATTGGTTCATCGTTGTATCATTTTTTTCAGTCTTAATAGAAATTTTATTACAAAAAATCACTTAATGAATTAATCCAAGATGGCTTCTTCTATAGCTACTGTATGTTGGGTCTATAAACTGTATGGTTTACACTCAGAGTGTGCCAGTCTGTGGCTGGTATTATAACCTTGTCACTAGGCTGTGGGACAAGTAAAAGTGGCAGAGTCAGTGCCATGGCATAAATAAGAACTTGCCCTCAAGTGGTGCTACTTACCATTGGACTCCATTACTGTCCATCCCATAGAGACGAACGATTCAAGTGATTTGTTGCTAGCTGCCCTCTGAATTCAGGCACACATACTTTTGGGGTGCAGAAGCCCCTCTCCCTCCTCACACTTAAATACGACTGGCAGATCACCAATGACCTGCGTTCACGCAGCTCGGCTAATCCCACAGTGAGTGGTGGAAAGATGGCAATGGTGGAGGTGACTGGTAAGCAGACAAGCAGACTTCAGTGTAGAAATCACATCGTCTTGACACACACCCATCATGAAGCGGACATGCATACCAGTTAAGACTGGGAGGCACAACATGGATGACTTTAACTTGCTGCCTTACTAATATGTCATTTACTTTGTATTATGCGTTTTGATGGCAGCGCCGTGACCCAGAAATGAGGCTGACATGAGGCTGATGATTACCAGAGACAACTCAAGGCAGCGGTAGCAGTGGGGGGACGAAGCCCCAGGGTGTTGGCAGCCACTCTGCTCACCTGGGCTTTTACTGCCCGAGTGGCATTGTGTCTCACCAGGCCCCCCACACCATTCTTATTTGGCTAAGTCTGCTTACACAGCAAGATTAAATATCACAGAAAACGCAAATTCAATAATATTTGTTTGTCTCTTTAATGCTGGAGATGCACTGGGTTACCAACATACAATAGAAAGCAATCAAAAAGACGAAATACACACAACATCTCAAAGCACAACAAATTAAAATGGCGGGCATATTGCATGAAAGGAATCAAGGAAATTCAGGGTTTGGTTCATAACAAGTAATTCTGTAGGTACTTTCATGCAACAGAAGAGCTCCTCGTCACAGCAAATATTACAGAACGGAGTCTGCTTTCCTAAATGAACTCTTTGCTTTTCATAGATAGAAGTTTTTCAAGGTAGCAGTAAAGAAAAACTTATTGTTCTCCTGACATTCTTGGGTCTTGGCCTTTAGGATTCATGATGTGGCAGTGAAAGGATCGTTTCTACTTCATCGTTCATGCATGGTGCGCCATTACTGGCTTCTGAAAAAAAAAATTCAGAAAAATACAGAAATGATTTAAAAAAAGTGAAGAAAAGCTCAGCGCAAAGCGCACGGTACTGCAGTATAGTTGTGGATCGAGTAGAGTGACGCTCGTCGTGACGCTGGCTCGCCAATGTTGGCGCCCCCCGTGTCCTTTTGTTCGACTACCAGTCGCCTGGTCTTCTCGTTCCTAAAGCTTCAGTAGTTTGGCCAAGTCCAATTTTAAAGGCCATTAACAGCACTGAATGCAAAGGAAGAGGAAGAACCAAAAAACGGCATAAGGGCTGTGGTGGACTTTGAAAACCTTCGTTACTCCATTTCTCTGCTACTGCGTGACACGTGATAATCGAGTTTCTGTAAAGCTCTTGGAGAATGCTAATCAGGCGTTAAACATACACAGACAATCTAGCGGCCTCTTCTCCTTAACTGTGTATGGCGGCTGGCAATTCCAGAAGTTAGGCAGCGGAGAATGGCTGGCACATTGGTGCGAGAAGCGGCCCTGAGAAGACAGCATCTGCTGAAGTTTCCATCTTTAGAGAGCGAATGTCTGTGCCTGCCAAGTTCATTTCTAGAATCTTGAACGTACATTGAGTTACATAACAGTGAAATTGTGACAAAGGTGACAATTGGCAGCAGTCTCGCTATGGCGGCCGACAAGGTCATCTTACAGCTAAACATGAAAGCTCTCCGAGGCTAAATGAGCTCATTGGCTCCCAGCATAAAGTGAACTCGTAAAGGGTGGGCCAGCCAGTCCGCACCAGCAGCAGGGAATGAACACCCAGGCAGGAGGCACCTGAGGACGACTCGCTGCAACGCCCGTTACCCATGACTTGCTTCGGATCCGTTTTGTAATATTAATGGTGTGATTTTCTTGTCCTTTTCACTTTTATAACTATGAGTTTTGAAGCACCCTAACCCTAATCGTGATGAAATGTTAATGGTGATTTTAAAATGAGTATAAATTAAATCAAATATTTTTGCATCTTGTTTTGACTGCATTTGATTTTTGAAGCGTACCGCCATTTTATTTCCATAACATGAAGAAGGAGATGGCCTGAAAGTCACAACCTGTGACATCATCATCGCGATGGCATAAAAGGTCAGCATCCGGCACGACTGTAGGGGACTCCATACAACTTCAGACTGTTTTTGGTATTTTTTGTTAATCGACTTTTTGGCTACGACTTTAGAGTTGGGTGTAACAACCAGAAGCAAAACCCTTCATCTGTGTTCTTGGTTTTGACCTTTAAGTGCATCATTTGATTTTCTCCATCTCCCAGTCCTTTTTGGCAGTTTTTGTAGGAGGGAAGTTTGGGTGGGCTTGTTATGCTGCAGCCCACCCGATTTCTCCTGTTGTCAGGCCAATAGTTCTCTTTAAACCCGGAACGCGAGACGAGACACCCCTGCAAACTTCAAGGGGTCTGTCCACAATCTCGGATGACTAGGAAGTTCACGGCGCGGCTTTTATGTATCACCGTAATAAAGTCAACACACACACCACGTACTTCTGGTCCTGCTTCCTTAGCAAAGAGGTGGCAACTGCACCACAAAATGGCAACTCCTGTGAACAAGAAAACGGTGGTGGAGAAAGACAGAAATGTGTAACTGGTTAAGACAAAACAAGAGAAATGAACTCAGCAGCCCAGAGGCCATAATAACCACCTGATTAGTTAAAGAAATCCCTTCCAGGAACAAAGCACACTTAGAGCAGCGCACAGCGAGGAGAGGCGGCAGAAGTTCATTGAGTTTGGGTGTCTGAGGTCAGGTGAGGATAAAAGGGAAAGGGTGGCATCGGCAGCTCGATACCCGCCTGACGACTGGCAGGCTGGAAGTGGAATAAGGTGGAGGGCCACAGTAGGAGATGTGCAGCCACAGACTCCATGTGAGGCGCTAAATAGGCACCACCAGTGCCCAGCCTAGAGCTGCCAGCCTTCCAAGAAGACCAAGTAGGTTGAAGGTGGCGATTCCTGAGACTCGGGTGATGCCGCTGTCTGTGGTGTCTTCAGACAGTTTCTCTGATTCTTTACCCTTCCCTTACTGACCACATTGGGCGCCGTTAGCCCACCAAAGCGCCTGCTGCCCCTGCTTCATTCCCACTTCTTCAAATGTCAGCACCCTTTTTACATTTTGTGTGACTTAAATTCTTCCTTTAGAAAACGTGTGATGGGAGGTTTGTCTGTGCACTCTCAGAAAGTGTGATAACATTTTATACACGAGATATTAAAAATGTATCTCTGGAAGAAGCTTCTTTGAATTGAAGATGTTTCAATCAGATGACAGTGCAACCAACAGAAAGGCATGAGGCCATCATCATACACAGAGGTGAGCCACGTTAAACCCACCCAGGACACGTCCACGGAAGGAAATCCCCGCCACTGCGAAGCCGCACATCTGCATGAGCGACTGCCGCCGTTATGGCAAACCCTCCCTGAGCCGGGAAAAGTGCAGAAGCCTTGAAAATGCTCAGGAGAACTGGAGAAGCAGAACCTTCAGAGGTGACGGCACCAGCCCACCCATTTACAGGCCAAAGTGGGATCAGAAAATGGAAGGACGGCATTCACACAGATTGTATGAGGGAAGTGAAATCTCATTCTTCCTCACCCACAGCCAGAAAGACATCCAGTGCGTCTGAACGAGCATCCCATTTACGTGAACGTTTCTCAGGGTCCGAGTTACTTATGGCCTACATTCCGTCTTTATGCTCCCAATCAATGGTGCCAGTGAAATGCAGCCTGTCCATCCATTTTGTGACCTGTTTGTCCACTCGCAGGGTGCCGGCCTACTCCATGCCAGGAATACCAAAACACAATAAGCAGTCAGAAGAGCGCCCACCACCTGTAAAACGTCAGGCTTCATACCGCGTAAATGGGGCTTCGTTTAGTCCTGGAGCTTGGATTCCTTTGGGTAAGTGAACCCCGGTACACGTCATTGCGGTCAAAAGTATTTGCTTTACCTACAACAGAGAAATGGAACAGAAGCGAAAAATCATCAAAGTTGATTCGATCTGCTTGAAGGCGCCCGTGCTCCTCTGCCCAAACAAACCTTCACGTCGAAAAGGCGCAGCACTGGCTCAGCTCAGCTAATGGCACAAGTCGAGTCCGCCGGCTCACTGACTGGTCATCGCTCCTGGGACCCCCAAAGTGACTGACACGAGCAGACTGCTTGAATCACCCAACTAAACTGAAGTGGGCCACCATGGCATACACATGGCAGGCACACGGAGAGGGGCGTCTGGATGGCAGTGTAAAGAACACAACAGAAAAGTCCCGCTGCCCGCCCTATCATGCCTACCCTGTGTGCCCAAAATGACTCACTAACAGTGCTGAGCGAGACGATTCACGTGAAACTGAATTTGCAACAAAGTAAGAGAAAGCCGAGCCATTCGCACAAGAAAGGCGTTTAGTTTCCGTGACTTAAGTCCACATGCGTCTGCCTGTCGTTGACTGTTTCAATAAAGTAAGAAATCTTCAAAATGGCCGGTTGGGAGGTAACAGGGGGCGAGTATGGCGGCAGGCGTGGTGGTCAGCATGTCCTCGAGGCGATGGGAGCGGAGCGGTAAAGAGAACGGCTTTGAACTCCAGGCGTTACACACGGCAGTGAGACTGAGGCTTTATGGGCAGCAAAACGCTTTGAAACCTCCAAGAAAAAGTCTTTGGTGGACGTCACGATTCTTTACGGCGGAATCACCTGCAAAATTAATTTTCGTGTCAGCTTGTCAAGCTGTATGTGCATTGAAACTTCGCTCGTCCCCACTCACTACACTGAACACCAGTGGTCATTGGGTCATTCGGACCACCGACGGCCGGTCCAACAGAAACAACGGGGGCCACATGTTGAGATGTCCAAACGCCCAGACCCTCCGGCAGCTCATGTTGGAAATGAGGGGCCGCTCTTGGTAGAAGAGGCCTTCTCAAGATTGGCTCACCAAACTCGTCCGCATCGAGAAGGCAGCTGATTTATTGGGGTGGGCTTCATTGAACCCAGGGGCACGCAGGGCTGAAAAACAAGAGTAGCAGCTGAACCCGTGCTGCAGCGAAACAACAGAGAAGCAAACACTGAAGTTCAGCCCAAGCATCACCGGACTGCCAGGGACCACCGAATGTGGTAAACTTCAGTCTACAAATCTGTAAGAAAACCACACAGGCTGCCTGAAGTGTCTGTGTGCCCCCGTGGCAAGCCCCTCCGAGCATCTTCTTGTTCTGTCATCGCATGTTATATTGGTGGGTCCAAGCAGGTGGCACTTGCCCTCCATTTAGATTGTCTTACTACTCTTGGGGGTCTTTTGGGTCTACTGATTGTAACACTGACAATTCTTTCCTTAGGGCTGCCACCAACATCACTAGAAATCTTTAGATGTTTAGTGAAGGGGAGGAAATGTGATTTTTAAAACACGTGAGGAAGTGCCAGAGGGGCACAATTCAGAGAAGAAACAGAAACAAGCTTCTGTGAGCCAGTTGGTCTTGTTACGCGCCGCCTGGCGGTGAAAGCGCTGGTTCACTCCGCACCGCTGGGCTGTAGAGGCCTTCATAACCGTAACACAAAGCCAGCCATCCATCCATCCAGGCAGGAGACGCCCGCAGACGAGTGGCTCTCTGACCAGCTCAGTTCAAACACAGAAAAGGCAACCAGGAAAGGAAGTGCGTGTGGGCACGGGGAGAACCTGCCAATGGCGGCAATCACACGAGTCCAGGCACACAACGGAGGAGACGCCTCACTTTTTGAACTTCATTTTGTATTTTTTGAAACTGAGATAGAGAGCAGGAATGAGTACTTCCAATGAAGGGCAACATCCAGCAGGCACAGAAAAGGGCAGTTGTGGACCTCGGTAGGGCACTTTGTAAAAAAATGGCAGATCATCACAGTGCAAAACTCCTTTTCAGTGGAATCAACCGCTTGATGTGCCAGCGAGTACGGGACGCCTGAAACCCCAGAAAGGCTGCTGACCCTTCACATGAGCCTTGAACACAACTGGACAAAGGACACAAACAGCCACAAGGTGGCAGCACCTTCTCACACTGGCCTCTGTGTTATCAAACATGGACTTGAGGGACTCACTGCCCACCTGTCAGTGGCAGCCAGTCATCACTTTTGTGCTCGCTGCCAGTTCACACAACTTGCCATTTTTATGAATTACTTTGAACTTCTTACTGAGAGGACAGCACAAAGGAGACCTGAGTGAGCGGATGAAGCAGAGCCTTACATTGATCTCGAGCAGCCTTGAAGAGCGCCTTTGGCATCACCTCCTCGCCAGTTGATGTCTGTGTATAAAACAGAAAAAAGAAATACAAGAAATGAGACAAACGGCGCAAGCCAGCGTCAAACACACACACATGCTTGGGTCCTAACCAGCTTGGGTGGCACGCCAGGCTATTGCGATATGCCAGTCTGGTGACTTACAAGGCCTTCCAGTTGGCTCACTCAGGGTCAAACTCTGAGGCAATGGGGCAAGTGAAGCAGTAATGCGCCTCCCGTCGACTGACCGCACACAGTTTTATTTGTGTCTTTTTATTTCCCATTCGGATGTCTGCTGGGATCCTCCTGTCACCCGTGTCACTCTGCATCAGACATGACACCTCCAGGCTCAGAGCTGTCAACCCGAGCTCAGCCTCTCCCAGGCCTTCCTCTTCTTTAAGGAATTGCATTGGCTTCATTCGCTCTTTTTACTTTTGTAGGAAACACGTGAAATCCATAACGTCTCGATAAAGTCTCATTATTTGTGCAGCCACATTTATTATTCACATGGTGACAGTAAGATTAGTGGCAGCAGGGCACCAAACCAGCAGACCACAGGTTACAATGCTGTCAAGTCTCAAGGAAACGGCACGCGGACCCTCATCAATGATGTGCTGCCTAATTAGGGTTGGGGTCTTGTTACACATATGAGCTAAGCAAACCTGCCGAATGCCACCTGCACACAGAGAGAGCGTGCAAACTGCACATGCACCTCTAAGCACAGCGCCACTCTGCCCCTGAAGGTCAGTCAAGCAAAAGCGTCCTTCCACCAACCTGCTTTAAAGTTTTCTTTCTGGACTCTTCTTGTGTGGACACCGACATACCAGCTGCATGTAAGGCGGCTATTCGGCTTTCGATATCAGACACCTGAAATAAAAAGGTGCAAAGGTGAAGGTGAAGTCGGGGCATGCGGGCAGGTTGGCACCCTCTCTAGACCGGGTTTACTTCAAATCACCTGCAAACACGGATATTTGGACAAACAATCTTTGATTCACGTCTTTCTAGTCGTTCTTACAGTCGTCCAAAAGTAATTTTAGTTACATTTACAGAAAGATATTTTGTGCCCCGCAGTATCAAGTCAAATTACTGAAGGCAAGACGCTTGACTGTGACAGTGCCAGGCTGCCAGCTGCACTTCCCACCTCACCTCAAGAAACCTCCACAAACTCAACTGATTAGGGTGCAGTTTGTCAAGCAGGAGGGTGGCAGAGGAATGAGGACATTGTTTAACAGGCAGGCACTTCTAATTCACTAAATGATGGGCACAATAGCTGGGCACAGTCATGCCCTCCACGCAAATTGTGGTATGAACCAAAAATGGGCAGTCTGGATGGAAAGTGGGCCTGCATTTGTAGGGTCAGAGTAGTTCTTCGGCTAATGTTCTCTCAACGGGCAAAGAGTGGCAAAATAAAATGAAGCACAACATTCCAGACACAGAGTCGCCATGGAGCTCTTAAGGGCCGAGCAAGCAGGAGATGAGCTGCTCTGCCAGACCCACAGCCTGAGGCCCTGGCGACGTGTCACCACTGATCCGTCATCTGGTCTCCTTCTCCACTTCACGGGGTTCCTGCCTCAGTCGCTTGGACCATTTTGGTTTCATGAGGAACGATCAGATGTGCGAGGAACTCACAGTTGTCATCGTTCCTAATTGTTACATGGTGGCTGTTGTTGGGTGTGAGAGTCCAATCAAGGAGCGAGTGACCTACTTGAATCAGCAAAGTGGAGATGCTGATTTCCAGCCTAACACCTTCTCCATGGAGCCACACCTATGACGGAGGAGACGCACAGGGGGCACGTGTACAGGGGGCCGTGCAGTCCACCCTTTCTACAGCCTTGTGTCATGTTCCCTGGCTCTGGCACCTACTTCCTTCTCCAGTAGCAGGTGACAGCTGCCTGTGCCACCAGGGCCCAGTACTCATGCCACCTTCTTCTGGTGTGAAGGTGTCCGTTATTTAGACAGAGTAGTGAACTAATTCTGATTATTTTCCAAGGACCTGCCACAACGTTGGGTCTACTGCAGAATTCCTTGGCCATTTTCCAGCCTTGTCCTTTTTTTTAATGTTCATTTTCTCTGCTCTCATTACGGCTTTCCTTGGCTTTCTGATGCCCGGATTCAGAGTGCGATGGGCGAGCCACTGCAGGGGTCTGCTGCTAAGTTTGAGTTGTTTTGTGCTCCCGACTAACACTGTCTTCTGCCAAAGTTCTACACGTCCCGTGACACAACAGCAGACCAGGTTACATAAAGCTCAGAGGGCGGACTGCAAGGCTTATAAGCAGTACAGCGCGTGACTGGGGCGGCTTGGGGACGATCTGCTTAGCGTCCCCAATGGTACCTCACTCTCCACATGAAGGACCTTGGCTGAAGCAGAGGCCACCTTCTCCACCAGTTCAGAAAACTCAGAGTCTATGGGTCCCCCTGGATGGCTAGTGGCACCACTGAGGCCTTGGGGCCTTTTTTCCAAATAGCAGGAATTGGTATCTGTTAGAGACATCTGCAAGAATGACACAGTTGGGCAGGCCTACTGGGGACATTCTAGCTATTCATTCAGCAGAGCCATAAAGTGAGCGAAAGGTAGTGGTGACAATCAAAGCCCATTCTCTGTGGCCCGAGAGACACAGCACAGAACAGCACAGCAGCTCCCTGACATCAAGAAAGCCCCCTGGAGTTACCTTTGGAGAGAATGACACAAAAGACTTTCTCACCGGCCTCTTTGGCATGAACATCAGAAAGGATGGAGCCAGTGAGAAAGAGATGTGGTCAGAGGGGGTGGAGCCAGAGA
>JANRMT010062816.1:24086785-24161998 GCA_026402145.1 Polypterus bichir lapradei | reverse complement strand
GTGCACATTAATGAATGAGTTGCAAGTGGACTTACTGGACCCGCTCCTCTTCTTAAATCTATTGGGCTGGTATGTGGCAAATCTTGGGAAGGACTGTGGTGTGGATTGGCTCAAGGAGCTGAGAAAGGTAAGTGCAGATGGTGTTGCCCCGTGAGCCTAGTGAGGGGCACAGGCAGGGGGCACAGTAGGAAAGCAGACTGGAAGTGGATGTGATAGGTGAGATTGGCAGCAGAGTCTTTAGATTGCAGCCAAGGAAGAAGAAGGTGTGCAGCAGACTTTGTGTGAGGAAGTGTGAGTGAGAGAGACAACGCGCGTCACAATGTATGAACCTACCAGCACCAGTGGTGTTCACTTGTCAGCCAAACGATGCCATTAAATGAAAATTTTAAAAAAAATCACACAAAATGAAAATTTGTCAACAAACTGCTATAAAGTACGACAACCAAAGGACAGAATGCACATCAGGTGCTCCACACCAAGAGCAGAACACACCAAAGAATGCTCAGACAGTTCTCAGTTTTGCTCCAATGTACAAAGTGCTAAATGATATTGTGGTAAGTAATGGAGGGGACTCGTGATGATGAGGAGGACAACTACCAGTCAGTGACATGTGACACGTGCAGCTCCGCACAACCCGCCAATCGCATCATAAAAATGAACCAATGGGCCACTTAAAGCCTTCAGGCCTCATGGCGGAACTGAGAGACCACTGGGGGTCTGAGTGGTCCCACACGCAGTCCAAAAAGAACGACTTTG
Source organism: Polypterus bichir lapradei (assembly GCA_026402145.1). NCBI lineage: Eukaryota > Metazoa > Chordata > Cladistia > Polypteriformes > Polypteridae > Polypterus > Polypterus bichir. The sequence goes on along the minus strand of JANRMT010062816.1, from coordinate 24,161,242 downwards.
GAATTGCACCGAGCTTAATGTGATTCTGACGACTGCGTTGAGTTTGCCGTAAACATTTCACTTACGGAGGCGAGTCGGCCACTGATCTGTGCCCCTTCTGCCCTTGACCACCGGGGTCTTTTCTATCCCCCCCACCATGTCTTTGGTTCGTCTTACATGCGCATCAAGCTGCTGCCGTGTCTCGTCTGCTTCATTGCCCGGCCTTTGATCCCGGGATGGTGGGGATGGCCGCTGAGTGGGCTGCACTGTGTCCTTTACTCCACAGGGGATCTGAAAATGAGCAAAATGAAGAGAAATGAAGAGAAAAGAAAAGAAAAGAAAAGAAAAGGTGGCACTGCAGGCGTACAACCAAGCGAGCAGATCAAAGAATCTGAGCTGCTGCTGCTGAGCGCACGGCTGGCACGAGCGACACCCGCACTCCCTCCGCTACATGGGGGTCTTGACCTGTGTCTGGCATGTCCGTCGGCCCTTGGGAGTCAACGAAGAGGACCACTGCCGGTGGACAGGAGCGGGCCCGACGACGGGGCACGTGTGGCACACACGCGGCACAAACAGCCGCAGAGGGCACAGCCCGACGGCCTGAAAGCATGAGAGCCTCAAAGTACGTTTTCTGCAGCACTTCATGACAAAGGAGAAGAACTAAAAGAGAATCGAGGAGCTTTAATTAAAGGACGAGCCTTTCAGGAGACGTGAGCTTGAAAAGAGAAAATCAGAAAGCAGCCAGCCTGCAGCACAATTCTGATGTGCCATTAAGAGACGTTAATGAATGTGAAATTCAAATCGCACACCCAAAAAAGCGAGGCCTTAAAAGAAGAAGAAAAAACAACACACAACATCTGATTAGTCATCACGCTTTTAGGAAAAGTGCAAATGAGAAAAGCAAAGTGCCATCTTGTTCTAAAGCTCGGCTTTGTGCAGAGCCGCTAATGACCGAGCTGGCCGACCGCAGGCTTTTATCAGCTTCGGAGCGCTAAGGGGGCCGGGATTGGGGGGAGGGGTGTTTGCGTGGACCACGGCAGGAGCCAACGTGACATTTGCTGGACGCTTGGCTTTGCAGGCCAGTGTCCCCGATGCCACTCCAGCTCTGACGCATTTCTACCAAGCGCTGGCGTCGCCTGATGCAGCACACGCAAACACAATGAGCAGCATCTTGGCATGGCGGCCGTGTGAGGGAGCGTCCCGCTTTGCGACTTTGAAATGTGCAGAAAACATTGGCGGGCATCAAGCGGGTTACGGCGGCTTGACTTCCTAAACAAGTCCTGCACTCTCGTTGCTTGAGGACACAAACTGGGGAGTGGACGGTGATCTTGAAAGTCCAGTGGGTCATTCGCTGACCTCAGACTAACGGCGCCAGGGTGATGTGATTTGTCCTGAGAGCCTCTTACACACACGACAGAGACGAGCGCATTGTCAACGTATTACATAAGGCATTCGTGACACCTAGCACTTCTGTAAACCACTGACATGAATCTCAGAATGTGCCAACATGTGGTGGGGCACACTAAAAACCGCGCGCCCGTTACAAGTAATATGCTGTAATGGATGGCCCTCGCCCTTAGGCTTTATCTGCCCGTGACTTGAGAAGCCTCGCTCAATTCTTATAAAATGTCCATTAGTGACGAGCGCGAGAATGAAGAGCACTAATGGACGGACTGCCACTGCCTGTTCAGCAGCTGACATGTTTGCTCCATTTGTTGAAAATCAAAGCAGAAGCGGAAGAAACATTAGAGGATGACGGGCAGGCCGACTCATAAATGGGCACGGCAGCGGCCGTCAGAGGGCAGACGGGTGACCAGGAGAGAAGAAGGCTCAGAAACTCGATGGGCGACTTCATTGAAGAGATAGACGAGCAAGGAGCGCACTGCTGGCCGTGACCAAGAGAAGAGCCCCAAACGTCCATCCTGCTGACCCCTCGGTCTCGGCCCCTTTCTTCGTCTGCGTCTCGTTAATTTGACATTTTGGTTTTCTGAGTCCCTGTATGTTTGCAGCTGTGGGGTCCCCGCCGTGTCAGGCCATTGGTATTTGCTCACTAATGTTGTTCGGACCCCAAATCTCTGGAATGTCTTTGTATTTTGGTTTTTTGAAAGTTTCGGCTTTTTTGTTATTTGTTTCTTTTTTTGTCTTTTATTCTTTTGTTTTTCTGCGATTTAGGGTTTATGTTTGGTTTTCATTTTAGACTTTGCTCTTTTCTAAAGCAACGCTCTGTTGTCGGTTTTCATCTTTTCTGCTTTGTTCTTATTGCTTATGTCTGCTCGCCCCGCTCCCCTTTCCGACCTTTCTTAAGGTGCCCACAAAGCCATTTCTTGCATTTTGAGGCACTGGCCTGGCATTTCTTTTACTTTAAGGCTTACAACCCCCGAAAGAGGTGGTCCTGGGTGCCCTAATGACGCGGTGACAATCTGCGGCTTTTCATGTCCTGAACGAACAGACGTGGAACCTGCGGCCCATCCTGCCTCTGCCCCGAAGAGCGGGCCGTTCCAAAGAAGACCCCACGATGAGCTTCACTTGGAACGTTACTGCAACTCAGTGCGACGTAGAAGATACGCTGAAAATGCACGGCTCTCCTGGTGGGGCTTTAGTCACAGGTTTGGTGACTCTGGTGAAGCGATAGCTCCACGATGTCCTCAACATGCACTCCACTAAACCAAAGCGAGGAAAACGGCGTTCTCGGGAGGACTAAAGCCTCCTTGCAGGTTTGGTCCCCGACTCTCCATGTCCACCAACAACACATTCAGACCCCGGAGGGTGCGAGCGCCAGGTTAAGTGAACAAGGCAAGCAGAAGATGGATGGTCCGTCCACAATGGAGGCTAAAGTAAGCCCACCACTGGACGCATCCCAGAACTACCTGCAAAAGCCTCTGATGTCGTGGCGTACCTGCCTTGCCTCACTTGAGAGGCCTACGTTGGGCAGACTCCTCATCGTCACGAGGCCATTCCCTGCGTCCTCTTCGTCAGACGTAAGGCCTTTGTCACTGATATTCCCAGCCAGTTCGTTCAGCTTCAGTTTTAATTTGTTTTCTTCCAGGTCGGCGTCAGATTGAGCTCCTTGAACGAGGTCCTGGTGTCACAAAAAGACGGCACAGTCAGTGACGGGAATGGACGTTCATTTCTGCTAATTGTGGGGGGATCAGGCGCACCTGCCGGGGGGCTACGTGGAAGTCAGCGGCTTTGACGCCTGCCAGTGATGCCTTGGTACACACGCGCACACGCACCAACAGACACCCACACACCCACACACACACACATGCGCGCGCACACGCACCAACAGACACCCACACACCCACACACACACACACATGCACACACACTTCTTTGCTTTCTCAGACCACAGCATTAAGGCCCCGGCTGCAGACTGGCGGCCACTTCACTCGTTGCCCAGTGCCTTGCCAGCCACATCCCATCGACATGAGGGCATCACAAGAATACACCCAGCGCACACGACTCTGCCCGCAGCCCTCTGCAGAAGTGCCCGTCTAACATCTAGGAAGGTAAAGCAGCTGAGCGTCACCACAGATGTCTGGCAGTTGAATGGCATTTCAATGTCTGCTACCTTCAGGACATTTTAGGGTGACAATGGCCCTATTAACCCTTTACCTGTCCGAGTTTGAGGGTCAGTACTTCAAAAGAAATCCTGCGCGTCATCACAGAGTCATACGGGAGCAGAGACCACCCCTGCATCTTTAGGCTCGAGGCCGAACCCAAACCCCCCAAACTCCAACTCTGGTACCCGTCTTTAGGGCACAAGGGACAGCTGGAGCAGCTGGAGAAGGAGAGGCCTTTCCCGTAATGAAATGTCTGCCTGCCTGCCTTCCTTCGATGTAATAAAATAGCGAAGCCCCCAATCAGCTTTGCCAGCAGCTCCAACCTGAGGTGACGTCCCAGCAGTGCGGTGTGTTTTTGGGTGCCTGATCGTTGGGGTGCTGCTGCCATGCCCTCCCTCCACGACAGGGTTGACAAGATGGGGGGGGGGGTCTTATGGAGTGTTAGCGTTGAAGTGCCTGACGTTCACCAGATTGTCCACTAGACGTCACAAACGTACCCTTGGATTTGTGCCCTGAAACTTTACTCATAACGCTGCGTGCTGAAGCCCACCGGTGTCATAAGAGGACTTTCATTTGTTCCTTCCTTTTTCATTTGATTTGACGCAGTAGCCACCAAGCAGTCAAGATGCCAGTTTCCTTTAGCTCAGCACACCAGGGCACTTGCTCAAGGGTTCAAGGCCTGGGCCTTTATAAATCAACAGGAAGAGCCTTAGAGGGCAGGTGAGGCGGCATCACTGGCAAGAGCTGCTATGAATCGACTGTGACATTAAAGTCACCGTCACTGTTACTGCCACTCTGGGCCTGTCAGGGTCTGATTTGCTTTCCAGCGGTGCCGTTTACCTTCTCTGACGGCACTGCAATTTTCCGTTCGAGGCGAGTGAGTAGACGCTCGATGGCAGACATTCGTTTGTTGAGTTCAGAAATCTGAAATAAGGAAAGGAAGAACAGAAATTGGAAATGGAGCCACCAAGAGCACCAAAGAAACCTCAGAGAAGCAAACACCCAGGAGAGAAAGCAGCGAAAAAGACACCCAAAGTGAGGTTTATTAGGCAGAGAGCCAGCGTCTGTCACTGGCAGGTAAAGCAGAGCCCCCCGTCAATCAGCAAAGCGAGCGCAGACACAAAGGACACATCGAGGAGTTCATCCTGCCGTCATGGCAGGGCCACACGATCGACCGATGCCATGTTGTGACACAGGCTGGGGTGCCGCCGAATCACTAAAAGCGCCAGTGCTGCCACTGGGAGATGCCTCCTTTACTTTGCCGCTTAGCCATCCCGTCTTGTCCGATTGATGTGCCCCTCAAGAAGATTGTGGGCATCCCTGTGAAGTGGTACAGCTGTCATCTGACACATGTCATCCTGTCGATGGCTGCTCTCGTATGGAGTGACGCAGTCCACCTTAGTGCCAGGAACCCGCCAAGGGCCTCACACCTGAATGGCGCAAATGGCAGAAATGTATCTGCACCCTTCTTATGGCACAGTAATGTAAACCTGCTGATGGCCCCGTGGTTGGCAGGGAAAAAATTGTGTTCTGGTGGGCACGACGGTGGTCAGCTTCAAATCAAAGGGCCGCCCCTTAGACTTAGAAAGGCTTGGCCCCCGCGCCATATTGAATGAAGCAGCAGTTCGGTATTAGGGGGGTTTCAAGGACTGGAAGTCACCTCAGGGTGCCAAGATGTCACCCATAAGGGGCAGCATGAGTTGCCAATGTGGCACAGTGCCGGATGATTCAATGAGGTGTTGTGATAAGAGCAAGGAGTTCAGGGGCCATGAGAGAGCTGCAGATGACCAGTGTGAAGAGACAGAGGGCTTCACAGGAGATCAGAATGTGAGAAACACTAAGGTCATCGTCATCGTCATTATGGGAGATGACCAGGTGGTCCAGCCGAAGCGAGGCCTCATTAGATGGCAGCGGGCGACGCTTTGGATTTGTCGTTTTCAACAGGACCGCCTTATCTTCTCTTTCCAGCCTGGGGATTTGCCTGATGATCTCGTTGACAGCGGGCAGGAGAAGATCAGAAAGTCACAAAGAAGGGCACAAAGCGGAACAACTCAAGTCAAAGAGCCGCGCCCGGCCTCCAGCACCCTCAGGCTTTCAGTTCACAGTAAAGCAGCGAAGCACTGGCCGACATTAACTGCGACTGACCTGTCGAGCTTTGGGTGGCGACGTCACGTGAGGTAAGTGACAATCCCGACTTCCAAAGAAACGTCACTAGGGCCGCTGGCAAAGCTTTTCCAAGGATCAAAACTGGCAATTCTGGGGACATCTCACTTCCCTCAAGCGAGTTGATGGGGGACACAAGGACCGTCAAAAAAATTCATTCGAAAAACGAAGCGACAGACTTTGCAAGGCCCCCTCTCAGCAGCCACCCCTGGTGGAGACCACCATGCTACAGGGGTCCAACAGACCCCCAGACCTGCCAAAGTAGGCTTTTCACATTTGGCAGCTTATTACTGAACTGGTTGTGGGGCAGTTGGCACAACTGAGTCCACTGGGATGGAGCCGCTCGATTCACCCGGTCAGCTCACTGGGGGCTCGTCAAGTGACAAAAGGTGGCAGCGAGGAGCTTGTCAATGACACACAGGGTTTGACTGCCTTAGTTGCCTTCTGAGTGGCCCTCAGATGCACTGGGCAGCCGTCACCTCACTGTTCAAACGTTAAAGTGCACGGTGGCACCCTGAAACTGATGGCAGCCGAGCCGAGACGCGGTACCTGAGGGGTCGACTCCTCGCCTTCTGGAGGGGATTCCCGGCTCCTCCTGTGGTGGAAGTGGCTGTGGTACACTGGGAATCGAGCTTCAGGCTCCTCGTCAGAGGTGTCCATGTCAGCGGAGTAGCGAGAGCGCAGCGGGAGGCTCGTCAAGCTGGCAGGACTGTCTGCAAAGAGAAGAAAAAGTCCTCAAGGTGACAAAGTAGAAGACACAGCAGACTTATTGAAAGTGACATCGGAGGTCACCTCCCATGGCTGACCCCAAGACCACCGAACGATCAGAAAAGGGGGCCGGGAAGGAGACACGATGAGAAAGCAAGCTGGTTGAGTTTGGCACCGCCCGAGAAGCACGTGGAGTTGGCATGACCAGCATTTTAGAGCACTGAAATGACGGAAGGGCATCTTGCTCAGTCTCTGTGACAGCCCAGCAAGAGCAAAGGCCGCCTGGCAGTCTGCGAATTAAACCGACATGGCGGCTTCTCAAGGGCACCGCTAAGGCTGATCGAGTTCAGTTCTCAGCCAAGGTGGCACTGCGGCTCGATGAACGAGGCGGGTAGCTGAAAATGAAACCGTGAGGACTTGCAAAGTGTCTGGGCGAGACACGAGGGCCGTTGCCTCATCAGACTAGCGACTTCCTGTCATCTGTCAAATGCCCACCGTACCGACCGGACACGCAGACGAATGTTTAGGAAAATAAGCAGGGGGGCAAAGCCACGGTTTGAGGAAATCAGTCGGACACCCAGATGAGGTGGCCTCGCTGCCCACTGGCACTTCTCGACTCTTTCCGATCTCCATGCCTGCCGTGTGAAATGACTGCCCGGTCTGTGCCTCAGTTCAGCGAGCTTTGGGGGCCGCAGAGTGCAATCTGAAGGGTATTTCACGGCGCATTACCTATCAGGCTGGTAACGAGGCCGCCTGCCTGCGCCCAAATGGCTTTCTTCATGACAGTGTTTCTTTACTCCTGCGTCAATCCAAGTCATTCGCTGATTTTGTTTCTTTTTTTGTCTTATTGTCACTGTGACCGTGACGTAAACAAGAGAGCAGAGCCTTCACTTTGGTCACACTGACCCACGGAGCCCGAGACAGAATGACAAGGACACTCATTAGCCACCCTGCTCTGTAAGGAGCTCCTTGGCTCTCCATTGTCGAAGCCTTAATGGAGGAGGCCACCGTCCCCTAATGGCCATTCGATGGGGAGGGACATTCAAAGGCCAATGCTGAAGGGCACTTCATGAGAAGCGGACTGCATCAGGGTGACACTGGCTGGCTTGGAGTGGGACAGTAAACTGGGAATTAGGGCAGGGGATCTCATTTATCCAACTTAGGCCCCTGCCAGCTGAAGGCCGCCGATTTCATGTGCCATAGCAGGCCTTGCCAACGTTCTACCTTTTGCTCGCTGGGTCATTCCTCCGCAGAGTGACATACCGGTTGGCTGTGACACAAGACCCCAGCAGTGTGACCGGACACTTTGAAGTCAATTTATTGTCTGTGTAAATGAAGTGAAATGACCTCCGAGGCCAATAAGACACACGTCTACTCATATGGTGCCTGCCTGCCCTAACAGCACAAGGTTCGAGGCAGGAACCTGGAAGGCTTAGGGCTCCAAATCCATGGCGCTATTCAAACATAAAGGACGCCCTACCTGATGGGATGGCATTGCTCTGAGAACCGCCATGCAGCTGCAGCTCCGTGGTTGGCTCTTCCTCGCCCTGCTGCCTCTGCTCCTCCAGGATCTGCTGAAACATGGAGGTGATGTCTGCCTCGGCAATCGCGGGCTCCTTCGGGATAACGGCGTCCAATTCCGAGGTGTACTGAGGGGGAGAGAGAGAGAGAGAGAGAGAGAGAGAGACGGCCAATCAGAAGGTGACCACCTTAACATGAAGTGAGAGGGGAGCGCAGAGAAGGCGCACGTAAAGAACACATGAAGGCCGACATGTCACCTGCTGTCGGTGCCCGTAGGCCGTCGCCCAGGGCAGGTCACAAGCCACTCACCAGAGCCACAAAGACAAAAATGACCTCAAAGGCCAGGAGATGACAGGAGTGAAAAATGACAGGTGAAGGGAACTGAAAGAGCACAAGTTAGACAATCGAGATTTGACAACATGACGCGAGTACCCGCTCTGTGACAATCGTTGACGAGTTGCTCAGATGGGACACTGTGATGGCGATGGCCTTTCTACAACGAGCTGCAGCGCTGCTCAAGCTCATGACGCACCTCAGAACATGACAGGAGCACGAGGACAAGAGAGCGCCAGCGCATCACAGGGCACACTCAAACTGGGTCCGTTTACACGGGCCAATCAGCTGACTCCTACAAAGGTGGGCACAGAAGTAACCAATAGCAACGCCTAACAGACACCAACAGGTAAACTGTGGCGCACAAGCGCAAGTGCGAGAGCCGTGGCAAATGTGTCACATGCAGCTGCCCGTAATGAGCCCACGGGTGTCCCGGACACGTGTGGCAGTGCGTTGATGTCATGTTGGGCGTAATCAACGTGCATGAATGATAACGGACACAAACGTAAAGAGCAATTCCTGAATCTCAAGGCGTCCAAACCAGGCCCGGCACCCCCAGAGACCCCAGAACGGGCCAATGTAGCGTTAGCAATCCACTGAGCGTGGCACGCCGATGAGGCCCCCACGTGACTATCAGTAGGTAAGGAAGTGAATGGAGATTCAGACGCAGAGCTCAGCACTTCAGTCATCAACAGCGACTGGCAGCAGCAAATGTTCACTTCCACAACTCTTATGTCTGCAACTCAAACCAAACTTGAATGTTGTGCCAAAGGTGACAGGAGCAGGGACGAGGACAAATACCTGGAAGGACTCTCGGCGGGACTGAGCGGAGTACTCCGAGTCCAGGTCGAAATCCAGGGGGTGGACGGAGAGGAGGCGCTTCTTCTTTCTCATCTTCAGAAAAGACAAGAAGCACAGATGTTAGGCGATTCCCGGAAAGGACGCGGCCAGCGGCAGGCAAGGCGGCAGCCACGTGGCACTCCGGCCCTTTAGAGTACCCGAGATGCCGCCTTCCTTTTGGGCCGTTTACCCGAGTCCTTCTCAAAATCCACTGTGGACACTTCCCTGGCATACCTGGCATGTGCCCAACCACATGTGCTGCTTGCCACTGCCCACCACCTTCCGCAGCACCCGGTCAGGAGCACAGGTGGCTTAAGTGTGACCCGCTCAGGACCCCACTGTGAACCCAAGACCTTTGAGGGCCTTCTCACCTCCTGGCTTTTGGGACTGCAAATGTCAGAGAGCTGATGTCACGGCTCTGCTCCGTCCTGCTGCATTTCTGGGTGCGCACCCACCTTAACGGTCACTTGGCCAGTGGGCACCTGGGCAAGACACAGACGGAACCCAGCCTTCCACACTCCTCAAGATGTCTGGCCAATGACCTTCCTCTGCCCGGCGCCACCTGACAGACGCACCCTCTGGGCTAATACCCACTAAAGGTCAGGTGTGGCGGCCTGCCCATTTACTACAGATGGCACACCGCTGTCAGAGGAGCTGAAGAAGTGGACTTGTGTGTCCTAATCCACTCCCGTTTAGCATGGTGCCACGCTGAAGAAGCGAATGTTGGCTGGAAATGCCAGCAAGCCTCTCAGCGTGTCTGAAGGGGGCAGTGTGACTTTGATTGTGCCCACTGTTGTCAGTGGCACATCCAACTCACTGGGCCTCAGAGGGCTGCATGCACAGAACATTTGAGGCACAAAAGGGGTTGTCCTGTGGGCACTGTCCTGTGTCTAAATGAGCGGGCACCTCAGGCCAGGGTCTCACGTGCCAGGCCGTGCTCAGCAGACCCACCATAACCTCGTTTTGACACTTTCTGTTGTACCATTTTGTAGTGTTGAGCTTCAGAAGCATCAATGACGCTGTCGCCTCCTTCAGCAGCATCACATAAATCGAACCCTGCAAAAGCAGAAGAGACAAGAATGAGTCCGGGGTGACAAGAAGTGACACATTCAGGACTCCACCCTGGTGTGTCATCCAAAGAAACTGAAAAGGTGGCAAGTGTAAACCTCAGGTGGAGATGGAAGAAACCCCACTAACAGAAAAGGGACAAGGTGGCAATGTGGGCGATGAGGAAACCTCTGGAGTCAAAGTCAGGTGGGCAGCGTGCAGACTCCATATTAATGGGAGTTAATGGGTCCTCTTGGATGTTCGAGGGTCCCGAGCACTCTAACGTCTCAGGCTACGGTCAGTTGAGGCAGCGATCAACAGTGTTCAGGCCGGCACCTTAAGGGGGTCCATCACGAACGATCAAAGACACAAGTGAAGTGTGCCAATGTGCCCTGACCGGTGCCCAAGCCAGAAGGATACTCTTCAGACACCCTGCTTAGTTTAAGGTGAGCGTGAACCTGCCGAGCTCCCACTTCGTATGACGTGTGACTGCGATTTAGAACTGCTTGAACCCGTGCCGTAGGACCCTCTTTGGGTGTAAGTGGCGCAGTCCCCTCGGCCCCCCTCTCTCTAGTGTGTTGTCGGCTCTTCTTGTCTGGCCTCAGTCCAAATGACGCCATCTATTTGAAATGACAAACGCACAGAGTGGTGGACGGGATCAAGTTAATTCAGGTGGCACTGGGTGGGCATGGGGTCTTCAAGCCCTTGGGACTTCATCAGACTGAACATCCTGCAGTTTCAGAGCAAGAGTCGAGGGGGCCGAGCTCTTCAATCTGCTGTCTGCTGGGGGGATTTCTGACCTGGTGTCAGATTTGGACGTGAAGGTTCATTCACTTTTGAAATTTTACTCAGTGATGGCCTGACAAAGCATTCTTGTACTTTTGAATTCCACTCTGGCTACGCTCCGCTCATATACAAGTGGAAGCCCCACCGCTAACCCATGCCAAGGGTCTCCGAGCTTAAACAACGTTTGCTTTGAGAGTATCCACCATCCTGTAGCTGCCCCAGGTCCTGAAGTCACTTCATTTGGTGGTGACAGCTCCACGGAAACTAGAAATTTGGAAAAACTCGACTGGGTTAAGTGGGAACAGAAAACTTTGGGTGTCCATTTGCGTGTCGATGCAAACTTCCACTCCACAATGAGAAAGGCCCAGCTGGTCTTCAGTTCGTATTTTAAAGCAGGCTTTGGAAGTGACCTGCGTTTCCTTTTTAAAGACCACCCATCACCTCACCTTCTCCTTGCATCTCCTGCCCTGAAAAGACGGAAATCGCAAACAAAAGTGCAGTCAGTCGATGGGAATTTGGTGAACGCTGCCTGTCGGCGCTAGAAGAGGCCTCTCTAAGCCACAAAGCTCCTCCGTTCTTACATCCTCAACTGCCACAGAGCCCCCCAAAAGCAACTCGTCCCATTGCTGGCGTCTCGTCTCTCGTCGCTGCGGGTCGCCTGCACTTCACGAGAACATCCCAAGATTTCAGCCCCCCAACATTCCCGGGTTGGTCCTTTGGTTCCCCCCAGGCAGCCATTCCTGCTGGAGGATCTCTTGAGGCTCAGAGAGGCCATTGCTGGATTACCCAAATAGTGAGGCTAAGGGGGGACACCAAAGGGCCCACCTCGCTTCTCCAGGGCCTTGGCCATCTGACCCCCACACTACTGGGACAAAGCGCTGACGGTCGGGTTTGGGGTCATCCAAAAAAAGCAAATGCACCTCCGGTCAGGTGATTCGAATCATCTCCCTCCTCGGAAAAAGCCCCCGGGAATTCGGTCAATATGGCACAATGAGGGGCACGCTAGACATGTAGGAATAGACGGCGGGCACTCACCGTGGTTTTCTGGCATGCTTAACGTGTCTTCATCCTGCAGAGCTAAAAGGCAAAACAAGAGCAGGGTTACAGCCTGGCATCGGCCCTCTCGTCACCCACGCTCACCCTAACCCTCCCCGAGCGGCCATCGTCAACGGGGTCCGGTGCACAACAGGCAGTGGAGGCTGTGCTGGGCCTGTGGACTTACTGCTCAGTCATTGGTCCATGAGATTAGAAACACAAGGGGTCAACACGTGGGTTGGCATCATCCAAATTAAAAGTGGTCCGGGCACGGAGGGCCGGGGGGGGCAGTGTGGGACCAAACCTGTTGACTGTCACGGGAGCATCCTGGCATGTCTAAGAAAGCACAAAGAGGACTGGTGCATCGCAATTGTGACCCTCACCAGGAAGATGAAGATGATGATGACGATGAAGTGCCCTCCTACCTCACTAGATTATCAAAACAGGGTGACAATGTTTGAGAACAGTCAAGTGACACAGCCAGGCAGCGAAGTGTGGCCATTAGTCTCGTGCTCGTCAATGGCAGGCAGACACACTGCTTGCGTGTCACTTATTTTTCTTGTGTGTCACTTTTACCAGAGATTTGAGAACCCCGATGATCCGAAGATGGCAACATGCGAGTATGAATGTCAACGTACCTTGTACATGTGACAAAATGACAACTACCGATGTGCCACACTGCCCTGACATCCAAGTCACCTTACTGTGACAAATGAGACTCAAACAATTTGTCATCAGGCTACCCCTCCGCTAAACTGGTGGCCAACTTCACAAAAGAGCAAAGGAGGAACAAGCCAGCCCAGGCAGATGCACAAGTGACCACAGTGACCGTCCTGCTGATCCTCAGAGTGACTAGAAGTGTGACAAAGTGCAGATTAGATCAATGTGTCACTGACAAAGGGGATGTGGTCGTGCCGATGACATCTGAAGCCCATTCTGGTGGCCTCCTGTGGTTTGCTTTGTTACTTGGTTTGTAAAGAGGCGAGTCGAAACAAAGGCTTGGCATGCAGCACAGGCCCAGAAGGCGCTATACAGGAGCTCTTTGAAAGTGACAGGACGGGCTCACCAGTGCTGCCCTGCTGCTCTGCTCTGATCGCCTCTTACTGTCTGCCACCACAGATAGCGGGCCCACCAGCTCAGCCCAACAACCTGCACTTCAAGACGTGGGGACAAAAAGACGGGCGAAGAGGAAGGTTCTAGAAAGGCAACAGCAGCAGGACCCTCTGGCGAATCTTACCAAAGAACTCCGGGTGAAGACTCTGCCCGCTGCCGTGCTGCCTTCTGTACAGCGACCTCATCACCTTGGCACTGCCAAAGCGCTTGAAACGAGATTGGACGTGCTCATGGTACCAGTCCAGCGTTCCCATTTTCACCACCCTGAAAATCAAAACAGAAAGACATCAGCTTCACGGGTTCCGTCTGTCCAATCGTTGGCAGATTTTTGGATTTAATCTGAATGGGCATTCACCTCAGAAGCTGAAAGGAACAGTGAAGGACAGGAGACATGGCATGTCAGGCCGAGACTGAATGTGGCGCCAGGGGGGGTGCCCCTGGGGCCCCCCCCCCCCCCCGAATGTCCCATGTGTGTCACCCCTCGCTTGGTAAGCAACTGGTGCTCTCCTGGTCATTTTTTCATGTCTGAGGTCCTACAGAAGCCCTCAATGTCATGCCAGGCCTTCAGCTGGCATTTTTCCTCACTTCTTATTTTATGTGTTAAGGTCCTGTGCCACAAAAAAAATGTTGGATCTTCTTGGTTTGTATACAGAGGCCCAAATTGTCACCAGCCCACTAACCGCTACCACATGTGGGGGTGGGACTTGGTGAGGATGGCAACTAGGAGAGCAGGTCAGGCTCCATGACTCCATGCCCAAAGAGGTGCCCACAAGGAACATACGTTATGCCAGACTCTTCAAATCATGCTTCATTTTGTGTGCACCCCATACACTCCAAATCGTAACCGTACATCTTTGAATGGTGGTCTGCTTATACGTCCAAGAGCCAAACTTAAAAGAAGTGGTGAGGCGACCTAAATGAGGAAATCGTTTCTGGTAGAAACTCGTCAGGCTAATCCTGTGGAACTTTTTACTTTTCGTGTGACTTTCTCTTTGTCATCATGTAAAGCACTTTGAGCTCCAGTGTTGTATGAAAATGCGCTCTAGAAAGTAATGTCTTCGTTGTTGTAGTCTTGGCAGTGCGCTCACTGGCACCTCAGTTTATCACATGACATGATGCCCCTGGCACATTCTCACTGCAGATTGCCATTCTCATCCAATTTATGAGACCTGTTAAATGAACCCGATATGACAGAACCTGCCACCTCAGCTCGCTGTCACTTGCAGCCTTGCTGCAATACACTGATAGGCCACAAGGTGGCACTGGCACAGTGCTTAATGTTTGATGAGGGCCAGCGACTCCAACGGTCTCTGACTGCTGGATCAACTCGTGGTGACGCACGAATGAAGACGAACGCAGCATCAAATTACAACGAAAAGCCAACATGCCAACCCAAAGAAAAGCTGCCGGGCCATGAAAGACAAGCAGGAATCTGTGACCACAAGCGGGCGCCACGGAGCCCCAAACACAGTTTACAGACACGTCCACAGGCTGTCTTTAGCACTCTAACACACTTCAGCACTTGTCGTTAATAAAGCTCCCTCCTCTTCCTCCTCCAACAATTGTCACCTTTGGATGAGACAGAGTGGCCCCCTTTATATCGGACCAGGGGGCACTTCCTGTGTCATGGCACAGCTCCACAAATTAGTGATGCCCGTTCTTCACAGCAACCCCTTCCAGATTGCAAAACCCAGGGAAGCCTACGTGTGCCCAAACTGGGTTCTAGCCAGGGGAGCACGGCCACATTTTGTCCCTTGTCCGTCCACTATTCGATCATTTGATTGTGTCTCCAATCTTGGGCTCCATCCATTACGGCCTCTCGGCCGGGCAGGTCATCTTTCCCAAGCCCAGTCAGGTCGCCAGTCCATTCAACCCGCAAGTTACATAAACATTTACTCCAACAAACAAAAGAAGTGTGGGCAACCGTTTGTAACAATTTAAGTTGACAAGCAGCCCACCAACAGGCCGCTGTCCCAAAACAAGGAAGCCCCAGCAGATCAAAGATGGCCACACAGGCCATGGAGCCATGCAATGTGAGGACAGCCCAAAAGACGCCAGGAGCAAACAGAAAGGAAGGTCGGGGGGTCCCAGCTTGGCCCACCCACAGCACAGCAACGATATAAGAGGCTCACTTAAAGAAAGACGACTGGCAGAAGGTGAACAATCAAAAACCAACCATCTGGGGGACGTGGGAAGAAGAGCGGCGAGGAGGCATGACAGGACAGCTGAGGCCAGGGGACAGTCAGAGGACGCATGCCACAGGGCAAATGGGGCAGAGGGGACAGCAAGTGACAGGCCAGCGCCTGAGGATGAAATGGGACGGCGGGGGTGAGGAGTGTCGACAGTCCTGCTTCTGAAGGTGGCCTGACATGTCCCTGCTGTACCTGAGGGTCCTCGAGCACCTGATGGCACTAAACGGGCACTACCATGGCGTCACCCACTGAACTCACCTGGACAGCCGGCAGGGGTCGCACACCCAGCCGCGCTCCTTCTTGTGGTAGCGGCTGCAGGCCTTGCAGGTGTACAGGCCGCAGTCCCGGCACTGGCACTTGCTGTTCACCAGGAATCGGAAGGGCTGCAGACAGCGGATGCAGTAGGAGTTGGTGAGGCTCGTCTGCTCCCCCAGCAGCTCCCGCTTGACGTCTTCCTTCTTGATTTGGGACTTCAGCTGCCTGTGGAAGACATCCAAGTGGTCAAGGCCCGCTTAACAGAAGGTTTGGACAGAACAAAGGGCGGACCGCCTTGGACTGACGGCGTCCACGTCATACAGACGACTCTCCACAAGTAACCCTCTACACTCGCGTGTCACTTAACGGGACAGTCGGCCCACCAGCTTGTCTGCTTCTACTTCAGGCTTCAGACTGGAGATTAGGGTGATGAAAATCATCAGTGAGCATGTGACCAGACTCCAGCCAATAAGATCATGTGACGAGACTTGGGGCAGGACCATGAGGTCACCGGCGACTAACTGAGCCTCTTTACTGAATATAGCGCCTTTCGTAGCAGCAGTCACCAGGAGACCCTGACACAAAACCAACTGTGCCCTGGCGCTCAGGAGGTCGAGTTCCCTCGATGGTGGCTGCCTTTATGTTTTCATCCCACCTGCATGTCACCTTTTCTAGCATTTTCTGCCCTTTTGCAGACCACTTTGACTCTTTCCACGCTATGCCAATGGCTGCATTGACCTCTGAACTCTCCACTTCAAGGCCTTTTGTCCTCCACGTCCCTCTGAGACAAACCCCCCCCCCCCCACCACCACCACCACCATCCCAGTGATGTGACGAGGATTTTCAGTCCTGCCTTTTCCAGATGTCACATCTGGAGTGACAAACCTCATCTAAAAAGGATTAAAGGGGAATTCCGCAGCTTTGAATTTCTACACAAATCTGGTTTGTCGTCTTTGCATTCTAAGCAGAACCAGCAGAACCAGTTGGAAAAAACGAAAGAAAGAAAGAAAGAAAGAAAGACATTTCAGGAAATGCTAAATTCCTACAAGAGCTGAAAGAAAAACAAGGCCATCCGCAGCTTGGACGCTGCAGACGACCATCTGGCTGGGCACAGTGCCACAGTCAAACGGCTGGACTCAATAAACGAAGTGTCGGGCCCGACTGTGTGACTCTCGAGTCCACATGGAGTTTCACACAAACAGGAAATTTTGATCTGATGAGCCACAAAACAGCAGGCTGCCTGACATTACGGACTTGACGATGGAGCTGAGCGCACAGGTGTGCCAAACGAGCCCACGAGAGAAGAAGAACAAGATGGCGTGAGAGGGTGGCACGGCAAACACTGAACAACACTAAAGCGCTCGACTGCCTGGGGGTGCTGGGCACTCTGAGGACCACTGCTGTCACAGAGGGGCTGTGTGACTTTGTGTTGGCACTTCATGCCCAGCACACCCAAGGAATCCAAAGTGAGGATGCCAATGGCCTGGTGCCACAGGGGGCCACCGACAGGCCTGTGCTTTGGAGATCATTAGAACATTCAAAATGGTGACAAGAAGAAGCCATTGAGCCCTCTCGATCAGTGACACCGAGACCTGAAGGTCCATGCTAGTCCTGCTCTCCAGCACACTGCCTGATCATTTATTCCCTGCGTCTGTGATTGTTTGTATGAAGAAAAACTTCTTCGCGTTTGTGCAAAATCAGCCCTTGAACAAGTTTCCAACGGTGTCCCTGTGTTGGTGCACAATTTATTTTAAAGTGACAGCTGGCATCTATTGTACTAATTTCCTTTTAGTCATTTCAGTCATGTCACCTCTTAATATTGATTGGCCTAAACTCCTACAGTCTCTCCTTGTAGTTCAGAGCTCCTACTCCCTGACATCTCTTTCTTGTAATATGGAGACCAAACCTAAACACAGCACTTCAGATGTGTCCTGCGCTCTACACATCATGTTGCTATATAGCCGGACATCTTGATCACGTCTGCATACCGCCCTGATGTATCAATCATCACATTGGACTTGACTGATGTAGAAAGAGACCGGTCCACCATGACTCCCAGGTCCTTCTCATCAGATGTAGTCTCTAGTTTCAGACCTCCCATTGAGTATTCACATTCTGGCATTTTGACTTTCTTTATGTAATACTTTATATTTACTTCCAATAAATGTCATTGTCCCCAAGTCTGCCCAAGCCTGGATGCTGTTCAAGTCCTTTTGTAACAATTGAGCTGATTTTCCATGCTGTGCCCTTCACCTGTGCCAGTCCAGATGATCTGTTTATACTAAAAAGAGACCCCTTTGGGTCATCACTTTTAACATCAAGAGCAGCAGTTCAGATGGAGGGGAGCTGCTCGTTCCACAAGCCTGAACTGAGACTTGACGCCAGGCAGAGCTGGCATGACCAGACACCAATCACTGGCTGACCTGCGCGCTCAAGAAAGACCAGCGGACATCACAAGAGTCTCCATATGCAGAGGTGCTGACCCACTTGACTCCTGAAGAATTTGAACGAACCATGGTAGCCAACGTAGTGCTCTGAAGAGAGGAGTGGCATGTGCCCCGCCTTGGCAAATGCTGCTCCTCCTGCCTGCACTGGCCTGACAAGACCAAAGCCTGGACCAGGAGCTGTGTGGGTGCGGTCTGATGGTGTATGCAGTGAATCTGCATGGCGGAGTGACCATTGCAGCACTGAAGGACGGCTGGTCATCGATCCCCCCAAGGCTGTAATATCCCCCTCTAAATTTGCTTTTTAAACCTCATTTAAAGATGTCTGAATTAGGGGGTCTCTAACAATATGAGGTCCGGTCACTGACCCTGTCCAGGTAAATAACTCAGACCCCCCACCCCGTTGGTTCCGCTCCTGCCCATCTTCATTCTCTTATTACTGTTTTATCAAAGTTATTTATGTGCAGCTTTCAGTAAAAGCCAGGACTTTTAGCAGCACGCGGTGCCCCTTGGCAAACAGTGGACATCTCAGACAGTCGCACTGGGATTCTGCTAGCTGTAGGGCATCCTACGGGCACCAATGGATGCCAGCCATTCTGATGTCACACAGGTCCATCAGGGCATCCCGGCCTTTGTAACTCTTGTCTCTGCCCAAAGGGGGCTGAGGGAAAAGCTGACCTCGAAGGTGGGCTTGAGTGCTCCTCACCAGTCCTGAGTGGTCACTTTGGCAGGATTACGGGAGGCTGAGGTGACCAGCAGCTTCTCCTCACTGAAAGTAACAGGCAAACGGAGAAAGAGCGCAGTGGCAGTGACTCAGCGCCCAGCCTTCTGCTCATCATGTGAGAGGTTTTCACGCCAGAGGGTCACGTGACATGGTGGCACACACAGATGTCCCTTCAGTCCGAGAGGAAGGCAGTGCATCAGATGACTGGAGAGTGCGCGGCTCATGACGGTCACGCCTCTGTCACAAGGCCTCTGCTCGGCCATTTTAATTTGACTTATGTGGAGGGTCGTCAGGGTAAACCCCCCCAGTATGCGCTGTCCACCCATCCATCCGTTACCTGTATTTACAGAGGCAGCCCAACTGAAAGTTGCTTACTGAAGGACAAGTCAGGCTCAGTCGGGCATGGTGGGGGGCACAGTGCCACCATGCAGTAGGCCTTCCCTCTTTGAAGTGCCTTTCCATTGTGAATGCATTGCCTAATGTGCCATTTGTTGGAGAACTGCTGGAACACTCCTGGCACTTGATGGTAGGGGGACATTTGATAATGTCTGGTACGGCTCAGTTGTTTGCCCTTTTTTCAGAATCTGAGCCAGGCCGGGGCGCTTTGCTTGTCTGGCTCATCCTGTGCATTACAGCCGTCAGGGGTCCCTCAGCCACTCATACCTTGACTTTGGCAGTGAAATTTTAAGGAAATGCGCACTGCGTGGCAAGGGCAGCGGTGCCCATCTGATGTATGTGGTGTCTGCCTTTACCCAAACTACACTTTCCTGCAGATGGTGAGAGAAGACACAGTGGCATGTAAAGATGACCCACGCGCCACGTGGCTCTACCTCAGGCTGGCAATAAGGGCATACTATGGACGATGGGCACCTCCCAGGTTCTAGACTGAAACAGCCTACGTGGCAGTCCAAATGCTCAGCACTCACACCAAAACTGCAGAATAAAAAGCTGAAAATGAAATTGTGATCAATAACCAATCATCACTAAGCGAGGTGAGCTGACATGAATGGCTTCAACTAGAAGAACTAAGAAGTCTAAAGGGGAGTCCCAGAATGGTTAGCGACCCGGATGTCAGGCACTGAGCCCACGTCTGCCATTCCAGCAGAACAGGAGGCTCCCAGCTCGTCACCAACTGAATCCAAGTTTGGGTCATGAGAGCCGGCATCGGGCGCAAGGCGGGGGCCAAGACTGGGCAAGGGTCCTGGGCCTGCTCAGACAGCTCTTGCCAAACATGGGTTAGCTGCCTGGGCTGAGTAGGCCGGGGGGGGGCCTACTCCTCCACTGACCGCTGTCTAAGGTGTGGGGCAGTAACCATCAGTCACATGTCGGTCAGGGAGTCACGTGACTGTGCAGGCCTCGACCAACCTGTGAAACTGGAACTCGGTCCAGGCGTGGAGAGCTCACGGGGCTGTCAAGGTGACCACTTCGAGGAGTGCCCCGGCAAAACAAGAAACCCGTGAGCAGCAGAGTGCGTGTCACTCGTGTCCTTTAGAGCGGCGAGCCTGATGGTTAGATGGTGACGTCACCTACAAGAACCAACATGGCATTGCATGTCAAGGACCACACCAAACGGCCCACATATCAGCTGTTCAGCAAGGTGGCACAGCTGGTAGTGCCGGCGCCTGACCTGATGGTTCATTCTGTGTTGTGCTGGCTTGTCCGAGCGCAGGGACGTGTGACCTGGAGGCTGAGCGGGTATTTTTGGGCAGCGTGGCAGTCAGCTTTCCTTTGCTCTTTTTGTATTTCAAAGTCACCAAGACTCCAGCTGCTGCTGTCTGATGGCTTCTGTGGTCACTTTGTGTTGACATTAATGTCCTCCCACGTTCCGGCCTCATCAAAGTGCAATGTGGGCCAACCTTGGCGGCTGCATCTCCTGCACATATGCCGCCCTGATTTGCCCTGGGGCACATGGGCACCTCACACCAAGGCAGGTAAGAAAAACATAACTAGCTTGACCAACGAGACAGCCCTCCGGCTGGGGGGTCCAGAAAGTGGTCTCTCCTGCCTAATGAGCTCCTACTGAACTGCAGCAAGTGGGCGCAGGACACACGCAATCCTGTGTGATGTGGGACGCCATCGGTGTTGATGCCCACTTTGCACGGCGTCAGTGGGAATGGCTGCAGGTGACAAAGTGAGCTCAAGTCCACCCAAGCCGTCCTGCTAGTCCTGAGAAGCTCAGATGCTGACGAGGCCACCGTCGGGTGACTTGTGACATCAACTCGCCTTCCTGTTTCACCAAGCTGTCGGAGCTGATAACGGTGGTGACACTTCCTGAGAGCAGGGCTGTCACAACAGACCGGTGGCCAAGTGGTCACTCTAACTGGGCTCAGTATTTGGGGGAGAAGTTCATTGGATTAGGCCAGTTAACCTGCGTCTTTGGCAGGGTTCAAGGTTGTGCCCAGTCATCTGAGTGAAGCGGCGAGCAGACTGGACCGTAGGCCACCTGTGGGCACCACAACTATCTCCTAAAGAGCAGGCCAAGTGAAGCGCATGATTCTCAGTCGGCCACCAAAGTGCACAGCCAGTAAGGGACATCGGCGCCAGTTAAGGCAGCGGAGTGGGGACAAGGCAGCCGAGTCCAGATGCCAGGCCCTTGTGTCTGAAAACACACAAAGACAACTACAGAGAGACCCCCTTCTCATCAACGTCCAGGCCACCAGGAGGAGTGACCACCCACTCGCACTCGAACCGCCATTCTAGAGCAGTCCATGATGGGGGACTTGCAGACTCTCAAACTGACCATCGAGGATGCCCACCAGGAGACCTTCTCTGTGTCGCCCATTCACCGGGTGTTTCTGGCCCTGTATTCACAATGATGCCACCTAAAAGCCTCTGAGGCCTTTGTTACCCAACCCTAGTGCCACAGGGAGCCTGGCAAGCAAAGTAGAGGACAAACTTCAAGGTGGCCCACCAATGCTTGAATGGTTGGACTTACACTGTGCTAACCCTGGACAGATCACAGAGACGATGGACAATGAAGGACCCGGTTAGCCATGGTGGTCTCAACAGATCTTATAGCTGCGCCAGTCCTGGGTACCAAGAGCTTACCTTGGCTGTGGGTTTCTATATTTGAGGGAGCAGCAAAACCAAATCTGCGCCTGGAGTGGACAAAGTCAAGTGACCAGTCAGTGATGGCCACTTCACCCCCACAAGCCATACTCAGCTGTACCACGATGCCAGGCTCTGCGTCTGTGCGTGTGAGTTAGTGTGCCCTCTTTCTCACACACAAGCCTCAAAGGGCACAGGAATGCAGCTGACCCACAGCTGACAGCGTCCACAAAGAGAGATGGAGGAGGACCATCTGGAATCTGTGGGCCTCATCCAATGGCAAGACACCCCTCAACAACCCCCCCCCCCACTTACACCGGCATTG
Source organism: Polypterus bichir lapradei (assembly GCA_026402145.1). Classification (NCBI taxonomy): domain Eukaryota; kingdom Metazoa; phylum Chordata; class Cladistia; order Polypteriformes; family Polypteridae; genus Polypterus; species Polypterus bichir. The sequence continues at coordinate 24,139,166 of JANRMT010062816.1, read as the reverse complement.
CCAGTGGCCACACGGCGGAGGGCTATGCCCAGGACTTTACCCCAGCCTGTCGTCTTCTTTCTTGCGCAGGTCAAAGTCCCTCTGAATGACCTGCCAGATGTGTTTGGCCTCCTCGTCCGTCAACTTCGACAAGTCCAGCTTCTTACCCATGGCGGCCAGTCGACTCTCCTGACAAATGAAAGCACACAGCGGTCAGGCCATTCGTGCGCCCGCTCCAGTACTCTGAGCCTGCAACTGGGCAGCGCAGCCCGTCCACCTGACGTCTCCTCCCTCCTCACCTGAGCTGCTGGCATTTAGCGTTGGAATGCCAAAGAACTTCCGCCTTTCAAGTCTGAGTCATGGCATGAGAAGGCCGAGTGCCCCACGCATGGCCAAGCGCAAGGAATGCGGCACTCACGTCCGCCTGCACCCAACTGCCTTGGCGTCACCAGTCAAGACGGAGCCAGGCGCAGAAGGCCTTCAACAGTGGGGACTCAGTGTTCACACCCCACGTGTCCAGGACACCAAGTGACCAAGCACTAGGCTGGACGTCCCGGGCTTGAAGGACCGAATAATCAGACCTTCCACTAGCCCACCTGCTCACCTTTCCTACACCCTTGCAGCTCCTAAGATAGTCAGGAGTTTCACCGTCTCCAAGATTTGCTCACCAGTGGGCACACCCTGCAGGCAGGCAGGCAGGTAGGCAGGCGATTCCTCCAGAGCCGAGACGGGCGCGTGTGACACCAGAAGGACGCCTGCCAGTCCCGAGTTATCTGCTGCTGCACTATTCAATCAGAACTGAGGTGGCGGCCCCCTTAGCAAACATGCCAGAGACACGGCCCAGTGATCGGGCACAAGGCACAGGGTTTCACATTTCAAACAGCAGCAAAATGCCTGGCAGATGACTTGCGGAGCAGACCCCCCTCTGCCTCTGTGCACCCTCCCCTTTGGACGGGGCCTCGTCCACTAAACGTCTTCCTCTGACTCACCTCAAAGTCGTCCTTCAGCTTTCTGTTAAACTGGCATATCAGATGGGCACTACCACCACACTGGCCCGTCAGCACTCACTGATAATGTAAATGAGGGCTTGACAGGCTGGGGTGCCCGAGCTGCGAGTTGGCCCAGAGGTGGTGCCCGCTGACCCAGCTGTATGCGGCTTAAGCTGCACACGTGACCCTCGCTTGTTGTCCAAATCTCCGGATTATCCTTGAGGGTCTCTCAATTCAGGCAGGAGCTCCAAAGCGGCATGAGAGGCACAGCTAGTGAGTGGTCACTCAGACGCCAGTGGGCATTAGCTGGCCGAGGGCCCTCCGAGGGCCTGGCAATGTTTCACACCTTCAGCTGGCAGTAACTGGCACAGGCTTAGTGCACACGGGGACAAGGAGGAATGTACAGAAATGGCACAAAGGTTAGCACTGCAGGGTTCAAATCTCTTGGCTGGCTTAGTCTGCATGGCCTTTGCATGTTCTCCCTGTGTCCATGTGGGGTCTTGTGTGGTGTCACTGACTGGCACCCCCAGACCCCATGACCCTGAGCTGAATTTAAATTGATTTCCTCCACCAGCGCAGCAGTAGTCATTGTCAGACCCAGAGCCCTTCGATAATCAGGCGCCATTCACCTTCCGTGTCCCACATCAGAAACTCCTGCCCTGCTGATTTGTTTCTGATCAACTTTAACTTCTTTCTTCAAAACATAAAACGACTTTGGATAAAAGCGCAAAACTGTTTTCTGCCTCACACCGGGTCCCTTATTACGTCGCAGGCAGCGAGAACCTATGCCAGCAGCTTCAGGAGCAAGGCAGGCAGGAAACACGCAGGATGCCAGTCCACCACCGTGCCCACTCGCGTCGCCAGTTCCAGCAAGACACACCTCTTTAAGAGGACGTGCAAACTCCACAGGCAAGGATTTGTACCCAGGACTCTGCAGACGCCAGGCGCTGTGCCACCCTCTCTGTCACCAGCGACACTTCCGAAGAAAGAGTGACACGGTCGAGCGCACAGTCCAAGTCCCGCTAATCGAAGGGCACCTCCCGCGAAAGACGCCGAGAGACTGGCCGCCCGTGGCCTCCCCACCCGGCCCTCCAGGCACACGAGACGGGAGCAGAGGGGACGCCGGCCCGACACAAACCTGTTATGCAAAATGAAGTCGCCGCTCTGGAGGGTGCGAATGCGCAAATGGAGCTGCTGCCACTGTCACCGAGCGCTTCACGAGCGGAAGGACGGGGCTCGGCGCAGCGCTCAAAGAGGGACAGCGGGCGTCCCGGCCAGCCGCGCGTATCCGAGAGGCATAGAAATCGCCGCGCACGGCGGGTCCTGGCACTGCCCGATGCTCCTCCTGTCGGACAGCCCCTCGCGACGTTACTTTCAATTGTCGGATCGGTTAGGCTCACCTGCACCTGCGCGCTCCGCTCGCCCATCTGTCTTTCCGATGCGGAGTCCCACGGGAGCGCGGCTGGCAGCGCAGGACGAATTCCGGCGTCACGTGGCGGCAGTCAGATGGGCTCGGCTGGGCAGGCTGGCCGCGGGCCATTCCCAGATTCCGGGACCGTGAGAGTTTGGCAACACGCCCCCATGCCCCCGGACCCGCCCCGGCCGACTTCGTTAAGGTCCGCTTTTAAAATGGCAGGAATCCTTAGTTTGCGTACGACGAGGCTGCTGGAGGACTTTATATAGCGCCGTTAAGTGACGCCCTCTGTCGATCGGCACTCATTGGGGCGTGCAGGGGTTGCACGTCGCTTTTTTTTCGCTCGGGTGTGATGGGGAGAGGGGGCGCCGGAGGGATGGTTGGGTTTCCTTTTTTTCTCATTTGGCAGTTGCCAACCCACACCCATTTTTATCCAAATTCGTTGAATCCAAAGCGCCCGGCCAGGCCCATGCTGATACTAGTGACGTCACAGAAGGCTGCTGGCATCCCCTGGGGCTTTGTGGGTGCCCTTTGCCTAGCAGAGAGGACTTCTGTGGGTCACTAGGAAAATGCGCTCATTTGAAAGTGCACTACAGAGTGGGCGACAAATAACGATGGCTTTACAAGGAGACTGGCACTGTGTGGCTTTAAAGGAGGTCAAGTCAGGTGGCCAATCGGGACAAGGCATGTGGGGCACCTGGTGGTAGGGCAGTCGTTAAAAACCTGTGAGTTGTCCATCAGGTGGCCTCACTTTGTGAAGACTGTGACCGTGGACAGTCTCGCACTCAAGAATCAGCCCGATGTACCAAGTCACTCTGGGGCGCCAGTGTCCGACTTCCATCGGAGACTCGCGCTGACGGTGCTTTGGCCTTCTGTTCTCCGACTCTTGTCATCTCTCTGGCCTTCTGCCCCATAACCAATTGGCCACTCCACCTGCTCTCTGTAAATGGTAGTTCTGTGTGGCTCGAGTTATTTGGTGCCATGGTCCTCCATGGTCAATGCCCTTCTTCCTCTTGAACCCTTCTTCCCATTTTCAGCCCACCGCAGTCCTAACACATAAAGACAAGGACTGAGGGTGGCACCCCATGTGAGTGAGGGGCTCAAGAGTGTAATGGCAGCTGGGCCACTTGTCTTGATGTCCTCCCTGCACAACAGACACCATCTGCCAGCTGTGAGTGCTTAAGAAAATGGGCGGCTTTTAGCCCACCTTGAGGACTGAGGGGTGCCTTTGCTCCTTACCGACCCATCATGCACCACTGCAGGACTGCCACTTAGGTGGCTCGCTGTGGCACTGACAGAGCACCTGGCATCCACGTGCACAAGCCGCCCGTGCCCACTGACCCCCAAGTCCTGTGTGCTCACCTTTCCCAAGTTCACTTTGATTTGTTCTGTGGTTTTTGGCATTGCATCCTCCCCCACCAGAGCCTATCGTCTATGGGGGGGGCACAAGCTTTCGATTCGTCCAAAATTTCAATCTCCAGTTTTCATTGGATTTCGATGTTTTAGGGTCCCCTCAATAACAAAAACGATGTGTGTGTCTGTCTGTCGTCTGTCTGGCTGGCTGTCACAGTTTCTCAAGCTAAAACGGCTGGACGGAAAAACTGGAGCCTGTTACGAGAGAAAGAGGCGCTCGAGAGGACCCCTCATGTCCCGTAATTCTGATTTAGGATCAGTCTGTCAGAGGAGAGTTCGGCTATTAGGGGCGCAGAGCCCACCGACGCTCACCGTCCCGTTTGTTTGCTGTGTCTCGAGATGATTTGTTCAAAGGACAGCACCTTGAAAAGTTCACACACACGTCACACGGGGCAGCTTTGGAAAGGCGCTATATAATATAAGGACTGAGCAGTGCAGTTCTCCGGTCAGCCAGATGGAGGCAGCGTTCAGTCAGTTTTCAGCTGCTCCACTGAGCCCCCCTTTCTAGTCCCGTCTCTTTGCCCGCTTCTTGGCTTTTCCGAGGCTGTGCTGAGCTCTTCAGCTTTTCCATCCGTGGTCTCATCTGCCCCAACACATAAACAGAGATGTTCTTGCAGTGAATTATGTGGCCCATCGCTTGGGCACTTTGATCTCCGTGCCTCCCGTCTTCTCCCGGCTGTTCCTCATTACGACGTCCTTCTGTCTTTAATCAGATTCTGAAGTCACGCTGTGATAATCCGCCGAATAATGGAAACCAGCAGCGGGCAGGCTGGCGTCCTTGGCCTTTGTTCTTTGACATGCCATTGTGGTTGAGCCGACATGCCATCTAACTGGGCTGCACTGATCACAACCGTGCTGGACAGATGGACAAGGAAGGAAGGAAAGGCAGTGGGCATTAAAAAGGGCAGAAGGCTGAGTGTGCCGCTCATTGTGTACGTGACTGGTCCAAAGGGTTCGGTTAATGTGGCACTCCTCCCAGGCTTTCCTGGGGCACATGTGCCACAAGCCCCTGCTTTGGGGTGCCACCACGTCTGCTGTGGGGGCTCCTCTTGGTCAATGGCACCTGTGGACAAACCCAAAGCCACCCCCCCCCCCCAGTGACTCCTCTTGATCCCAGGAGGTGGCAGTGGGCCACTTGACCTTGTTGTGCTGAGTGCCCGCAGGTGGGCATGGTGGTCTGACTGGAGGGTCATTTAAGTGTGGGGTGAAGGAGCACTTTTGTGCAGTTTACCCTTGGCACAAAGTCCACGGTCTCTTTCTGAGGTCATTTCTCAGGACTGTGTGCGCTGTGAAGCTTTGGAGGTTGCTGTTTCATTTCCCCTAAATTAGCCACTGCTGCAGTGCCAGGCCTGGGACCCCATGGGCTCTGGACTGGGCAGGAGTGGCTGGAATACTGCAGCCACTCTGAGGGCTGGGGTCTCGACTCTGGACAATGTGCCCACCTGTTCTGCCCCTTTTGTAGATACTTTATTCTAATACAGCGCCCCCTGCTGGCAGTTGTGTGATGCGGTGCCCCCTCTCGCACTCAACGCTGCTCTTTCATAAAGTACTAGTCACATGTCCACAGGGGTGGTCTCCTACACGCTAGGGACCCTTGAACACGTGTGACACAGCTGTCTCCTCAACAGTGTAGCTTCTGCAGCCCCTTTGGCCACTCTGCATTGGCATTGCCAGGTCATGGCACTTGCCCTTTCACTGTAGTGCAAAGCCTAGGTCTGGAATTTCAGGTGCCATCTTTATCACCTCATACCATGGCAGGTTGTATCTCACAGACTTTGCTTTGCTCTGCTACTCATGGGCACCAATGCCCTGTTGATAAAGAGGAAAAGGTGATCTTGCCAGTTGTGATCGAGCCAGTCGAGGTCATTTCTGGATTCTTCAGCCTTTTGCTGTGACCAATGTCAGCCTCATTCTGAAGAATCTGCCCACCCTGTGCCTATTCAGCCCTGTTCTGATTGGCCTCCTGAGCCACGCCCGGGCAACCTCCTCAGTGTCTCCACTTTCACTTTGGCCCACCATCCCGATGTCCAGCCTTTTAGTGACATCACTTCAACCTGGATGTTGTCTTCTTCTGTCCTCCATGATGTTCTTCCTCAAAGTTCAGGGACCGCTGTGCACAGCCTGGCACAAACACCTGGGTATCGCGCGCATCTCTAGCTGCATTTCTTGTTTGCCAAGTTCCTTGGAGGTGAGATTTTCTGTGCCAACTGTGTGAGGTGATCTGAAGATGGAGTCCAAGTCAAGGAGCGAGATGCGTGAGGAACCCGTAAAATCTGCAAGGCGACATTCACAACACAAAGTCATCCGCTGAAATGCCAGTGAGGCCCCTGCCCACAGGGTGAATGAGTTCACCAGCTGAGCCAGTCTAGCCTCCGGTCACTCGCATGTCCAGATGCCCGTCACTGCAGGCACACACAGACTCTGGGTTAATTAACGCCTGGGCTTGGCTTCCTCTTCCTGCTTCAGTAATCTTATCGCCATAAGGCAAACAGATGATGCCAATCAGCATTAGACGGGCATCACTGCCAAGTTACATGAGGTGACTGGAAAAACACACACACTCACACACACACTGCCAACTGGGGGCCCTCTGTTACCTTTTTGGGCAATGATGGGTTTGCCATGTGACATAGCACCAAAGCTGGCAGATTACAGGTGATTGGCAGGGGAAGGTGCTATATTTGTATAGACACAGTAGGGTGATTTGTGCTTACTTGTATAGAGTGTGGCATAGTGGACTGGGCACTGGACTGTTAACTTGGGAGCTTCTGGCCTGGCACCAAAAGACGCTATACACAACCAAGGCTGCACATCACTGTGAGCTCATCACAGGAACAACACGCTGGGCTGGAGAAGATGCCCATGACGGATTCGGGGGGCCAAGCCGACAGAGGAGACAAAGTGATGCCAGGGGCCTGCCGAGCGGTCAGCCGCCTCTCTCTGTTTAGGGCCACCCCAGCTGTCCACCCTCTAGAAGTGTGATTTTAACTTGGAGGGGCCTTGGCATGGACTGCCATCCAGCCTGCCCTCTGGTAAAACAGCAGAACATCTGCCAGCTGGGTACTAAGGCCTGAAATAGAACAACAAAAGCCAAGGATGGCACAATGTGGTCTGCACATGCGGGCGCCAGCTGCGAGCCGTCCCACCACTACCTTTGATTCTCTGCAGCCCCGAAGACATTCAATAAGGAGACGACGTCCCTGGATGGCATCCAACTTCTCCAGATGAGCCATCAACGAGCACAGGCGTCCATCCTGCTTAATGGGCCGCCATGACCGGGGAACGGAACGGCCGGGTGAAGCGATGGACAGGCTGACCACCCACTCCAGCTCCCTGTCACCTCAGGGAGTAGTGCAGGGCACCCTCTGTTGGACTTTCTCAGCGTTTCAGGCTTTGGGACTGAGGCTGAGTAGAGGTGACCGTGCCAACAGCAAACTAAAAAAGTGGCAACAGGAGAGTTGTGCCCACACTCCTTTAGATTGGATCTGTTGAATCAATTCCCTTTGCCAAGGTTGTCTTGAAAGGATTTCCAATTGGAGCCCACGGGCGGGTCACCTCCGGGTCTGTGATGTCTTTGACCTCCAAAGCCTCGATGACCGGGCAGCGACCAGGTGCCAAACGTTTATGTGATGAGGAGATGCCCTGTGGGCCACTGGGCCCAGAAGTGCCAATAGTGTCCAGATAATCCAAATGATACCAAGGCATTTGCTGTGTAAGGAGCTATATAATACAAAACATCAGACACGGTGGCAAGGGGCTCAGACTCCGCAGCCAGTCACACAATGGTCTGTACCCATCCCAGTCCAGCAGGGTGGCCTCTCCACCTTTTGTACCCTCATGCCACAAAGCTCCTACTTCCTGCATGTCTACTCTCTTCTGTCCTGCCAGCTGGCAGGAGCCAACTTCAAACTCCACATGGCATTTATGCCTGGACCTGGGCGGAGCGGCATGGAAAAATTGTGTCCTCTGGGTGTCACTGCCCACTGACTCAGCCACCAAAGGGTTGGCACCCTCTAGGTTACCTGTTCCTCATGTCACGTGGAGCTCTGCCCCCTGGCAGCCTCCACCCGCCTCTATTAACATGAATAGTGCACTGTGACTGGCACAGTGGGTTGTTCCATTCCACCCTAATGCCTCTTGTGTAAATCAAAGGTGTTTTGTGGGTACCAGCTGGCAGGAGCCAACTTCAAGCTCCACATGGCATTTATGCCTAGACCTGGGTGGAGCGGCATGGAAAAAATTGTGTCCTCTAGGCGTCACTGCCCACTGACTCAGCCACCAAAGGGCTGGCGCCCTCTAGGCTACCTGCTCCTCATGTCACGTGGGGCTCTGCCTCCTGGCAGCCTCCACCTGCCCACATTAACATGAATAGTGCTCTGTGACTGGCACTGTAGGTTGTTCCATGCCTCCCTAATGCCTCTTGTGTCAATCAAAGGTGTTTTGTGGGTACCAACAAAAACATTAAAAGGTGGCACACCCTTGTTTCTCACTGCCAGCTGCCAAGCTCAGTAGCCAAAAGGAGTGAGGGCACCGCTTCATGCAAGTGCTGAAGGGCACTATATGAGCCCACCAGGCCGGTACAGACTCTTTCTGGTTGTTTGCAGTTCGCAGCTCCCAAACTCCGCAATCTCCTGATGTGTCCCAGCTGTGGCCAAGTTCCCCTCCCCCCCTTGCCGAAGTTAATTTGGGAAAAAAAAACAAAAAATGGAAACACAAAAGTGGGCGGTGGGGAGGCGGGCGCATGAGAACAAGCGGGGGACACGTGCCAGTAAGGAATTTGTGTATCCAGGCAACAGGCCACAGGGGTGGGGGGGGGGGGGTCCGACGGTATGACTCGGCCTTTCCCATCCACTGGCGCTCCTTCGCTCTGCACTGCTGTGCCATCCTGCAAAATGTGTCCGATGAGTGGTTCAGATTGGCACACTGCAGTACTTTCCAGTACCTCATATGAAGCCTCTCTATAAATGCTTAGCGTGACTCAAAGGGGTCCGGCCTCTCCCACTGATGGCCCCTCGCCCAGCTCCTTTTGTGTTACATATGCCACAGAGTACCCTTCAGTCTCAGGCCCATCACAATCAACACAAAGCAAGCAAAGAGAAGACCAAAATGGAAAGCTGTCAACAAGGCGGGCACAGGGCCGTGGGCAGAAAAGTGGAAACACAACTGGGAGGTAGATGGCACTGAAACTCAAATGCCATGTCCTGGACTGTGGCGGCTCTGTTGGCATGTTTTCCTTGTGCCCGCTGAAGTGCAGCTCAGAGCCCTGTGGCAGCCTGTCTGGGCGTTGGTCTGACTTTGATGCCAATGAGATCAGAAAATGCAGAGGACAAAACACTGAGTGCAAACAGAGATGGGACCCCCCTACAGTGGGCTGTGACGGCCATTCAGTCATCGTGTCTCTTCACTGGGTGAACTTGGAACAGATAACACGGGCACCACATGGCACTGAGGCCCTGAAGGTGGCACCGTGTGCCCTTATTTTGTTTAGACCCCTATAGCCTGCCATTCATGAGGGGTACTGCTGGGATGGCGCGTCCAAAACAGCAGCTGCTCTCAGTCAATCCAGAGCATGTCGGAGGAGGCGCAGGTGACATGTGGTGCCCACCTTTGACAGGCCTGCTAATGTGTGCCACTTTCCCAGTCAAGTTCTAATATACAGCTGCTGTTTGTAGAGCTTGGCACAAATGGCACTCCAGCTGGCCTCAATTTGGTACTGAGGCTTAGCAGATTGGGGCCACTGCCAGGTAGTGAAGGACGTATGGTGGGAAAAACAATGGGGGGCATCGAGCAGACCCCCCGGGATGAGTCATGAAGTCAGGGGTCTCCTCTACTGCGCTGACCTCCACAAAAGATGCCACAAGCTCAAGGAGCAGGGGCACACAACTGAAGCTGAATGTGCAGATAGGGTGGGCATCTGCTGTGCCATTTGTGCCAGGTGATCTCTAATTATCTAGCAGCTCCTTCACGAGTGACCACCAGGAAAGTAAAGTGGAGCTCGGACAAGATGGACTGCAGTCAGGAGACGCAGCAGCAGCAGCCCTTCAGGTAGGCAGCGTCCATCACGCTGGCAGACGCAAGAGACGCAGGGTCCAAGGTCTGAACGACCAGCCAATCGTCAGGCACGGCGGCAATGAGAAGAGCTGGCACTGCTGCCTGGTAGCCCTGAAATGAGAAGCTCATCCTCGCCAACCTGGGGAGGATTCCCATTCTCTTTGTGTGCCCTAACGTGTAATGCGCAGATGTCTCGGGGTCACGGTGGCCCAGGGAATGAGTTCCATGAGGAATGGCATGCAAGTCCTCAGGAGTGGCATGCAGCCATCCTAAAAGTGAGAAGGCGATGTCGGTCACCCCACCGTTGACTGGCACTGGCCCACTGAAACAAGCTGTGGGTACCCCATGATAGGCTGGGCCTGATCCAACTGGATTAAGTGACTTCGGTCATGGACAGCTGGACGGGCAGCTGGCACGTCAACATCCGACCACTGAGGCGGTGGACAAAAACGAAACCTGAGAATAATGGAAGGTGTGGGCCTCGGGGCAGCGAGTGACTTCCAGAATGGTCTCATGGTGACCTCCACCCAGATGTCTGCTCCGAGGGGTCAGCGTCCACCACACCTCTGCCTTTTCTCGTGTCTGAAGGGTCTCGTCGAGCTGCAAGAGGGTGCTGCCCGGGCAAACTGCAGGTGAGGGACGCTTGAACCCGAGTCCACACAACATGGAAACTCGGCTCGGCTCGAGTCTGCAGGCTCCAGCTGGTGACATCATGCAGAAAGCAGCTTCCAGACCGACGCGTCTGGCTTTCATTTAGAGGGAAGGACGTCAGCTGGCCAGCGTCCAGCGCGCTCTACAAGTTGGCCGTGCACTCGTTCGCTCCGCCACACAGTCGCTGGAAGGCGAGCTGAGAGCTTCATCCAGTCTGCTCTGCCTCCATCTGTCCATCCAGAAGGGCCAGCGCTGAACGGTCGGGTGCCGCAGGAATATGACCAGGGTGCAAGCCTAAGTCGCCACGAGACTGGACTGCGCGCACTTTGCTCAGGTACGAGGGGCTCGGTTCGTGCACTTTCAGGATGGCATTGCCGGGTTACGATTGTCTGTAGTCAGCTGAACGGGGTATTTTGGGCTCTTTATGGAATGACTTATATAGCGCCTTTCACGTGTCTGTTACATGTCACGTCATGAGGACGGCGCCTTTCAGCCACTGCAGCCACTCCGTGTGGCATTCGTTCAGCGCCGAGCTTTGCTGCCACCCTCGCCCTCCCCTGGCATGTGTCTCCATCTTATGCCCATTTTTGGGTTTCTAAAATAAAGATGTCCGTTTTGGCGTGCAGAGCCCGTGGCGATTTTTGCTCAACTGACTCAGCAGTGGGCATCGGGATTTGGCACACTGCTCCCGAACACGGGCCATAGGGCAGGACGGGATGCCAGGTCATCACTCCTTGTTGCTTCTGCAACGACCTCGAAGTGGTAAAGCCACTAACGAAATTGAACGTCTGAGGGGTACATGAGCAAAGGGCAGCGGGCATCGCCAGGCACCACGGACTCCGACGGCTCCACTTCCTTCTACTGTAGGGCGGTGCCGTCTTCTGGAAAAGTTTATAAGACTGGCAGTCTCGTCCAAAAAGCCCACACTTGTGCAACTTTTAGGGTGGCAGCAAAACTGGTAACGTGGGGGGCAGAGCCAGGAAAAAAATGAATGGTGCAAGTCCTCCATGTGCCTGTGCCAGGTTGCCTGTGTGCCCATTTACACTGATGCTGCCTCAAAGTGCCTGGCTGCTGCTGCCACTTCTCTAGACTTTGGTGTGCCAGGCTTCTTCTCTGCTGTTGTAGTCCTTCATATGCCAGGTGGCGTCTGTTAAGATGTTGTTCTCCAGGTGCCACTGCTGTAATCCTGAATGTGCCAGGCTCTTTTTGCACAGCAGTAATCCTCCGTGTGCCAGGCTGCCTCAGTCCTTCATATGCCAGTTGGTTTCTACAGCTCTTTCCAGTGTTGTTCCTGTTGTGCCAGGCTGGTACTGTGTTCTTTCACACATTGATGTTCCTGTCCTGTAGAATTTGTTGATATGCCAAGCTCTTTCTACCCTCGTGTAGTCATCTTTGTGCCAGGCTTCTTTTGCTCCCGCTAAGGTCTTCACATGTGCCAGGTCACTGCCATTTGACTAGACTTTGGCGTGCCAGCTTGTTTCTGCCCTGCATAACGTGCCCAACTTTGTGATTGGGTTGTTTCGGATTCTGCTCGCACTGTTTGAGACCTCGGTGAGCCCGGCGATTTTTACAATGCACTAGTCCTTTGTGTGCCAGTGTTACCACTGCTGTAATGTGCCAGGCTGCTTCAGTGCTACTGCCGTTCTTGACATGCCAGGCAGTTTTTAGTGCTTCTGCCACCAGTGCCATTGTCCTGTGTATGTCAGCCTGATTCTTGCAGTGCTGTTCTTCCAATTGTGCCAGGCTGGTACTGTGCTCTTTCTTTCCTTGATGTTTCTATGCTGTTACAGTCCTAGTTGTGCCAGGTGGTCTTTGCACTGCAGTAAGCCTCAGTGCGCCAGGCTGCGTTGCCCGACTTAAAGCCTGCTTTGCCAGCACTCTGCCACCCCCTTCCACTTCGCACGTCGCGTCCTCCCCGCTCAGTCGCTCATTTCGCCGTCGTCGAAGCAGCGCATTGCAGTACACACCCACGGCCAGAAGAGGCCGCCCCGCACGCGCTTACACTCTCGGCTGACCTCGAAGCGCGCTCCCGTCCGCGAAGCCTTCCATTTTCTGCGCCCGCTTTTTCGGTCACGCGGTGGTGAGCAGCTGGGGATGCCAATCGCAGATGGCACACATAATTAAACGCCTGACGTAGAAGAGGATTTGTAGCTAAAAGGCACTATACAAGAAGGACCTCGGATGTGGACCGAAGAAAAGACATCATCGGGGCATTGCCACTACACTAGGGGGCGCGATTCGGACACGAGCGACGAGCGTCCTTGTCTGCTTTGCCAATTTCCATGCCCACTGGCAAGCCCCCACCTCAACAAACGCTTTCATTGTGGCATCCAAAGTGAGAGAAAGAAAAAGAAAATGTCAGATAAACGACATGCGGCCGTTAAAGGTGGCGGCAGTTTAGCGAGATCGCGCTACGGGCTGTCAATCCCAAGGGTGCCAGTCTGTTCCATGAGCGCCTGTCTGTGTTCCAGCTGCGCAAGAACTGTGAAGCAGTTGTTCACTTGTTGACTAAGGAAAGGCGCTATATAAAGCTCCTTCCCAACACACTCGCCACTCGTCTGCCTGGCGGTCAGCGGCTCTGTGCCCAGTCTTTCATTGAAATGCGCGTGCCGTTATGGGCGTCCATCACCTCAGGGCCATGCTGTCTAGTCGTGCTTTGACAGGGTCTTGTGTAAGAGAGTGGAGATAAAGGGGCAGACGCCGGACCCGAATGGACCCCCTGTGCAGCATCACAGTTCACCTGGTCAGAGTGGCCAGGGGTGGCACTGGGGCTCGGGCCTGCTGACCTTCTGTGACGGGGAGGAGGCCACCACTACTCAATGATGTCACCTTCATTAACTCAAGGGAGGGACGATCACAGGGAGAACGAGTATCACACAAGCAGGCCCCTCCCCTCTAAACCTCATGCTGGGGTCACATCTGGCCCAGTCCCAGGGACAGTGACAAGGCACACCCCCGAGACGCCCCCTCATGTTCTTCAGGTTTCTGGTTGGCAGGATGAGGGGCATCGGGAAGGCAGCGCTTTAGAGGCTTAAGCCCCCAATCTCTCCGTTCGTTTTTTATTTATTCCAAACTCCAATCGTTAGGGTGATGTTTTATATATAAAGGCGGCTAAAGACCCAAAACGCCGCTGGTGGGATCTGTTTGGCTCAACTGGACCGGGTGGGTCGCCGAGCAGACCCTTTGTTTCAGCTTTGACCTTACCGTGTGGAGACTGTGCCCTCCGCCATTTCAGGCTGCAGTCGCCCGGCTCGGTCGGGGTGTGGTGGTCCAGGAGCTCGGCCATCCATGTCATTGTCTTCTTTTTGTTTCCCGCAGGGCATTGGTGATTCAGCACAAAATGAGGAAGCCTCAGCACTTTCCACTAGTTGCCCTCCTGGGCTTGGTATTGATAGCCTGGCACTCCCCTGTCAAAGCTCAGGCTGGTAAGTTTGCTTTTAATTCCTCTGACGCTAAAACTGGATGGCGGGCTGCATTTGGGACACGGGTTCAGGTCCTTGTATGAGGATCTGTCAGGGGGTCTATGTGTGAGTTCAGGGTAGTGAAAATGACGCCATGCAGCGGCCTAGCAAATACCAGGGAAACTGCAAAGGGTCTGCAGAGCGTGGCACGTCATTAGTGGCGCAAGCTTAACAACACAGGGCTATACAATGTGCTGAAAGTGAAGCAGACGGGGGCCGCGGGTTCAAGGCTCTTCAAAGGGGCCGTTAGCAGTGAAGCTGGCCACGAGGGGGCGCCGCTGAGTCCCAAACCTCGGGCACACCATTGCCCAGTTCAAATAAAGAATTTGATTCCACTAAAATAAATCAGCAAATGTGCAAATGCAGCCAAACCGCAGTCTTCGTTCTCTGCTGCCACTCCTCTCGCTGAGTGTCGCCCCCCTGCCGCCCGACTCTGACCCTCCAAGCCTTTTAAGCTGGACCCGGGAATGCTTCCGCTGCCATAGTGTGTCCCCTTGGAAGCACTTGTGGGTCATGAAAACAGAGAGGTCGCCACCCCCCCACCCCCCGACAGCACCCTCTAATGGCACCAGGGGACCCTGACCAGGCCAGACGTACCCTCACGTACCCCTGCGGGAGTCCAAACTGGGATGGCTTGGGACCACAGAAGCCTGTGGTAAGAAGTCACTTCCTGTCTGTCCTTCCTGCTCTTACAGGGGTCTTCAAGTCCCCTGTGATTAGAAGGAATATCGGGCTCTACTACGATAAGCCCCCCGCGACAAAGCCATGCTCTCCGTAAAGACTCTTCCGGGGGACCAAAGAAGAAACAAGTGAGTGAAGGCTAAGCCTCCTGGCCTCTCCTGCTTCACCCAGCGGAGCTCCCCTCTCCTTTGGCTCATGCCAAGAGGCTCTCGTTAAATCCCACCCAAGTCCCCGATGCCCGAGGAGCCCATGGAGGCTTCAAAGCGCCTGCCATCCCAGCCATTCACCTACAAGGTGCAGCTTGTGGCTGAGAGGTCACTTGTCCTCCCTCCAGTCCCCAAAGCCCTTGGCATAGTTTGCCACCGCAGTTTAGGATTGTTCTGATCTGTGCCAACCTGGAGCCTCTTTTGCCCCTTCGAGTGTCTGGCAGTTTGATTAAATAGCATAATTAACATACAACACAGTTCTAATCACGCAGCGTGACAGGGCCCACCACGATTGACCCAACAGACACGAGGACTTGAGGAGAACACCCCGACAGCGGCCGAGCGTGCGGCTCAAAGCCCGGTCCTACTGCCAGTCGGCCTAAAGTCGGGCCGTAAAAAAAGACCCTCCAGAAATTGCATCTGTGGGTCCCCTTTAAAGACCCGTTGAACCAGCGCGCCGCCCTCTGCCACAAGTGTGACTGCGTGCCCGTGCCCTGGACGGAAAGTCCTCAATTGCTTTTCTCTCTTAAAGCCAGCGCCCCGGCTGTGACCGCAGATATAATCTTTCTAGTGGATTCATCCTGGAGCATTGGCAAAGATAACTTCCAATTCGTCAGGGAGTTTCTGTACAAAGTGGTAAAGGCTTTAAAGACGGGCGGCGGCGACTTTAAGTTCGCCTTGGTGCAGTACAGCGGATCCCCCAAAACTGAGTTCCAGCTGAGCACCTACTCCAGCGTGCAGGATGTGCTCTTCCACATTTGGAGCATGCCGTACTTGGGGGGCGGCACCAGGACGGGCATGGGCTTGGAGTACCTGATCGAGCAGCACCTGACGGCGGCGGCCGGCAGCAGAGCCAGCGAAGGCGTGCCTCAGGTGGTGGTGGTGCTGACGGACGGCCGCTCCCAGGACGACGTCATCCCGCCGTCGTCGGTCCTCCAGTTAGCCGACGTCGACGTGTTCGCTGTGGGAGTGCATCACGCGGTCGAATGGGAGCTCAAGGAGATGGCCAGCAAGCCGCTAGAGAGGCACATGTACAACGTAGCCAACTTCAGTGCCTTGCGCGACGTAGTAGGCGATTTAGTGGACAATGTGTACGCCGCCGTGGCTGCGTCTGCGCCGGCGGAAGTGGCAGGAGTAAATTCGGACGTTTCAGGTAACACCACATGACCATACTTAACCCCAATAACCCCCTCCATCACTAATAACGGAAGCAGTGACCATCCATTTTCTGTTTTTTGTCATTTGTCACCTGTGCTGTCATTAACCCCGCTCTGTTCCATAATTCACCGTAGTGCATGGTGCTAATGAAACACCCGGGAAAGGGTGGGCTGGGGAGGGGCCCACATCTTATAGAGACCTCGGGGGTCCTCGGCGACTGACACGGTAGAGGCCCAGCTTGGCTCTGGCCGATCTCACAATAAGCCGTGCCAGCGGACGGAGAGCCCAGCGCGCTCGGCAGCCCGCAGCTTGGCACCGGCTCTTCATCATCTGCTCAAACAGTTGCTTTCAATTGTCCACTTAGCCACTGGGGCTTCCTGTGGAAAACTAAATTGCTCTGCCGCTCTGGCAGCCCCGCCGAGTTCTTAGCCGCGCTCGCTCTTACTCATCGTTTTCCTTGGGACCCCCCCCCCCCGCCCAGTCCCCCCCGGCAAAGCCCGCAGTCCTGCTAAATTAACGACACGATTGACCGCACTGCTGAAACGGAGCCACCACGCCATTCCCGAAAGCTTGCTGAACACAAGTGCCGTGGTGCGCTGCGCTCATCGGTAAGTAAGCGCCATGTAGCGGAGAGGATGCTTGTCCTTGGGGGTCCGGGCCTGTGCCATCATGCTGCAAAGGGCAGAGCTCTTCAATGTGTCATCATGTCTGTAAGCTGGAGCAGAGCCATTAACTTCTAACCTGTGCTAATTCATGTCACTGTGCAAACTGTTTGTGATCATCCGCTTACTTCACACGCGCCCTCGTGCGTGTCAGATGTGCTCGACACGGTCATGAACACTTGGGCCCGCTTTCAGCACTGGGACGGCAGGTTGCAGGGCACTCCATTTCTGTGGCCAACGCGTTTACTTAGGGCATACGTCGAGTTGGTGGTGGGGGGGTGGGGCCACCATGCTTCCATGTCCAATTAAACACAAGTAATAAACATCTGGGCGCCTCCTTGAACCCTAATGTCATGTGAAATGCCACCCCAGCCACTCCTGGTTTCTGGGGATCTACTGGTGTTTTCTTCACCTCGCCAACTCCACTCCTATGTTTCTTGTTTGACCCTAACCCCAAAAGTGTAAACGGTCCTAACATACGCTTGATGAGTTGTGTTGCCCCACCTGCATAACATTTACACATCTGCCTGCCTTAGGACACGTAACCGGGCGAGGTGCCACGGCAGAACGTGGACATTGTGGGACGAGCAGCCCCTCCAGCCTTTCAGGGCCACACACCATGAAGACGCCAAAGCGGTCCACGGCGGGCATCACCCCACCGTCGAGTGCCTGGCCACACCTCCATAAGCCCAAAGTCTTACAGGGCAGGTGGCGGGATTTCCACTCACAGGTAGACATTCCTGAACCCTCACGCTCTTCCTAATAATGGACACCACGTTGAGTTTAGCATCAGAGGAGCACACAGCAGGGTCTGAACCACGGCACCCCACTGGCCTTTCCGGAGCCACCACATGTCGCTCCCGTTGTGCCCCCTCATTCGCTCCGTCACTCCAGATGCTAGAAATCCCAGTTTGATGCCAATCTCTGTGCACAAAAGGTGGCCAAGTGCGTCATGACCGGTAAGTGAAGTTTTTAACCTGGGTCTGCATTGTTAAGATGAAGTGCAGAGGTTGGCGCCAGCAGGTGCTCTCGTTCATTTGGGCCTGTGCCTAACCCTAACCCTCAGAGGAGCGTTTCCCCATTGACGACGTCCCAACAGATCAGGCGCCAAAAGCGGGCCGTCTGGGAGAGCCGGGCGCCACACCTCTGCCCATCTAGAATGCAGGTGGGTGATGTTAGCTCTGTGCCTGCATGGATTGACTTCATTTTAACACGTTCACGTTGCCTTTTTTCTGTTTTTCTCTTTTTAAAGCACAAGAGTCGACCGACCTTTTATTCGTAATTGACGGATCAGACAACATCGGAGCTGCTAACTTCCCGCTTGTCCGCGATTTTGTTCTTAATTTCATTGACAATCTCGAAGTGGGAGCGGACACGATAAGAGTTGCTGTAATGCAGTATAGCAATGAGCCTCAGACTGAGTTCTATTTAAATACGTACAGCACCAAAACCCAAGTTCTGGATGCTGTGAAGGAACTCAGATTCAAAGGAGGAGAAGAGGCTAACCTCGGCGCCGCTCTGGACGCGGTGCTGCAGACCCACTTTACGGAAGGTGCAGGGGGACGAGCAGATGAGGGGGTGCCCCAGACCGTAGTGGTCGTCAGTGCTGGCAAGTCCACTGACGACTTTAGGCTGGGAGAGATGGCCCTTAAGCAGGCTAGCATATATACGTTTGGAGTGGGGGCTGGCATCACGGAGTCCTCCGAACTTGAGCAGATCGCTACGGACCCCAGCTTTGTGTTTTCTACCCCTGATCTGAGTGCCATTGACGTACTGCAGGATCAGCTGCTGCCATACGTTAGAGGGGTAGCCCAGCGCACTGTTGTCATTCATCGGTCCAGTGTTGTTGGAGAAGGTAGGTAATGAAGTCAACAGGTAAATAAATTCAAAAAAAACGGGCGGCCAAAAGTGAACGTGGTAGGCACGTCGCCCACGGCCAGAGGCTGAATTGCATGATCGAGATGAGGCTCCTGCCAAGACCGACGCAGCGTGTGACTGCGAGAGAAGAGGCACGCCGGCCCGTTGGTGTCATAAAGCCAACGGCGGGCAAGCCTTGTGGCGTGGCACGGCGTAGCTGCACGTGCCTACCGACCTGTCATCGGCGTGACGCCACCCGTCTGTCACGCCTGGACACAAAGCAGGCCCCCACGAAGGGTAACTTCTGGGGTCCCGAGATAAAAGGGCAAAAAGGCAAACATCTGACCCTATGGGCCGTGATGGCTGCCGGTGTCTGCTCTGCCCTCTGTGTTGCTGTCACTTACCATCGCTCATGCCACGCTTGTCCTTCTTCTCATTTTTTTAGCTGTGCAGGTGAGCAGGAGGGACATCGTATTCCTTATCGACGGTACTGCCAACATGGGCAACACCTATTTTGTGAGCATTCGAGATTTTATCGCCAAATTTATCGAAGAGCTTCCAATCGGACCAGATTTGGTTCAGGTTGCTGTGGCGCAGTTCACCAATGACGTGAGAGTCGAGTTTGACCTCAACACCCACGACTCGACCGAAGCAGCCGCCGAGGCGGTCCGCAAGTTGAAAATACGAGGTGGGCAAGTGGCCAATGTAGGTGCTGCCCTGGAGTTTGTCAGGAACAACATGTTCACAAGTGCCAAAGGCAGCAGGAAGGATGCCAATGTGCCACAGCTCTTCATGATTCTGAGCGCCAGCAGGTCCGCCGATGACTTCCAGCAAGCCGCCGCAGAGCTCAAAGGCAGCGGGGTTCTAACTCTGGCCGCTGGCTCCAAGAGTGCCGACTCTACCGACCTCCAGCAGATTGCACTGGATAAAGACACCGTGTTCATGTTTAAAGATTTCCGAATGCTCGCCAGAAACCCCAAAACAATAAAGGACCTGCTGAAGACCCTGTCTGGAACCATAAGCACCGAGGAACCGACCGAAGGTAGGAGGCTGTATTTTGTCGCCCCTTTTATCTTTAATATCTTTGCTTGTTCTGCCAGGTGGGCCTCACCACGGGCCGGAGACGTGACGATGACAGGCAGTCGCTGAGCAAATAAGGAATTCCACTGGAAATAAACAAAATAACAATCCAATTCCACGCTTATTGTTTGCCTCCATTTTAGTAAGCAAACGAGTACTGGAATTACTTGAGCTTTCCTTGCTTATGAGTGCTTTTGAACTTTCTGACCTTTGTCGGTTTATACCATTTAAATCGCTAAGCCTGCAGAGGTTTCTGCTTTTCGACTCACAGTCACACACCGAGAGCATAAGGCTGACAGGAGTGTCCTCGTCCTCTACTTCTCGTCTGGCCATCCTGTCCACTTTAGCACTCAATCCATCCCCTTCTCTGATTAACTCTTTCAGGGCTGATGTCGACTTTTGTCAAAATTCAGGGGTAGAGGACGGTAATCAGCTGTAAACTGCGACAAAACTCGGCCTTACGTTTAAGTTTGACTCTCTTTGGTAGAAGGAAAGTTAAGCAGCTTTGTTGATTTAAACTTGATTCCCTCCGTGAGTAGCAAAGAGCAACCTCTAAAATGGCATCGACATCTGGTGAGAGACTAAATACTCCGTGGATGTTTTACATATGATCGCTGAATCAGACTCTGACTTGTCAGACTTGGAATTTGATGCAAGTGATCAGGAGATGGACATCGAAAACAAAAACGGCGTTTTAGCATCAGCTGATCAGGCCCCAGTTGATCGTGGTATTGAACACGTTTGTGTATAGGGTGGTCCAGATCTAATTATGCAATTTTCATTATGCTGTAACTTATTAAGTTTATTACTTAGAAAATCACCCGAAAAATCCCGGAGCATCGAGAAGTGTGCGAACTGACGACATGAAGAATCGTCTTTGTGCCAAACTGGAATCGTCCCCGTATAAATCAAAGTCATCCAGACGATCAGGATCTGCATAATTAGATCTGGACCACCCTGTAGTTGATACACCTACAGCAGCGTTCGCCTGGGAGGACCACCACTTATGATGACAAGAGGTACAAACCATATTGCGTCACACTGAGACTGCCACCGCCACCCATCTGCTGTGTGAAGACAACCAGGCAGCCGGCCCACCGTGTATTCCTGCTGGCCATCGAGGCGCCCCCGTGCAGACCAACATACACCAACAGCAGCCACAGCACGTAGCAACAGACGTTTTATGTTGATTTATGTGTGGAACCATTGCTTTGTGTGCTTTTCAGAAAACTAAGTTTTTTAGAAAAAATATTCAGCCCTCAAAGAGTTAAAGGAACGCTTCAGCCAGAGATGATCATTTTCTTATGTTACCCCATTTACTTCGTAGCGACAGCAGAGAAAAATTTGTAATCTTATGTTTTCATGTAAAACGGGGATAAAACAAAAAGTTTCTACTGGAATAGACGACAATGTATCAAAACGTCCTGGAAAAAAATCTCACGTTACTTGTGTTGCACAATCAGTACACAAAGTCATCCAGTCGTATGCTCACGGCATCCCATTTTAACAAAAATAGTAAATAGAAGTCACTTCTGGAAAACGCTCTTGTGAACTGCCCGAGTATTTCCATTGAAGACACGCCCCCACACGTTCATTGGTCACAAGCCCCGCCCAGTAACAGCTTATTCATTGGTTAAAATCGTGTTTCATGCGATATCAAGAGTGCAAAGATCACTGAGTAGGGCTAAAGAGTAAAAGTGAAAAGACTGTCAAGAAGCAGAAGGTCAGCTCACCTGTGCACTTCCACAGTCTGCTCCCGAATAATCCTGAGCTGCTTCAGGCGTGGGCACAGACAGAAAGGTGACAGTGGCTTTGACTGAGCGCGTCCCTCTTAGTCCACAAGACAGCCAGCTCCCAGGGGGCGCTTAATTTGAGCGACTTTCTGTACAAATACATCTGTTTAGAGCATCGTGACTTCACACGTGGATTATGCTACGTGTGTAACGTGAAAGATTTTCACGGAGACTCCGAGATTGTCGGTTGTTGTCCAACCACAGACTTGAATCAAAAACTTGTTCGATCTCCATTATGCATTAAAAATCTGTATTGGCCATCACTGCAAACTACAAGGCCTAAGAGTTTTTGGGTGGTGTTTTCCTTTAATCAATCCATCCATATATCCCAACTACAGGGTCACGGGGGTCTGCTGGAGCCAATCCCAGCCAACAGGGCGCAAGGCAAAATCAAAGAAATGAAATAAGTGTTCTGCACAACATCATTTACATTGATGTGTTTTTGGGTACAATGGTGCACCTGGCACAGCCACAGTGGTCACCAAAGGACTCAAAGACAATGCACTACCACACTTAACGCCCGTACTCAGTACCCTAACTGAGACTTTTTCGTGGGGCTTACTGGTTTTCGCCTCAGCTCCCCAGTCCTGGGATTTCATTTGGAAGACTTTGCATGGATTCAAGCCTAAAAATTTGTGAACATCAAAAAAAAATCAAAGAAGATTTGATTTATGAAGGTTGGGAGCAGGCGCTGATAGCACTTGGCCGACCCACCTGGACTGGGTGACCCCTCAGCACCACACTAGAAGATTTCTAAAATGTTAGAGCCTCAAACCCCACCTGGTTGTCACGCTGAAACGACCATACGTGGACTATGCTAATCCACCAGTGACACCTGCGTTTGATGAGAGGAGTCCTATGGTGTGCACTGCACGTCACTGATGCGTCTCTCCTCCACCCTCGTGGGGTCAGGGAAAGGCGTTGGGCACCCCTGTCTGAGCGGGTAGCCACTGTCAGCTGCCACATGTAATGACGGGATTGCTGTGAGTAGTACAGGCCACGTGAGACACCGAGAGTTCAGCCAGTCACCTCGCCAACAAGCCAGACTTCATGGATAGCCCCTTCAGCAAGGTGTCAGCCAGTGCTACTTTGCCTCAAAACAAATGAATCACAGGTGGGCCCAGGCCACCGCACCACAACGTTCCTCAGTCTCATCTCGGCATCACAGATGACTTGTGCGTTAATGAAAGGTCGCTGCTTACGGTTAACAAAAACAACTTTGTTCTTGCTAGGGTAGGCCTTATTGCAATACGAGTGCAGGCAGTTACCCCAATTACATTAGGAAAACTGGACACTGCTGCAAATTTCCATGTTATGTTGCCATGTACAACCAAACCATATGGAAACTGAACAGACAGTATGGAACTGACGCATGGCTGAGATATTCCAGACCCAGTTCCCAGAAAGCCAACCCCTTTAAACCTGTATAGGAACCATCGAGCAATCTGTCCTTGTAATGCCAGGCCAATTGGCTCTAAAGCCCGCCATCATTATGGGGACAACATCCTGTCAGTCCCTAAGAGCTCACCCCCTTTGTACGTGACCATTAGTCTTCAAGCAGTGACACACATGAGGCTATGAACTGGCTGTGGGGCTGGAAGTTTCGAACTGTCTGTACGCAGGGAGTGAATCACGTCTGTGGTTTTACTGCTCTTTGGTTTCTATTCCTGAGAAGTGACAACTGGTAGGCTATATAAACTGACAAAAAAGCGAAAAGCTCCTCAGTGCAAATATGCAGCAATTGGCTCTCTTAAAAGGGAACTAAAGTATTCTGTACATCATATTCACGACTTTTGAGGTGTATGTAATATGTTTGTCACAAAGCACATTCTAATAACGGCTCAGTGAGGCTTGCATTCCCCTAATTTATCAATGGTGTCGTCATTTCCCAAAATGTTGAGTAGGGTTGGTTCAACGCTGCCGTAAACGTAACGCAAGTTCCCCCGTCAAGTTTTCTTTTAGAAGTGCTGACTTTTGGGCGGAACACACATTTGGGCTTCTTTTTGTGCGTCCACAGGTTTTATAAATCTGAATCCTGGTGAGATGGCGGCGGTGTGGGGAGGGTTACTGCCTGGTTCAAGTTAAGCCTAACGTTTCCTCCGAATGTCTCCTTATCCGTTCTGAGCTCTTCTACTAACTTGTGAAACTCATCCGGCTGCGTTCGCCCCGGAGGAAAGGTGGAGACCGCACTCGCTTTCTTTTTGCCCTCCTGTCACTTTTTTTTCTAGTGCCAGTGATTCTGCACGTAACGAGTGATTTTCATCTTTTCTCGTCCGTCATTGTACAGTAGCCTTCTCAGAGTCCTACAGAGTCTCCATGGCAACAGTTACACCACGTATCCCCTCACCTTAAGCAGCTCACCGTATCCATTGCGCTTTACCGTCAACATAGAGGAGCCCCTTCAGTTCACACACACAGTGCCTAGTCAGCGTCCAGCCGCGTACCGCTTTCATCCGTAAATGCTACACCAGCCTCACACAACCACTGTACGCAAGGAGAGAAGACGCACACTACAGCCCCCATGAGCCCGTGGGGTAGGAGGAGGAGCCGGGGCGACTTGCCTGGCGAATGGGAAATGGGAAGTGAAGAAAGGCGCGAGCCGTGAATTCAGGGCAGTGGCGGGGTCCGCTGCGCAGGCGCAGAGAAGCGTCAACGCGCGGGCTCAAGGCAGGAGGCGTTTGGCGCCCGTGTTCAGCCAATCGGCTGCTACGAAAAGCGTCGCGTCCCGTCCCGCTGTGGGTCCTCCGAGGGCCGAGAAGGCGGTCAAGTCGGACGCAATTTGAACCCGAGCTCGTCAGCTTCAAGCCGTGACTTGTGTGCCGTGGGTATGTGTGAAGCATTCGTCACTGCAGCGTAGAACGTAAGATATTTTTTAACATTCTTTACCGACATAACTTACAATTTCCATACTGGAAAAGTGTTACTATAAAGAAAATGTAAGCAATTATCATCATAGGGAAATATGTGTATACATGAGATATGTTAGAAGTGCCACATACATAAAATAAATGGAGATTAAAATAAATCGACCTTGCAGTCATTTATATCTTGTTTGCCTCAGTTCTTCAATCCTTCGAATGTTGTTTTATAGAAT
The DNA here is from genome assembly GCA_026402145.1 of Polypterus bichir lapradei. Lineage (NCBI taxonomy): Eukaryota > Metazoa > Chordata > Cladistia > Polypteriformes > Polypteridae > Polypterus > Polypterus bichir. Next base: position 24,114,677 of record JANRMT010062816.1, on the reverse strand, counting down.
TAGCAATTTGTACTGAGAATTGTGCTCTTTTCCTGGACTTTAGATTTATGAGTGGAGAATTTTCCATAAATACTTAAAACGTTTAGGGTATCCCATCTTTTATTTTCCACATTTCCTTCATAAAAGTGAAGAGATCTGTGTCTTTTAAGCAAACCGTATTGCCTGTTGTCATCTCAAAAAAGTCCCCAGGCAGCAACAAAAACCTTTGTATAAATGAAGCTAAGCAGCAAACCAGCGACTGATGCTGGCCCCTCAAACTGATCAAATCCCCATTTTTTGCAAACCTTGCTGACACCTGCTTTACGGGATAAATATTGGGTATGCTTTTAAAATAATGCTAGGGAGTTTTACCGGTAGGCCAGTACCTTCTTGTGATATTACAAGCTTCCTTCCAATGAATATCTTAAATTTAGCGAGACGCCCAAACTTGTGCTGCGCGGGTTGTAGAGGACGGGCAGATCTGCCATTGAGAGACACAAAGCGGGTTCTGCGTGGACAGGATGGCCTTGGAGAACGTCCTCGGATACCGTGGCTACAGTCGGGTGCCCCGCAGTTTTAAGACATTTTAGGCTTTGTGCTGTCATGTGAGCCCCACCTCCTTATTATTCATAAAGAGCTCTGCTGTAAAGAGTCCACCATTTATATCTGGTACATCAACTGCCATTACATATCAGAGGAGAAGAAGCAGACGAGCCTACAAGACTTAGTAGTGTTCAGCTGTGTGGAAAAGCCAAGATGGCGTAAGCTTACCTTTTACCATTGCACAGCGATGGCAGGAGACGTGCACAAGTTTGACTAAAATTGCTAACCTGCTGCATGCTGAATTACAGCTGTGCTTTACCAATGGCTGGAGGATTTCGTCTTTAAAGCAAAGCATTTGTTTGTGTTTGTGAACTTGGCAGGACTTGGTTAAGCTGGTGTAACGTCTCTAAGCATGCAGAGTGGCAAGTGAGAATTGTCAGACTGAGGGCTTTAGTCAGAACGTGCGAAGCTGCATCTGCTAGGGTGTCCGATTTTTAACACGGTTGTGTTTTAGCGCCTCTGACATGCTCTTTAACAAATACATGCCTTGGGTTTGGTGTTCTTTAACTGTTTTGAAAAACTTAGGGCTGTTTTCCTTTAAAAGGGTGGCAGCGCCTGTTTAGTGCTGGCCAGGGGCAGTCCCCCCGGATTGGGAGGAGGGTTGAGCCACCCCATCATATTATATTAGGCCACATCTCAGGGCAGTCAGTAGCTGGTACACCAGGCTCACCTTATCTACAATTCTTAGAGAACCTCATTCATGTCATACGGTTCTGGGCTGTCCACGTGTCTTAAGGCATTCCTTCTTAAGTGCTTTCCTTTAGGAATTACTGTACACCCACAATTCATACGGGACCCCCACCTGTTAACACCCTTCCTCTAACTTTCTTTTACCCCCCAAGTTCTTGTTTTCTTGTGGCACAGTATCAGTTTTTCACACAACATAAACACGGGTCTGAGGGCAAGTCAGACCGGGCCTGTGCATGGGTGTGCGCGTGTTGGCCATCATGGGCTGATGGCCTTTCGCTTTGGTTATTGCACTGAGCACATTGCATAGATGAACGTACGTATGAATAGCGAGTGTGCAATATGCTTCGTCTGATACCAGAGGTATGCTGATTGAGGTCAAGGGGTGAACAAACAACACTTTGTATTTATTTGATGTTCATTTTCATTTTCCTTACAGTTATAGAAACAACAACATCAGTGCGAAAAGTCGTCAGAGACATTGTCTTCCTTGTTGACGGATCTAGCTTGGTCAATGCTCCCAACTTTATCGTCGTCCGTGAATTTATCGCCAGCGTTATCAGAAATCTGCCAGTTAGGCCTGATCGAGTTCGGATTGGCCTGCTACAATTCAGCAATGATCAGCGTGATGAGTTTTTCCTGAAGGACTACTCCACTCAAGAAGAAGTTCTTGCCAGAGTTGGAAAGCTGCGGCCAAAAGGTGGCCAGCCTGTAAATACCGGTGCTGCCCTCGACTATGCACTCAAGAACCATTTCACAAGAGCAGCGGGTTCGAGGAAACACGAGAGGGTTCAACAAGCTCTCGTGCTCATTACGAACAGCAAATCAAAAGATGATGTGAAGGTGCCTGCTGATAGGCTCGCTACCTCTGGCGTGCTAGTGTACACGGTTGGAGTGGGCCGTGCCGATTCCCAGTATTTGGAGTCAATTGCTTTTCACCCCAGTCTGTCCTTTTATGAAAGCTCCTTCGCCGGATTGAAAGATGTGGTCGGAAGACTGGACAATCCTTTAGTGTCAGTAGTTGGAGAGGTGGAAGTAAAAAGTGAGTCTAACTGTTCTTTTTGATATCTTTACTGTTCTGATTGCTTCAAAGCACAACATCGCCTAGCTGCTCCACCTTGAGGCCTTTCCAGGGCCCGTGGCCACTGACGTGTTCAGCCTCTGGCTAAACTGCTCTGTCTGTTTGCTTGTCACTTAACTCACAAGGCCTTTAAATTCAGTGAGGCTCATGGCTGACGACATGACAGGTAAAGACTGAAGAGCGTTTCATGTGCGTGGACCACATGGCAGCTCTGAGTGTCTGTACAGCACATGCAGTAAACACGACACGATCTTCTAGTGAAGACGAGAGAGAGCTGCATCACAGTCTTAATTAGGGTTTACAGGGCCGCAGAGTCCTGGTGCGAGTGGCTGTCGCTGTGCAGCGTTAGCAGACGAGCGACTCAGAGCAGATACCAAGGCTGTGTTTACAGGGCTTTGTCAAACTTGGTGAATAATTTAAAGCTACATGTGGACACTTTGCTGACTTCCATTTCTCACGAGATCTAATCTGCCAGTTGTAATTGAAGTGCATGTGTGTTTGGCAGGCCCTTCTATACGGCAGCTGCATTTTGTCAGTTGAGTTTGCAGATTTTCTTTCTGACATTGATGATTCAAATATCAACAGAACTATGCACTAAAACGTTCTTTCCTCCAGCCAACCATGAATCCAACAGCTTAAGTCTGCTTGGTCTTAACCTGAGAATTCTGGCTTTGGCCTAAATCGCTAGAAAGAGTCCATTTGAACTCAAGCAGCTATTTAACTTTGACTGCAGGCCCAGAGAGCCATGAAGCTGCACTCTTGTGCCTTTGGCTGCGTTTATTCTTTCCTGGTGGAGAGAAGAGTTGCTTGAAACCCATCACATCCATGGCTCTTTGACCCATTTTAAGTAATGAAATGAATGTAAAATACTCCATACCCATGTAGTCGACTTATTTCAGGGCTGCAGGAGGCCTTAGCCTGTCCCAACAGTAGGTCCAAGGCAGGGACCAGCCCTGGACAGAAGCCCAGAGCATTATGGGGCCTGTTTACCCACACATTGGACAGTTAACCAAACCTCAACATTTTTAGGGAAATTGGAGAAAAACCCTTACAGGCACAGGGAGAACTTCCCGACTCCACACAGGTAACGATCAGATGTGGGATGCTGAATTCATGAGACAGCTGCTAAACCCTAGCCAGTGGTCTTTGTCTCTTCTCTTGTTCCCACGTTTCTGTGAGTTTTCCTTCCACATTCCTGAGAGTAGCATGGTAGACTACTTGAAGATTCTACGCTGGCCTGGTGTGTGCCAGCGTGTCCTATGAGCGGCTGCTGCCCAGGTGCCCGAGTGCTGCCTTTTACCAAGGGATAGGCCCCGTGTTCCACTTGAGGGGTATGTGAGAAAAAGCACTGGGCGTCTTTGAAGAGTCTTTGTCCTTTTAGTTGTCACACAGTTAGTTTTGTTGGAGTGGACTGCAAAAAAAGTCAATCCTGAAGTGTGTTTGGCTTCTCACCTAGCAGAGCCGCACTGTGCCCAATTTCACTTGTCATCCCATATTACTAAAGCATGGGGCCCACTCCCTGTCCTCTGTCCCCGTGCATCACCATTAAGTGACTCTTTGTGCACAGATATGCTGCCCTTTTTTCTTTTTCTGTTCAGGTTTATTGCTGGTCTTGACAGCAATGTCAACACAGCCATCAGTGCTCACCTTTTCCTGTTTTCTTCCACAGACCAGAAGGATATTGTCTTCCTGGTTGATGGCTCTAACAACGTTGGAGATGACTTCCCAAGTATCCGTGACTTCATTTTACGATTCATTGAGCCTCATGATATTGGCATTGACCAGATCCGTTTTTCTGTGATCCAATATAGTTTCCAGCCAAATGCTAATTTTTATTTGAATACGTATTCAACCAAAGAGCAAGTTGTCAGTGCAGTTAATGGCATGACCCTTTTACAAGGCGATTCAGCAAACCTTGGTGCCGCACTAACCTTCCTGAAAGACACCGTTTTCACACAGACTTATGGAAGCAGAATTTCTGAGAAAGTCCCACAGATCTTGGTAGTCTTGTCTACACAGCGCTCCCGAGATAGTGTACGGAGTCCTGCCATTGCTCTTAAAACAGCAGGAGTGGCGCCTCTCGCCATTGGCACCAAGAATGCCGATGCCAATGAGATGAAACTTGTGGCTATTGACCCTTCATATTCCTTTGTTGTCAGTGATGTTCCTGGAATTTCTGCAATAGAGCAGCAGATTTCATCCCTGGCAACTGCCCTCACCGCTGAGGATGTTGAAACGTTGGTATCAAAAGGTAAGCTTACTTTTAATGGTTTTTATTAAGATGACATCTGCTCTCAAAATACACTATTAGATTTCTTGACATGGTAGGCTTTTTCAAACCGTCTTGTACAGGGTTGAAGACTCAAATTGTTTTTTAGGATTCCTGACATTTGTTCTTGGAGTCGTGTGGTTTAGTGCCAAACAATGAAATGCTTTGCAGTAATTCATTTTAAGAAAGGCCTGCTAATCCAAAACACAACGCCCCCTGAATACTCGTGCAGCAGTTGATCGTGGACTGGCAGTTTGTTGTCTACAAGCAGGCTGATTGCAAAGTGGCCTCTGTAGGGAAGAATACGAATCATTGAGTCAGCAATAGGCAGAAGGACAAAGTGCTTCATTCTGTTTCTTATTTCTTCCAAAGTTCATTGTCTGGTACCTGAATTCAGTCCATCTGAAAGCGCAACTGCTTTGTTAGTGGGGATGCGTGCAATGATGAACCTGTGAGCCACGTAATAATGCAGAACTTGTGCTGTTTGTGTTTCTCACTCTTCTCTCTGCTCACTGCCGTTTTTTCCATTTCTTCGTCGTAAAACGAGAGGTAAGTGTCCCTGGCTGTCTCTTTCTAGATAGGATGGCTGGCTTTTCAGGTTTCCAGTGTAAATCACAAAGTGTTTGATATTAAGTGAGCAGTAAGTACCCTTTCTCCTTTGTCCCTCTTTTTCATTTCAGTCGGGTCTCCTTATATACGTTTTAATGCTAAAGATTGTGATTTGTTTAACTGATCCAAGGCTCACAGTAGGATGCTCAAAATCATTGACGGATAAAAACTACCAGACCCGAAAAGTAAACTTCTCTGCTTTAGTCAAAGTTGAACACTCAGAAGCGAACAGTAAGCGAATGAACGTTCTGTAAAACCAAACGTGCCAAATAGTGGAGGAATCGTGCAGGGGAGGTCCCCGTTGTCGTGCAGCGTATCTCTCTTATTAGACGTTGAGTGTGTCGCAGCAGCAATGGCCCTACTCTGTCCGCCACGCGCTTTCCTGTATGCGTTAAACCAGTCAAAGTGATGTCAGACTTTATTGTCAGGTGATGTTGTTCATTTGCTGAGAACTCATTTGTTTATTATGCATCCTCATTAATCTAGTTGATCAAGAAGATGTTAGAAGAGATATCGTGTTTCTCTTCGATGGAACAAATGATGCTAGAAATGCATTGCCTGCAATCCGAGAGTTTATTCGAAGAATATCAAACAATCTTGAAGTGGAGGAGGACAAAGTTCGTATTGCTGTTGTGCAATACAGTGATGATGCAAAGACACATTTCAACTTGAATACGTATAAAACACAAAAGGCGGTGGTGAATGCAGTGAGAAGCATGAAACCTAAAGGAGGGAAAATCTTGAAGACCGGGGCAGCACTGCAGTTTGTAAAAGACAACGTCTTAAACACGTCCGCCGGCAGCAGGGTCCAGGAGGGTGTTCCTCAGCTTCTCATCGTAATGAGCGGTGGAAAGTCTGCAGATGATGTGGCCGCTCCATCCAAAGCGTTAAAGCGGAAGGGCGTGAAGACTTTGAGTATCGGAATGAAGAACGTGGATAAGAGCGAGCTGCTGACTCTTTCTTCGTCTCCAGAGTTCTATTTTAACCTGACTCAATTCGGCGAGCTGTTATCCATCGAGCCACAGGTTTCATCCCTGATTAAAACCAAACTGGGCGGTAAAGATCCAACTCCAGAGGGTAAGCATGTCGGCATGATTCCTAAAGCAGACACACAAAACGTGTGCAGTTTTGCCGTTTCCGGCAAAACTGCTGCACTGAACACAAAATAAATGTGAGATTTGTTGTTGTGTTCATGCAGAGCTTTATCACTGGAATCAGTTTGCTGCATAGCTTTGCCGTTTTTACTCCGTGGGTTCTTCCAGGACTGAGATTGTTGCATCACGTGCCCACCCCGGGGCTTTCTGGGGCGTAGTGTGTGATCGATCTCAGATCTGTGCTCTTTCTTGAGCCAATGATTCTGCATCATTGTGTTCTTTCCTCTGATCTCCTAATCCACAAAGTGATGTTGCACTTCTAACATCCTTTCATCGTTCAGAAGTCTTCCCGTCACCTTGAATCCTCCCTCTTACATCCTTACTCAATATTAATTTGCTCTTCACTCAAAGTGTTTCATAGCCCGGTTCCTGTGGCAACGGCTTCACGTTGGTACATTTATGAAACATGGAAGACTTTGCTTCATTCACAAGAACTTCCTGCTACACGTCCCTTAACAATTTAATCACTGCTTTTACTACAAGAACTGCCGTCCGTCTCTTGGCTAAGGAAGCAGCTAACGGGTGGAATCCATGTCGGGAGCTGCCTTTTAGCTTTCCTTGCTCAGAAGGCAACAGCGCATGGATTGTGAAGTACACCCTTTTGATCTTTTACAAACACAGATTTCAGTTATGTTCAGACATCTTTTGGTAACAGTACTAATAAACCATCTTCAGTATAACTACATTTAGAAATGGAAAAGTTGAAAAGCTTACACTATAAACTCCTTTCATAACATAAGACGTTCATACGTCCCGTAGCTCTGCGCCTTCCAGTGTTAGTCATTTTCTACTAAATGTGAGTTTCTCCATCTCATGCGCCTGATCGAAATCAGAATGTGTCCACCGATAGACGTCGTGCTTCATATCCCACGACAACTGCGGCTTCTTCTTCATTTTGCCGCTGAGAGATGCTGCTCTCTAGGTTGACGTATCCTTGTGTATCGCGTGTGTGCAGAACGTGACAGACGCGGCCTGGATGTTGGCTCATGGTGGTGGAAGAGCTTCTGCTGATATCTCAGATTCTGTCACAATAGCGTGAGGGGGACTGAAGTTTTTTGGGAGAAACTGTACAAGGAAGAAAAGGCTTTCAGCAAGACTGGCATGTGAGTGAAGAGATAAAGAGATAAATACATCTTAGTGTAGACTCTGAAAAGGTTAGTGCATCACGAGGCCTATCAGGACGCTGAAGTGGGCTGCACTGGGGGCTTCTTCCAGGCCCAGAAGACAGTGGTTTAGGGCTGTCGGACGATGGCGAGAGCACTCTGGCAAGCAGTGAGTACTGGCCACTGACTTCAGTGAAGGGAGGCAGGATATCCAGAGCACTGACCCAGAAGCGTCTGCTCTGGATGTGTGTCCCCTTGGCCAGACAGCCATGTATTTCACTTACTGCAGTACATGATGATGCTTTCTGGTACCCTGCAGAAGCAAATGGGAGGAGGGGAGCTGATACTGGAATACAACAGAGGAGAGCCGAGGGCAGGACCAGAATGTTGTGGCATGACTTTGCAATGCTGGTAGAAAAGCGTTGAGGTGGAGACGGAGCGGGTAAGCAGCTCTCCACACTTGACAGGTTCTGAAGAGAGAAAGCCAGGGCCAGCTAATCTTTATGGAAGAAGAAGAAGAAGGTGTGGCGTGAACTCACCATTCAGTGTTTTATTAAACCTTTTTGTCTAAACGAATCTTACATCTTCCTATACTCCACCACACCGTTACCACAATGGAATAAATTGGCTCGTTCACATTCTTCTAAGACTCAGTCAAAAAACAAATCCTTTAAAAATTACACACATATAGTAAAAGGCAAAATCTTACTGGCAACAGATAAAAGGAAGACCGAAACCTGATTGTGAACCGAGTCCTGGGAAACGCCAGCTCCTGGCATCGGGCCGTGCCCACCTCCCTGGACAGACCAACAAGACACGGTCGGGTGCCCACAACGGTTTGAAATTGCATTCAGCAAGGGCCTTAACCTAAAAAGCTCCATGGGTGCTGTAGTATGGCTGACCCCCAAAGGTCGTGCGAGAAGGCAATTTCTTCTTGGAGATTAAAAATATAGATCAGTTCAAAATCGAAAAAATGTCATGATAAACTTGATTCTTGAATAAATGTCCTTCGTAATGTAGAAGTGATATCACTTCTGCCATCTTTTTTCATTCTCACTGGCGTAAGAGTGCTGTGGTCCACTTTCAAATCACACATTCTGCGTCCCCAATATGGCTTCCATGCCCACTTAGTGCCTATGTGGAGTCTGCGCATTCTCGCCATGTCTGTAGTCCATCCATACATTTCCCGAACCGAGCCAATGTAAGTTCAGACTTGGGAGGGACAGACGTTACACGGGTGACATAGAGTTATTTGCAATAATGAATGAAATTTATGAATTTGTTTCACCTGAGAAAACTCTTGGCATAAGAACTTAAGTTTAGGTTCTGCCATTGGCGCGAAGCTGCAGCAGTGCATACAGAATTATGGATCTGAGCCCATAAGTTCCACAGATGCCGTTTTCAGATAACCGCAGAGTACTGTAAGCCATGCTAGATCCAGCTCAGTGGATGGCACCTTTGACAGAGAACAATTAGCGCATGCCAGTGTGCCTTTACAATCCCAAAATAAGCTTCTGTTCTGAGACCGACCTTGCTGGAAGGAGAAGGCTCCTCCGTGCCATCCAAGTCCTGGAGCCATACTTGATATGTCGAGGTACTTTGGTTTAAAACTCGGCCCAGGGGAGACTGACTCTCTTTAAAGTGCTGATGTGCTTCCACTTTGCTGCTTTGTGCTCTCCTGAGAGAAATCTTGTCCAGGAATTTGGCAAAGTGACTTTTGTTGTCATTTGGTGGCACACGGCGCAATGCTGCTTGGCGACAGGCATTTCTAAAACTGTGCTGCAAGTTCATTTTACTGTTTTTTTTTTTTTTTATGGAGGATGTGGAGGGCTAAATTGGTATTTGCCTTTGTATTTTCAGAACTCATGGCAGCTGTATTCAGTAAGGCCGGGGTGGGGAGATCTCAAACATCTTGTTCCATCTCTGTGTGCAATCAATTGCCAAGCTTATAATTTATTATACACATATAGAGAATATGTTTAATGTTTGCACGGCTTAATGGCAGTGTTTTAGAAAATGTGTTTCAAGTTTATGTTGACAGCTTCTTAATGCGGCCTGTGCTTTATAACGTCGGGGTCCCTCAGGAGTACAGGACGCAGCGGTGAGGTCCACGCAAGCAGACCATTTTCCAGGAGACGTTCTTTAATTGTCTGCAGCTGTAGGAGAAGGTAGAAACCTTCAGAGGCTTAGGGCCTGTAAATTACTCACCGTCACTCGCTCCCCACGCTGAAGCCCCAAGACAGTAAGCAGGACAGACATGCCAGATAGCAGCTGGCGTCTGCCCGAGGCCTGACTCACGTAGCACATGATGGGCGCCGAACAACCGCTAGGAACACCTGGCAGACACCAACTCCCAGTGCATGCTGGGGGTCAGCTTGTCATAGCTTCTTCTAGAATTACACACTTCACACCCCCAGATTATTTGTGAAGATCTGTATGGTTGGGGCAGAGTGTTATCAAATGCGTATTCTTCCCTTCACAGATTTAACAACGTGAACGTACTTATCGATATTCTCTTTCTTGAACGTTTGAAAGAAACTTTCCTTACTTTATTGCACAGTTTGATTTGGAGTTAACCTTTACTCTTGTTTCATGTCCGTACAAGCTTCATGATGAAGAGCGTGTGGCATCAGCACTCACTGTGTTCTGTTGCTGTGCCCATCGGTTCCACAGCCTGGATTTGGACACGGTGCCCGAATACTCAGAGATGCTTGTTGCACTCTCTTGCACTAACGTATTGGCCGTGTCTTCATAAGAGCACAACGTTTTGTTGGTCGGTCAGAATTGATTGATTTTGAATGTTGTTTTGCTCCTACTTCTTTATTATTAACATGTATTTTCGATGTATGCCATAGCAGAAAGCGTCTCTGGGACAAAGGATGTTGTGTTTCTGATTGATGGCTCCGACGACACTGCAGATGGTTTCCCAGCAATACTTGATTTCCTTCAGCAAGTAGTTGAGAGCCTTGATGTGGACAGAGATAAAGATCACGTAGCTTTGGTTCAATATAGTAACGAGCCATCGCCTCATTTCTACCTGAATGCACTTTCCACCAAAGACGAGGTGCTTGGCAGTATAAGGAGCCTCCGGCACAAAGGGGGCAGACCCCTTAACACCGGAGCAGCTCTCCAGTTCGTGAAGGACAACGTCTTCACTCGTTCTGCTGGGAGCAGGTACAGTGATGGGGTTCCTCAGGTTTTAATTTTACTGTCTGGTGAAAGGTCGAGAGATGACATCAGAGGAGCGGTCAATGCACTGAAGCAGTCTGGAGTTCTGATGTTTTCTGTTGGAGTCAATAATGCCGACCTCCCAGAGCTGCAGACAATCTCACACAAGCCCACTTATGTCTTCGCTGCCTATGCCTTTAAGGATCTTCGAGATGTCCATGTGCAGCTTCTGCCAGCAGTACACCAGGCGATTGAAGGGACCTATGGGATCTTGCATTTGCCACCGTGGGTCAAAGGTAAGAATTAGCCGCAGAGGAGACGAGTCGAATCTCTCGATTGTGAGCCTCTGTGAAGGTCTAAATTAACTTGAATTTCATGTTTCGTAGCTGAAGTAGAAACCGCCAAGAGGGACATTGTGTTTCTGATTGATGGCTCAGATGACAGTAGAATGGGATTCCCGGCAATGCGTCAGTTTATGTATAATTTGGTGGAAGACTTAAATGTGGAGGGCGCCAAAGACCACATAGCTGTGGTTCAGTATAGCAATGAGCCCGAAGTCGATTTCTATCTGAATGCCCACACAGCTAAGGATGACGTCCTACGTGCCATACAAGACCTTAGGCATAAGGGAGGCAGGCCCCTCAACACTGGCGCAGCCTTGAACTTTGTGCAGGACAAGGTTTTCACCTCTTCTGCTGGCAGCAGACATCTTCATGGTGTGGCACAGGTCTTGATCCTGCTGCTGGCTGGGAGGTCGGCAGATGATGCCAGCTCGTCGGCAAGTTCTGTTAAATATCGTGGAGTGGTACCTTTAGCCATTGGCGTGAAAAATGCAGAAATTGGTGAATTACAAGCCATCTCATTCGATCCATCCTACGCGTTATTCATTCCTAATTTTGGTGACCTCTCCACGATCAAGGAACAGATATTGTCCTCAATGGCCCAAGTGACTGGTCTAACCAGACCAGAGTCACCAACTGTCTTAGGTACGTATGGTGGTATGACAAGTGACATAGAAGTAAGGGCAGGCGGTGAGGAATTGTGAGGAACTGCTGCTCTGTCTTGTCTTGTCTTTTCTTTTCTTTTTTGAAGAGTTTCACTTTCTGAGCCTGCACGGTTCATTTCAGAAGGAAGCACTTCAATGGTACCTGCAGTGGGGAGGCAATGTGGAATGCAGGGCATGTTAAAGTCTGCCTGTCCGACATTGAGTGCCCAGTGCTGTAGGTGATGCCCGAAGGCAGCAGTTTGGTTCATGTTGAGGCCTGGGCAGGTATTGGCGTGACTTCATTTCTATCCAGTCTTACTGTCATTTGTTTACTTGCATCCCATAGTTGAACAAGAAGTGACAAAACGAGATGTTGTGTTTCTGCTTGATGACTCTGATGATTCGAGGGATGAATTTCCTCAGATCCAGCAATTTGTTGAATCATTTGTAGAGAATCTGAACGTGGGAAGCAGCAAAGACCGCGTGGCGGTGGTGCAGTACAGCAACGAGCCCACTAGCACATTTGACCTAAATTCATATTCTACCAAAGAAGAGATTGTTGGCGCCATACGTGGCATGCTACACAAGGGCGGCAGAGAGCGTAACACCGGCGTAGCGCTGCACTTTGTTAAGGACTTTGTCTTTACTCCTGCTGCGGGGAGTCGAAACACACAAGGAGTTCCGCAGATGTTACTCCTGCTGACTGGCGGCCGATCCGACGATGACCTTGGCGACTCAGCAGCTGCTTTAAAGCGACTTGGGGTGGTGCCGTTTGGCATTGGGACAAGAAATGCAGATAATCTTGAGCTGCAAACAGTCTCCTATGATCCCAGCTACGTTTTGTCTGTCAATGACTTTGGTGAGCTGCCAAATATTCAACAGCAGCTCTTCTCGTTTGTGAATAGGATCACCAGGCAGAGACCACCGATATTAACGACGCCTGGAGGTAAGAGAATGTGGCACTCGACTCGGATGTGTTTCTTGTTCTGCTCTTAGTGTTGTCACTTTAGAAGCTTGACATTCAGAGTCCCTCCGTGATTAACAGCATTTCCTTTCTGTTTCCCTCTGATTTTACGTTGAAGTTGAAACAGACGCCGGCAGGAGGGACATTGTGTTTCTGCTTGATGGTTCTGAAAACACTAGAAATTCATTCCCTGCCATCCAGGAATTTGTTAAAACCGTGGCAGAAAAATTTGACGTTGGGACAAAGAAAGCTCAGATCTCTGTTGTACAGTACAGCGATGACCCCGAGGCGATGTTTTATCTAAATTCTCATCCGACCCAGGAAAGTGTCCTTCGTGCAATAGCTAGTCTGCAGCACAAAGGCGGCCGAGCTTTAAATACTGGCAAAGCCCTGCAGTTTGTGAAGGAGAATGTCTTTATTACGTCCTCTGGCAGCAGACATCTCGAGAGTGTCCCTCAGGTTTTAGTTGTCATAGCTGGTGGCAGGTCAAGTGATGACATTCAGGACCCGATAAGAGCTCTGAAACAATCCGGGGTTGTGCCTTTTGGCATTGGCACTGTCAACACTGACACGCTGGAGTTGCAGTCTTTGTCTTACACCCCAAGCTTTGCCTTTTCTGTGGCTGAATTCGTGGATCTTCCAAAAATCGGGCAGCAGTTGTCCTCACTGATTGCAAGAGTTAATGTCCAAAGGGAGTTAGAAACGCCAGCTGCCAAAGGTAAGAAAAAGAAAGGTGTCTTCGATTTGCCTGTGTCTTTCATGATGTGATCTCTCTGTGTCTTTGCATAGGTGCCCGGACCATTTAGAGTGTTTAGACTTGAAAGGTAATTCTGCACTAAACGCTGTCATTTTCAGAAGTCACAAGCCCAGGGAGGGTTCCCCTCTCTTCTAGTCATGGTGGCCTTTAGTTTCATGTGCAGCCGACGGGTTGTGTGCTGTTGCTCTGAGGAGAAGTCACTTGGGTGAGGTTGCTCTTCTCTCATTAATGCACTTGTCTAATGTGTACCCCAGCAGAGGCCGACTCCGTCAAAAGGGACGTCGTGTTTCTTCTCGATGGCTCTGACGACGCTAGCAATACATTTGCAGCAGTTCGGGACTTTGTTTTAAGTGTCGTACAAAGCCTTGATGTGGCTGAAAACCGAGACCGAGTGGCTGTTGTCCAGTACAGCGATACTCCAGCCGCGGACTTCCACTTAAACTCCTACTCGACAAAGGAGAGCGTGCTAAAGGCAGTGAGGAATCTGAAAGCCAAAGGCGGGACGCCCCACTACACCGGAGCAGCACTGCAGTATGTGAAGGACAATCTCTTCACTCCTTCGGCGGGCAGCAGACATCTAGAGGGGGTCCCACAGATTCTGGTTGTGCTCGCCAGTGAAAGGTCGAGAGACGCCATTAGAGGCCCTGCCGCTGCCCTGAAAAGACAGGGAGTTGTGACCTTTGGCATCGGGACCCGCGATGCTAATACTCTCGAGATGCAGACTCTCTCCACTGAGCCCAGTAACGCTTTCACTGTCTCTGACTTTGGGGACCTGCCCAACATTCAGCAGCAGCTTCTGATTAAAGTCGCCAGACAAACGGCGCCGGACTCCTCGGCGGTCCCAGGTAAGACTGGACAGGCTGCATGTCTCTTTGACAATTCTGGAGGACATGATGCATGTTTATGGTTGCGCCAGCTCTCTTTTGCTTACCGTAAACCTCGTGGATTGGCGTCCTGCCTTAGGGTTGGATTGAAGTGGACTAATGGAGGAGTCCCTTTGACTTGGTCCTGTGTGGCAAAGGCTGCAGGTGAACTGAGTTTTACACATTGGTCACAATTTGTCGTTTCATAGCTGCCACCTTTGGCCATTTTCTTTTATGTATTGTCATTAAGAACAAAGCACAGTGACGTGATATTCTTTTGATCCACTGTACGCTTTATGATCCATTTGTACACCTGATAAGGTAATGCTTTAATTGTAGTAAGTGGGCACAAGCAAAGTCGTGGCCCAGACGTGACTAGGCACTTCATGTACTGTGTGTCCTCTTGAATGGGGTGCCACGTACTGTAGCTCTAGAGTGTGAAATGGAGTGCATACGCGGGCGGGATGTTTCACTCAACGTGCCCACGGAGCTGCGCGTGTTTGAGGAAGGCAACGGCAACATGTAGTTGAGAGTGTTGTGACTAAGGAGCAGACCGAGGCAAACCAAAGAGGATGGCCGGGCATCCCCGTTTAATCAGAAACTATCTGCAGAAATGCTAAGAATGGCTTGGATCAGCCTGGCAATATTTTTAGTAATTGTTCCGTCAGCGGGAGCTCTGCCCATGTTGATGACTTGGGTCCAAATGAATGCCATCTCCTGGGGTCCATCCATTTTTAGGCTGTCTGTGGCAGAAGGGGCAAGGCCAGGTCTGGGCACTGTGGGTGGAGCTAGGCATCCTCCTTGGGCATCGTCTTAGAAAGAGAAGATAGAGTTAGCGCTAGCATCCCCTCAGGAAGGTAGTCCCCCAGGTATGCGCCCGTGTGTGACAGTTGTGGCCTCCGAGTGACACAAACCTCATTTATTCTTAATGAGCGGATCTTAAGGTGGCTGAGTCTCACTTACTCAGAATTCTATCTGCCAATGTGCAGATGGAGAAGATCATGGTGGCCTAGAAGGAGACCATTGATCTTGACCGTGAGAAACAGCATAGTCAACATACAAAGAGCCACTTCATTTGACTTTACACCCTTCAGCTGGCATTAAGTGACTCAACTGTACATAAAATATATCACTGAACTTGTTTCCCTCCATTTTCTTTTCTTCGCCTGACGTCAGTTCCAGTTAGCTGACAGCAGCACAGCAAAGCAGACTACTAGATAACAACATGTTTGTCTGTGCACGGCTCCTTTTATGGTGCCATACTTGTAAGTGAACATAAGGAACAGAAGTGTTTATCCACAAAGGACAGGGTGGCAGTGCAATGCTTACATATCAAATGTGCCCACATGCCCAAGAGAGCTTGGAGTGGCACAGCAGGGCAGCCCTCATGGCACACATTCCCTACCATTCTGGAGTCGCCTCAGTCGGTGAACATTATATGGAATGGCTGTTTCTCACACCTAATGGCCTTTCCTTAGATACTGGCTGATGACAGGTGTGCCTCCATGATAGGCCTCTCGGGCCACCTTCACCACCGCGTCCGTTCAGACAGTGGCATTCGCAGTGGACCTCCTGAGGCACTTTAGAGGCAGCTTAGCATCGGCCCCCAGGCATCACTCTCGCTCCACGTCTTCCTCGGTGGCAGTGACCAGCTCCTTGCAGGGACGCATTGTGCCCCTCCAGATGCCTTTGGCATGGAAGGTTCTCGGTAGTAGGGCTAGACGATGAGAAGGTACGCTGTCTGTGACCTTAACAAGTCCAAATGTACAGCTCGGCCTGTGCAAATAAAGAGGCGGCATTACAGAAATTGTACTTTAGCAACTGGCAAAGCCTATGAAGAAAAAAAACGTTTGCCAGGAATTGGTGGCCTTTCAAATCCTGACGCGGAGATCCCTTCTAAGCAGACACCTCACATCTCAGGGCCTCTCCCTCCGTGGCCTCCTGTGTAGCATATCGTGACTTTAATGCCATCACAGGGCCACCAGAGCAGTGCAGCAGGCCTTCCTTCTCTCCCGTTTCCCTCACCGATTGTGTCTTCCTAATGCTCATTCATTCCTCCCTCTCTGTTTTGCTGTGCTTCGTAGTGGCATCAGAAGGAGCCAAAAGAGACATTGTGTTTTTAATGGATGGATCTGAGGAGAACAAAAGTGCATTCCCTGCACTGCGTGAATTTGTGACGAAGATGGTGGAGAATCTGCTTGTGGCGGGAGACGAGGACCGTGTAGCGGTGGTTCAGTTCAGTGACGTAGCCGAGCCGGCTTTCTACCTTAACACTTACTTAAGAAAGGAGGAGATCCTAAACTCTGTGCAAGGCCTCCGGCCCAGAGGAGGCAGTCCCCGCAATACTGGCGCAGCTCTGCACTTTGTAAAGGACAATGTCTTTGTGCCGTCTGCCGGGAGTCGGCTCCGTGAAGCCGTACCCCAGATTCTCATTTTGTTGACGTCTGGAAGGTCAGAAGATGACATCCGAGCTTCAGCAGATGCACTGAAGCAAATGGGAGTGGTGCCTTTGACAGTGGGAGACAGCAGTGCGGACACCCTTGAACTGCAGATGGTTGCCTTCGAACCTTCGCATGCTTTCTCGCTTCCTGATTTCGACGATCTTCCAAGAATCCAGCAGCAGCTCTTGACTTTTGTAAGAGGAGTTGTTGGGCAGGGACGACCAGAAGTGCCGACGGTCTTGGGTAAACACGCTTTCTTCTACTATGCATTTACACTGACGTGGGCTCCTCCTAGTGTGAGTTCTCGGGGGGGTCTCCTCTGGTCACGTGATACTCCTTGTTTTGTCAGGGGAGAGTCCCTTCGGACCCTCTCATGACAGTGCGCAGACGGCAGGAGTACCACGTCGCCCTCTTCCACTAAAACACACGTGAGGCAGCACCTCGTACTGTACGTGTGATCCTCTGTCCCAGCATGCATTACTGGTCACAGGTCACGGGTGCTGTGCTGTTGCTCCTGAGCTGCGTGTCCCGCTCCATCCATGTCTGCTAATGTCCTCTTTTGTTATGCTTCACAGTTGACAGAGAGGGTGCCAAACGAGACATCGTCTTTCTGCTTGATGCCTCTGATGACACCACCGATGGATTCCCCTCATTGCGTGAATTTCTAGTGAAAATTGTGGAACATCTTGACATGGATGGCAATAAAGATCGAGTAGCTGTGATTCAGTATAGCAATGAACCAGTAACCAGCTTCTATCTTAACACATTTTTAACGAAACCGGATGTCCTCGATGCCATGAGAGCCCTAAGACACCTTGGGGGCCGACTTCGCAATGCTGGTAGAGCCCTAGACTTTGTAAAGAAAAACATCTTTGTACCTTCAGCTGGCAGCAGACACCTTGATGGAGTCCCACAGGTTTTAATTTATGTGTCTGGCGGAAGATCTGGTGACGATGTTAGAGCAGCGGTGACTGCTCTGAAGCAGCAGGGAGTCGTGCCATTTAGTGTCGGAACAAGCGAGGCGGATACGCTCGAGCTGCAGACGGTCTCCTATGATCCTAGCTTTGCCCTGTCGGTGCCAGGCTTTGATCGACTCGATTCCGTTGAGCAGCAGTTATTGTCCAGACTGAAAAGAGTGGACAGGCTGAGAACCCCCGAGCCCCCCGTCTTAGGTAAGAACTGCATTCACCGGCCCTGATTGTGCCTCTTTACCTCTTGGTTTTTAAAGTCGCCATTTGCTTTGCAGCTCTTCATGCCCACATGGCCCGGCTAGCTGCCTGATTTGCATTGTGCGCCAAGTGTTTTGCATGTATTTGCTGTGTGCTTAACCCGTTTGCTTATTTCTTATTTTGTTGTATTTCGTAGTTGAAAGAGAAGGTGCCATAAGAGATGTTGTTTTTCTGGTTGATGGCTCTGACGAAACTAGAAATGGATTTCCTGCAGTTCAAGAATTTCTCATAAGGCTGGTCGAGAAACTCGATGTGCAACCAAACAAAGACCGAGTATCGGTGGTGCAGTACAGTAACGATGCAGACATTCAGTTCTATCTCAGCACATATTTCACAAAGGAAGATGTCCTTAATGCCATAAGGCAGCTGAGACATAAAGGAGGCAAAGCGCTCAACATGGGAGCGGCGCTGCACTTTGTTAAGGACAACGTCTTCATTCCGTCCGCCGGCAGCAGACTCCATGCTGGCGTACCTCAGGTTCTAACCGTGCTCTCTGCAGGACGGTCCACGGATGACATTAGAGGGCCTGTGAGCTCCCTAAAAAAACTGGGAGTGGTGCTTTTTGGAATTGGGATTCAAAAAGCCGATACGCTGGAGCTGCAGATAATCTCCCATGATCCTAGCTTTGCAATGTCTGTCCCAGAGTTTAGCGACCTTGTCGGTATCCAGCAGCGATTCTTATCCACTATGACAAATATTCCGGGAGAGAAAAAAAACGATTTGCAAGGACACTTGGGTAAGAAGGATGGGTCTTTGATGTGTGAGTGACTGCCTGATCTCGACCGACCGGATGGGTTTTAGGGCTGCTGTTCATGTGCTTGTGGTTGAAAGTGCAAATCTGTGACCAAAACTCAGAGAGGCAGCAGGGAGAAGAGCGTCACAACGCATACGGCAGTAAGGGCACATTCATAGATTTAATGGTCTCCGCCACCTGCTGGCTTACTTGCATTAGAGAGAACATGACCGCTATCGACAGCGCTGGCAGTTAGCATCGGCGCAGTGCGGCCCTGCCAGCAGAGAGTCGTCACGTTCTCTTTTCTGTGACGCTCTTGTGACTTTCCACACAGACTGTGTTTTTAGGTCACTTGCTGTTTAGCTGACAACATCATCAACTTGAGGCGGTTCACCAAGGGTACCGCTGCATGGATGAGACGAGCCTCAGGCCAACGCTTTGTGATCACAAGTCAAGTAGAGACACTCGACACACGGGATAACCGCTTGTAATTACACTTTAGAGTCAGCTGTAAAGTAAAGTAAAGCCGTAACCAGCAAGGAACCAAAGGTCGAGTGGCCAGAAGTGGAGCTGGAAGGTCGCAGTCATAGACAGAGAGACAGAGACAGAGAGAGAGAGAGAGAGAAACAGAAAGGATGGCACATTTAACACTCGGCAGGCTTAAGGTTGGCGGTTTGCGTGTTCTGGACGCTTCCCTTCAGTTCAGAAGGGCTGATCGTTGGAATTGTTTAACTGTTGAGCTGTTTGCCCGAAATGGCGGAAGAATGCAATTCGTTCATTCAGATGTGTAATGGCGGCTGTGATGTTTGTAGGCGTGTCTGTCACGTGGGCACCCCCAGTAGGTGTGGTGGTACAACCTTAGGCTGCTTTCAAGACTTTCTTTCTTTCTTTCTTTCTTTCTTTCTTTCACCACTATTACAGTAACGTCGTATGCCTTCTCCTGTGTTTTACTATGTAATATTGGAATGACACTGCTTTGTGGTTGTGGTTCATCTTGCTTATGCCAACTCTTGTTGCTTTTATTTTCTGCCATGTTTACCATAGAAGATGGAAACACAGATGTGGTGTTTCTGCTTGATGGCTCAGATGATAATAAAAATGGATTCAAAGCCATGTGCGAGTTTATAATAAAAGTGGTGGAGAACTTTGATGTGCAGACAAAGAAAGATCAGGTTGCGGTGGTCCAGTACAGTGATGAAGTTGCAGTTCATTTCTTCCTCAACACGTTCTCCACAAATGGCGAGGTCATCAGTGCGATAAGAAGCATGCAGCCTAGGGGTGGTGGCCCCCTCAGCACTGGGAAGGCGCTGCAGTTTGTCAAGGACAAGGTGCTGGTTAGTTCTGCGGGCAGCAGGCGGGCTGCTGGGATTCCCCAGTTTCTAATTCTGCTGACTAGTGGGAAGTCAAGAGATGACGTTAGACGTGAAGCACTGGCTTTGAAACGCCTTGGGATTCTGAGTTTTGGTGTTGGAGCCCAAAATGCTGATACTCTTGAATTGCAGACCATCTCACACGATCCAAGTTTTGCTTTGTCAGTATCTGACGTTGACGATCTTTCATTAGTTCTGCAACCATTGTCATTCTTTATGAGGCTTTCCATGCAGAAGCGACCAGAAACGCCGACTTTTGCTGGTAAGAGCACATTAAATGTTACGGTTGTTGTGCTGCGTGAAATCGGTCAACTGATATTTCTGCTTCTTCACTTGTTACTCTGCTTGTCCATCCTCGACAGGCCTCCGTTTTGATTCCTCGTATTTGATTACTGAACTTTACTCCTTTCATGGTCATTTATTTATAAAATGGTATGTGAACAGAAGTGAAAGCACATCGTGGGGCCGTGCAATGCAGCAGACGCTTCCCTTGACTCTGGATTGAGGTGCACGTCTGTGTGCATTTTGCATGGATTTTGTTGTCCCTTATTTCGTGTGCCCCACGTTATTAGACAGTCCGGTGCTGCCTCGTGTCATTCAAGTGAGCTAAATGACATGAAATGGCCTGGCAATGCCATGAAAAGAACTCCGAGTTGTAGATTAGAAGTGACCGCAGTAAACTGCCCTCAACTTAATGGTCTGGGCACCTTCCAAAATCCGAAGGTAGGGAGGCAGTCGGATGACAGTCAGTCATGAAAGCTTTGTGTGTGTTAGGAAAAAATGATCGCTAAGCCTTTCCCAAGAAAAAATAAAGTGGAAATGGCGGTTGTGTCTTAGAGGCCCACAAGTGCCAATTCAGAAGTGAGCCACCCTTCACAAACACAAAGGTTGGTCAGCGTTAAGCCGCTGACGCCTCGGCAGCAGAGAGGCCATCTTAAGGCTTGCCTACTGCAAACCTCGGCACCTTCAGTGGTCACCATTTCAGGTACCTGGCACTTTTGTATGTTTAAGTGTCGTTGAAGACACTTACTGACATTTTGAAGAATAATTCACAATACCCGCTTCATGGAAATCTTTGTAGCCTGATTTGCCATTTGCTGAGTGTCCTGGTGCCCACTGGTGCCCTATCCAGGGTTGAGTTATTGCATCGTGTGCCAGACGGACTGCAGACCCTGTGTTAGGCTAAGCACGTACCTCTGGGTCGTTTGTGATGTCAGACGCCAGTGCTGGGAACGTGACATTTTAAACTTCCCATCTGAGGTTGGCATGGGGCACTGTTTAAGAAATAAACAAGTGGCTTTTGTCATCGTTTAAGTTGCTATTTATGAATAGAAATTGGGAGGTAGCGAGACGAGCTGTGCACCGGTCCAAGGTGCTTGTATCGAGCCCCCCTGTCGGCAGCTCAGTATAATATGTGCCCGTAGGGCCCAGGGCTTTGTGGGTCTGTAGTCAGAAATGGCCTCAACACGTACAGCAAGTGCGCAGACTCTCCAGTCTGTCCATTGGATCTGCTCGCGAGGGGAGCTCTGTCTTGGCTCAACTTGAACTCCATTTTCTCTGTTTTCCTAGTTGAATTTCAAGGATTTCAAAAGGATGTTGTGTTTGTGTTGGATGGTTCTGATGACACTAGAAATGGATTCCCTGCAATGCGCGACTTTATTCAGGGAGTCGTGGAGACCCTGGACGTGCAGGAAGACAAAGACCGGGTGGCGGTGGTGCAATACAGCAATGACCCGGAGGCCAACCTCTTCTTCAACTCGCATTCCACAAAGGAAGACGTCCTGAATGCGGTGAGGGGCCTCAGGCACAAAGGCGGCCGGCCTCTGAACACTGGCGCGGCTCTTCAGTTTGTGAGAGACGCCATCTTGAGCAGCGCTGCGGGCGGCAGACACGACAGTGGTGTCCCTCAGATCTTAATTCTCTTAAGTGCGGGGAAATCTGGAGATGACATCACAGGACCTGGCAGTGCACTTCGAGAAATGGGTGTCGTGTCGTTCGCTGTTGGAATAAGAAATGCAGACGACAGAGAACTGCAGGCACTTTCTTATGGGCCCGACTTCGCTTTCACCACATCTGAGTTCTCAGAGCTGCCCAACGTCCAGCAGCAGATTGTATCTTCATTGAGAGGAATTGCTGAGGAAAGCACAGAGGAGCCACTAGTCAGTTTGGGTACGTAGAATATGTCTGCCAGTAGGAGAGGCGGCAGTTACGTCAAGTAGCTTACGGGTTGGGGGGGGGGCACAAATTAGAAATATAATAGAAAATGAAGTAAGAAGGCAGAAGTACAGACAGCCCTGATTCCTGCTGCAGGGCTCAAATAGCTATTGAGTTATGAAATCGTGCGTGGTGGGGCACATCAGAAAGTATGGAGTGCTGATGTTCTACAGTTAGCAGAAATGGCGGGCACAGCAGGCCTTGAAGCCACGCAGTCGAGGTGTCCAATGGCATCCTCGTCTTCCTGAAGCCCGTCTACCCGTAGCCTCGTCAAAACGGCACTAGGAGCCTGGTAACGTCACGCCAGTAGGGGGTAAAGGAGATCCCAGTTTAGCTCACATTATATGAACGCCGCCTTTCAGCTCTAAACTGTATTTGTCGTGTTGTTCTCCGCTGCTCCCATGGATGTGGTCTTTCTGCTTGACGGTTCTGATGATACTAAAACCACATTCCCTGTAATGCGCGATTTTGTTCAGCACGTAGTGGAGATGCTGGAGGTGCAGGAAGACAAAGACCGGGTGGCAGTGGTGCAATACAGCAATGAGCAGGACGCCAGCCTCTTCCTCAACACGTACTTCACTAAGGAAGATGTGCTGAGTGCAGTGCGGGCCCTCAGGCACAAAGGCGGCCGGCCTCTGAACACTGGCGCGGCTCTTCAGTTTGTGAGAGACGCCATCTTGAGCAGCGCTACGGGCGGCAGACACGGCAGTGGTGTCCCTCAGATCTTAGTTCTCTTAAGTGCGGGCACATCTGGAGATGATGTTAGAGCGCCAAGCGGTGCCCTTAAAAGAAGTGGTGTGGTCATATTTGCCATAGGAACCAAAAACACCGACAGTGAAGAACTTGAGATGCTTTCCCACAATGCCACTTTTGCGCTCTCTTTAACTAATTTCTCTCATCTGCCAAATGTTCAGGAGCAGTTACTAAGGTCAATGAAGGCCATTTCTAGAAGGAGGGCCACACAGCCACCGCTCATGGTCGACGACCCATCGTCTCAAGTGGGTAGAGTCTGAAGCTGTAGGGCGTTGGGTACATCGAGCGCATTGCGTGGCTGTTGTCACCTCCATGTGTAACTTCAGCTTATACCGTATTACCGATAAGCTTAGGCATCAAATCCTTGGCTGTGTGTCCCAAGGATGGTAATGTGAGGGTACGTGATGGGGTTGCTTTCTCTCTTGCGCTTAATGCGTCCAATTGGATCAACCCACTACCCCACAGATGGATCCAAAAACGGATTGGCATTTACTTCGTAAATGGCACACACCACATCTTGTCCATACGGACAACTCTGCAAATAAAGGTTACTGTTCTGAGCCGCTCTCTAGTTCTGCGTTTGGGAATGGCGCTAGAGAATTAATAAGCCGCGGCTGTCCTTTGTAGTTGGCGTCTTCTCTTTGTCCTGAATTTTGTCTCTTGTATGATTTCTAGTGGGTGTGGATGGCACTCAAAGAGATGTGGTCTTTCTGCTCGATGGTTCCAATGACACTAGAAACGCATTCCCCGCAATGCGTGACTTTGTTCGAAGGATAGTGGAGACTCTGGATGTGCAGGAAAACCGGGATCGTGTAGCAGTGGTGCAGTACAGCAATGACCAGGATGCCAGGCTATTCTTAAATACGCATTTCAGTAAGGAAGATGTGCTCAATGCCATCCGAGGCCTCAGGCACAAAGGAGGCAGGCCTCTAAACACGGGCGCGGCGCTGCACTTTGTCAAGGACAACGTCTTCAGCAGCTCTGCCGGCAGCAGGCCTGCTGACATCCCGAAGATCCTAATTGTGTTAAGTGGGGGACCATCTGCAGATGATGTTCAACGCCCTTCTGCTGCTCTCAAACAAAAGGGAGTTTTGTCATTTAGCATCGGAGCCAGAAGTGCAGATGACTCGGAGCTCCAAGCACTTTCTTACCACCCTGACTATGCTCTCCGTGTGCCTGACTTGTCCGACCTTCCGAGCATCCAGCAAGCGTTGGTATCCACTTTAAGGACGCTTTCCAAGAAGAGGCAGCTGGGACCGCCAACCGTCACGGGTAGGTTATCGGTGTGGGGACGCGGCCGAGTGCTCGGCGTGACTAAAACAAGTTCCTTTCTCATTTACAGTATTTGTATTGTTTGGGTTGAAAAATGATAGAGAAAAGGTGAGAAAGGTCTACAATATTATGGGATTAGCGATGTGCCTATCGGGACGAAGCCTAGTGTTGTGAAGCTGAAGCCATTTCCAGGTTTGTCTCTCGAGACCTGCAAAGCCTGCATTGCTGACCACAACATTGGCATTTAGCTTCTCCGCCTGCCACCCGGCTGCTTTTAAGGTCATTTCAATTTAATTAATTCCCATCCTCTGTCATTGTCACTTCTCCATCTCAGGGCTCGGGCTGCAGTTTCACGCTCAGTGAGTCATCTTACCTGGGACTGATCTTCTTCTACTTCTTCTTCTACTTCTTCTTCTGAGTTTCAGATTAACATTTAGGAGAAAGGTTTACATTTTTGCCATAAGTTAAAATGCTTGACTCTCTTTTTTATCTTCCATATTAATTTAGCACTTTACTGTGGATGTTGTGTCTTAATATAACAACAAATATCGAGAAGTGGAGCAGACATGGGGGCAAGTGGCCACCATACCTGAATATGTGGCACTTCATACTGAGGTGTGCCAAAGTAACGCATGATGCGCTTGATGAGTGCCAATTCAAATCTAGAAAACACAGTTTTTGGATGGACAGTAAAGCACAGAAACTGGCAAATACAGTAATAGCTTGCTTAACTCGGGTGGGAGTTTAACTGAAGCCAAAAGCCCGCAGCCACCAGGGCCCTCAGAAGTAAACTCGAGAGCTGCTGCTCTGGCTAGGTGTGGCAATGCCAGTGTGGCACACCGAGGTGAACACCTGCCTTGCTCCTCTCACTTGCTTGCTTCAAACACCAGCTTGTGGAAGTGCAGGGCATGCCACGTTCAGATTTTAGGGCAGTCAGTTGAACCAAACCAGCCTCGATCTGAAATGCGAGTTTGCTGTGGTGTCACCTCGGCCCGGTCAGTGTGACAGGCTGCTTCTGGCAGGACATTAATGCGGTGCCAGTGTTCACTGCCAGTGTCCTGGGGCTTCAGATTCTGTCCAGCCCAGCGGGTGAACTCCCAGAAGCTAACATCCTGTATTCACCACTAGCGTGTTTATAGTTGGCGTGAAAGGCGTGCAGATAGATTGTGTATTTAGGTGGGACGGGCCTGGTGCCACTCAAATCCCATTTCTTGCCAATGGTGACTTTGTTCTAAACGGAGTCCAGATACTGGGTGTGTGTCCAAGGGTTAGAGCTGAAGGCCACAGGCCTTGTGAAAGGTGACGTCTTCGTGGACAGGACAGGTGGCGTCCTTAACATCTGAATGAATGCCATTAACTGTTGGCTAATCCAGAGCTGATGTGACAGGACCGTTAATGGAACGGCCAGTTCAGACGGCGGAGGGCTTACCAAGCTGCCTTTATGCCACATGTGCTGGACTGCGCCACCCTGTAAATCAGCCCCGTCTGAGTCTACGTGGGCTCATTGGTCCTCTATGAGTGAGTGGCGAGTGTGCCCGGCACCGGACTGGTGTCCTGTCCACTTTTGGGACCTGCCTTGCGGATGATTCTGCTCTGCAGTGGAAGGAATGGTTTTTAAAATGGCTGGTTGAATGCCAGGATCTCCTGGACACTTTACATTGCCTCACACTCTTACCAGTCAACCGGAGCACTGGTGCCAGGCCAGGACAGAATCAATGCCTGGCATGTTTCTGTTGACCTCAGTGGGCGCCTGATCCCTCATTTGGGTAATGGATTAGGATCTACATATTTAGAACTTGTCTTTTAAAGCAGGTCCAGATACTGGAAATGGAAGAACGTTATTCTTCACTCCATGGGTAATTTATTGAAGCCTTGGTGTCTACGTGGCAGCAGGGGAGGACAGGAGCTCTCAGGGTGCGCTTAATGCCCCAAAACTAAGAGCTCCGTGGCACCCCACATGCAAGCCTGGAATGTTAAAAAGGAAGCAGCCAAGCTGACCCTCTGACGGAGGGAGTGAGGCCATGCAAAACCCACCAAAATGGTACAGGAGAAGACAAGCCGCCCCCCACCCCTGTTGTGGGTGTTGTCTCATTGAAGCGCACTGACTGCACAGCGAGGAGGTGGCATAACCAGACTGGCAGTGCCCACGAGGCCTTATGCTGATGGCTTTCATTTTTTTTTCTTTCCTTGCCCACCCAGGGTCCTGCTCACACTTTTGAAAATGCGCTTCTCATGTTTAGCGCCTTGTCACTAAGGTTTGGTGATTGTCGCAGTGCAGAAGTGCATTGTTAGTTTCGCTTGTTATCGCATCGCCATTTTGTTTTGGTGTGCGCCACCCTTTTGTGTATCAAATGCCAGGACGCAACTTCCCAGACGCTGGGGGCGTGGCTTTGTATGACACGGCGTATTACATCATTCATTTCACTCCCTGTGATTGGATAAACGCCTCCCCGTCGCCCCTTCTGTCATTTCCTGCTTGTTTTCCTCCCGTGTTCAGGGACTTCACTGCTTTTCAGTTCCCCTTGTCTGAGTCAGCCGTGTTTGTGGACATGTTGACATTTCATGCCAGGGTTTCGCCACTCCAGCAGCAGCCAAACGAACGAACCAAACGTGTGCAGTGAACTGAAAGAACGGCTCCTTCTGCACTTGAACCAGTGATTTCTTTTCTACTTCGTAGCTTCCATGCACATTGTTTTCTCTTTATACTGTTATATTAATTCAGTACTTTATTCATTCATCTCTCTCTCCATTTTCAGACCTTCTTTCTGATATTCAGTCACATTTCCAGTGTGCAGCTTAGAAAAGGCAGGTGTCTGCTGAAGTTTAATGCTTGTGAGATACAAAATGGCTCAGGAGCCTCCATCTTTGTGTTGTATGCCTGTTGGTGTGATGGAGTTGAGATCATCTGCCTGAAAGAGGGAATTGGGAGCCCTGGTTTAATATTTGCTCCTCTTGTGACCAGTAATGGGTGAAGTCAGTACAGTTTTAGAGTTGGAAAGACCATAGGAGACAGGAAACTGCTAAAATGTGACAGGAGGGCAGTAGGTGCAGGATGGAGACTCAACAGTGTAGGCTTTAGGAGGAACAGAAGAAAACCTAAAGCCCCAGAAGAACGGGAAGTACCTGAAGACCCAAGACTCAGACTAGACCGTCACGGAAAACATTGGCTTAATGAGCCTACCAGGGCAGTCAAGGAGGGCGCCAAGAGCAGCAACTCCTAATCATCAGGTTCAAATGAGCACAGCCGCATGGCTAGGCTTACGGGTAGACTCTTCTCTGGACCTATGTTGGCATGAAGTGACAGAAATTGACCAAGGTGCCATTAGGGATGTGTGCCGCATTCTCGCCTAGTTGGCGTACTGCAGATTCGTAAATGAATTTTACTCATTAAAGGCACAACAACAACAAGTGTAGCATTTCATTCAATTGAAACTTTCTATTGGACATTCATTTAGCAAACACAACTTTTCTAACACATGCCATGTCCAACATCTGTGGATTTGCTGCTTGCTGTTTAATCCAAAACTAATGTGTCAATGTGAACTGTCACCTTCATTGTAGCAGTGCTAAAATATTGTTTCTTTTATTTGTAACTCTGCTAAACTGTATTTAATCTGTCCCCTGCTTAAAGGTGTCCAGCGAGATATTGTGTTTTTAC
>JANRMT010062816.1:24026337-24077942 GCA_026402145.1 Polypterus bichir lapradei | reverse complement strand
TTTTTTTTTGCAGTACCAGAGATTAAACCCAAAATTGCGGACATTGTGTTCCTCGTGGATGGCACAATTAATTTTGGTCGGGACAATTTCAAAGAGGTGATGCAGTTCATAATCGGATTGATCGACTCCATCTACGATGAGAAGGACTCCATTCAGATCAGTTTGGCTCAGTACGCTGCAGACGTAAAGGACGAGTTTCTCCTCAACACCCACAAGACCAAAGATGACATCATAGAGGCCATTGAGAAAACAAACTACCGCGGGGGCAACAAGCTTAACACGGGTGCAGCCATCAAGCACATTCAGGATAAGCACTTCATCAAGCCCTCTGGAAGCAGGCGAGACCAAGGCGTGCCACAGATTGCCTTCGTCGTGACCGGTGGGAAGTCCCTGGATGACGGGCAGAAGGCGGCTTTGGGGCTTAAGGCGGAGGGCTACCGCGTGTACGCAGTTGGCGTGGGCAATGTGGAAGATGAAATCAATAAGCTTGGCAGCGAAAGCACCACCGTGTTCAGAGCAGTAAATGTCCAGGAGCTCAGTGAGCTCAACGAGCAGATCCTAGAAACACTGGTGGACGACATGAAGGGCATCAAGCTATGCACTGGCACCAAAGACATTGTCAAAGGTAAGAGTCTGAGGCCATTATAAGTGACTAAAGGCTACAAGCAGCACATGGCCGAGCCAAGGTGCCCAGGGGTTTGCTGCTGCAGTTGACGCTTTTGGTTAAGGTGTGTTAGACGCCTCCCTTCCGTGGTTTTGTTGAGTAATCGTGAGTCTCGTTTCTTGCAGAATGCAATCTCGAGGTCCTAGTAGGATTTGATGTGACTAACGTCAGTCCCGGATCCAGCATTTTTGTAGAACAGAAGGGACTGGAGTCCAAGGTGGAAGCTGCACTCCAGAGGATTTCACAAATGAGACCAACCAGCTGCTCTGGGACTCAGGTGCCCACCGTCCGAGTTGGCATACTGGCATTAAATGCAGCCGGACAGAAATCAGTATTTGACCTTGCTGCTTATAAGCCCGAGCTGGTAGAGAAGTTCAGAGGTCTGCGCACAAAGGGACCTTACATCCTGGCCTCCAGAACGATTAACGCCTACAGAGATCAGTTCAAGAGCAGCGGCACGGCGGGCTCGGTTAAAGTAAGTAGCGGGCACAAGGACTGCTTGACTACATCGATAAGGTGCCAGGCGAGTTCTCTGTAGCCCCATCTCTCTTTAGTATCCATCCACCCATGTAGGTACCCGTGGCATCGGGATGTGGGCATGTGCCCATGCACACCCACGCAGAGTAGATTAGGGGTTGCCAGCCAACCTCCCTGGCACGCCTTTGTGATATACAAGAGAAAAATCCTACCTGGTGGTCCACGCAGATGGTGACCAGGCCAGGATTTGAGCTCAGCCTTCTGGTGTCATGAGGTGGACATGCCAACTGCGCCATATCCACCTGGCTGTGTTGATTTCCTGTAGGAAGCTCCCTCTTTGGCCATTTTAGCTACAAGGAGGCCGATGGTGGCGTCGCAAACTGATGAGAGGGATGGCATATTCTGGAAGCTGCTCTCCTACTGCTTGTGTTTTAGGCCATGATGTCTTAAAAAAATAAAAATCTGCACAATAAAGACAAGTGCCACGGTGTGGGTATTAAATGGTTTTGGGGACCTGGCCCTTGCTGTCATAGCAGTCAGCACAGTCACACTGAGCTGTGCCACCCTAAGTGAGTAGGCCTCCGTACTCTTTGTGGTAGGATAAGGAGACCCCTGTCTGTTTTCTAGGTGGTCATTCATTTCACCGATGGTGCAGACGAGCAGCTGGCTGACATCAGGAAATCCCTCGAAGCCATGCGCAGTGAAGGTGAGCACAAATCGCTCCGGTCAGGTCCAAGTTGAATAATCCCGGGTGGTCTGCCGCGCTCGCTCACTCACTTCTGCCTTCTCTCGATAGACGTGAGTGCCTTCGTCTTGGTGGGCCTGGAGAGGGCAACTGGCTTCGATGATCTGGTGTCGCTGGAGTTCGGCCGTGGCTTCCGCTACAGCAAACCTCTTCGGATAAACCAGCTGGATCTGGATTATGAGCTGCTGGAGGAACTGGTGAGGCGACGGCACCGTAGTGTTCGGGGCTGTGACTGGGATGTTGGTGCATTTGGTATTTCGGGACGCCCCGATGCTGCTCTGTCATTTTATTTATGTCGGTCTCCTTTCTGTCGTTTCTCCACATTTAATGCATCGGCAGCCCTTTTTGAATCCTTTGGTATTTTCAGGGTTGAGACCTGAATGGTCCAATGTGGCAGCTGCTTCGCTTCCCGTGCCACGTCCCGCTCCCGGGTGTCTACGTATTTCAGGACTGAATTGCGTTTTCCCTCTGCTCTGTTTTTCACAGGACAACATTGCCGAGCGAGCCTGCTGCGGTGTCCCGTGCAAGTGCTCTGGTCAGCGAGGAGACAGAGGCCTGCCAGGGCCAGTGGGCACAAAGGTATTCATCTTGAGCGAGTTCTTCATTTTGAGGTTCTAGCTGCAAATTAAATGGTTTGCTGGCTCACTGGCTCTCATTCATTCCCTGGTCGGTTCGGCCACAGAATGGCTGCCAAGTCCTCTTATCTCTGCCTCCTTCCACAAGTCTTGGAGATTCTGTCACAGTCTCTCGCAACAAGCCGGTCCCAAATCTCTTTACAAAGCAGACGTGGACCCTTGGAGTGGAGGAAGTGGAGCCAAAGGGGGCGCAGCAGCCGTGGAAAGCGACGTCACTTTGAGTGTCATTGAACACAGCGGACCTTTTTAGCTTCTCTTCTTTTTTTATTCTCTTCCAAGGGAGGACCAGGAGGACCAGGATACCGAGGTCATCCGGGAGATGAAGGCAGCCCGGTAAGTCCTGCTCATGGGGGCTCTCCTTTACCTGTAGCCCACCGTATGGTAATCGAGGTGTGCGCTGAAATTTCTTATCGCACAATTGCTTTCACTAATCCTGGTTTAGAGCAGTGCATGAAAATGAGGGCAACTCCAAGAGGCCACCGTTATCTTGTCAGGCTCAGCTGAAGGGCAGGGGCCAGCGGGCCACAGCAGGGCACACTCACCTCCGCCGCTGCTCTCGTCCTCCGTTAGCCGAACGTGCAGGTCGATGGAGGAGAGACTCCACACAAGAGCGGGAGGAGCAGGCAGGCAGTGGGACCGAGGTGACCAAGGGCAGTGCCCTCAACCGGTGTGCCACAGCTGTTATCAAAGACGCCTTGAGTAGGAAGGCTCTAAACCATTCGTGGCTCTGTGCCGTCCAGGTGAGCCCACCGGAGCGGTGAGGTGGCGACAGGCTAAACACCAGATACTCATCGCACTTTATGTGGCTCACTCGGCGTTCTGGTGTGGCGATGAACAAGTGGCATCCAAAAGCAGAATTCAAGATGGACCTCCGCAGAACTCGACAAAGCAAAGAGTCTTGTAATAAATGGCAGACTGAAGTCTTCTGCACAACCTGGGATCTGACGTAAAGTGTTGTGTGTCTGACGTCACGAAGTGCAGTGGCCAACAAAGCCACAAAAGGGCAAAAACCAAACAGAAAACATGTTCTGGAAGCAAAAAATAAAGAGAACAACAATTCAAAGCGATTCTCTGAGGTCAGAAACCTGTAGAAAACTATTTTAGGGAATATATGAACGAAAGACGCTAAGTCACGTCGTGCTTTTAAGACCAAGCACAAAATATAGTCGGTGCCGTTCCTTTTAGTGCTCTGCATCCCTGGCACCTTGAGGAGCAAAGAAAGCTCACCTCAAAGCAACTTGCCCACGGGGTCCGGCGACCCCTATCCTAAATATACTGAGCAGCCTCCTCGTTTGGCCTCTTGTGCAAAACCCCAAGGAGGCTCCTTTAGAGACGAAGCCCTCCATCCTCGGGACCCCCTCAGTGGCTGCTGCTTCTTTTAGTCGTTTTTTTTCGTCGATTGCGCTCCGCTTTCTCTCATCGCACATTTTCTCTTTCTCAACAGGGTGAGCGAGGCCCCCCAGGAGTGAACGGAACGCAAGGCTTCCAAGGCTGTCCTGGACAAAGAGGTGTCAAAGTAAGCCAACCGTCCTCCTTTAATGTTGGCGTCTGTGAATGAGATCAGCGATGGCAGCACATAACAAGCGCAGTGCACAACAACAAGGCAGCAGCGTCTTCTTCCAAGAAGTCCTTGGTTTTTAAGTCAAGAAAAGGAGCAAAGTCCTCCTTTGGTCTAGATGTGCCTCTTTCTATTCATGGTGTGCCACACGCGCTGCGAGCAGGCTTCTTCTTCTACTTCTGCTGTTGTGCGCGCCGCTGTCTCTACGGCTGAGCGGCTCTCACTCTGTCTCTCTGTTTTTTGATTTCAGGGCTCCCGTGGCTACTCTGGAGAGAAGGTTGGTGTCCATCCCTCCTGTCTGGTCAAGTTCAGCTTGCTCACAAGGCCTCCGTGCACATTTAATGCCAATTGTCCTTCCGATCTCATTTCAGGGTCAAGAAGGAGAAATTGGTTTGGATGGAATCGACGGAGAGGAGGTAGCCCCCTACTTTTTGATTTCTCAACTTCCTTCCATTTACTGTTATATACTGTGGCGTTCTTTACTGTGATTGTTCTCCGTTACACCCGTCAGACCATCCGGTCATTTTGTGGACCCCCTTATCCGCAGTTTCAGGTGCTAAGCCCCCTCAACACGGAGCCTTCTGGATCAGCAGACACTTCAACGACTGGCATACCAGAGCCTTCAAAATGAAGAGACGTAAAGCAGATGAGTCCTGCAGACACAAATTGGTTTAGGCAGGTGTGAAGATGCTACTTTAGAGTAGATAACCAAAGGCACTATATAACAAATACTCTCATGAAATCTAAGAGTAGCCCACCCAGAAGAGGGTGAGGTGTCATGAGGCTGGGATGAATGCCACGTTCTCTGCAGGTAAGGGGTGGGTAGTGAAGCAGGGCCCTTTTTTTTTTTTTTACAAAAGTTGTAGCAGGACATGGCAGAGTCAGCGGGGTCTGAAGCTGTTCATTCACCGGTCAGTCTGTGCCCCGTCCTTACCGACTGCTCTGCCAAATTATATAAAAATGACCAGGAGACCAGCGAGAAATGAAGACTTAAATGGGCTGAGGTCAAAATGCCAAGGCCCAAAACACCAACCAGAAGCTGTAGTCGGGCCCTGGCTAAGATCTAGTGCAGATCAAGGCAGATAGTGCGATGCCATCTTATATAGTGGCACAGTGAATAGCTAATACTGCCAGCAATGAAATGACACGATTCATAATACAAACCCAAAGCAAAACTGGTCAGGCCTCCAAACTGCAGCCAAGGCTCTTGACCAGTCTGCCCAGTAGAGGCTCACTTTGTCTTGTCAGGCCCCAAATCCTGCCTGTTGGAGGAGGTTAGGCGCAGACGCTGATACGGCACAGTGCCGCACCCACCACACGACCAGCCAACTCAGGATCCCAGATTAGGACCCGAGTGCAGCCAGGTGACGGGTGACACCTCAGCACCACACCAGTTCAGTGTGGAATGGAACCACTGGGAGGTTTTTTATGGTGGCTGGAGTGCCAATTCTGCCACCAACCCCCAGGTTTGTCCCTGCAGATTAATGTCACACCCAGGACGGGCTTCAGCTGGGGCAGACCTGAAAATGGGGAGCTGGCAAAAAGCCTTATACATATATCACAGAAATAAAGTGAATGAAGCCCTACTGGGCGCAGGAGTCTGGTCTGCGTAAACCTCCAGCCTGATCCCAAATAGGGCAACAAAGAATCTCTTCTGTGCCAGGTCACGAGCTCTGGGCCACGGCTGGAAGATTGAGATCATCGATGCAAGCGGGCAAAATGAGGCTCCTCTGCAGGGTTGCTGGGCCCACTCTAAGTGACAGGGTCAGGACGTTTACAACATGCCATGGTGTCGGAAGAACTGCTGCTTATCCGAATTTAGGTGACTCGACCATGTGGCAAGGGTGCCCTCCCACTGGGGGCACTCGAGACGCTGGAGGGGTTGAATCTCATAACCGTCCTGGGAACACCTCAGCTCTTCTCTGGAGATTGTTGCTCGCAGGACCCTCACAAGGAAGAGCTGAAAGGAGGTGGCAGTGATGACGACCATACCCAGAGCGAGCGAGGGCACAACAATGAAGAAGAAGTTACGCGATTCTCCTGGCTGTGTTAGTGCGCGCCTTCCAAACCCCAGCCGCTTCTTGTGGCACCCTGCTGGTACTCTGGTGCTTGCCAGCTTTGAGCTCCTTTGCCAAATACTCGCGGGCGACAGACACTCCAACTGTGTTGGTGCCTTGTGTGCTTGTCACAAAGAACAAAACGCAGCACTCGTGCCATCGTAAAAAACGGGCTCAGTTCAAAATGAAATGGTGGTGCCAAGGCTGCCAACACAACGTATTTTACCGATTGGTACCCTAACCCTCGGAGGCCTCATCCCGCGTTCCATTTCTGCATGTTAAACACGGAGAGGTGACAGCAAGGAGTGCCAGTCACAAGGTGAAGGGACTGCGCTTACGAGACGGGCGTCCAGTGTTGCCCGTCCACTTGGTGTTCTTACCGAGTTGTGACCACCGCCTGATGTGATTTGGTTTGATTTCAGGGAGACCGGGGACTGCCAGGCCCTCCAGGAGAGAAGGGAGGCTCCGGTGGACGGGTAAGGGTGCTGTGAGCCGCCGCGTTTTGCCCACGTTCGCGTTTGGCTAAGCTCTTTAGCTCGTCTTTTCTTTTCGCAGGGTTCAAAGGGTGCCAAAGGAGAGAGTGGCGACAGGGGAGAGAGCGGCCTGCGCGGAGATCCGGTAGGACATTCAGCCATTCCTTGCTGCTGCTTCTTTCCCGTTTCCCAGGATGACTTGCGTTTCCTTGCTGCATTTCATCGTCCACCTGCACAGCAGCTTTGTCTCTTTGGCTCGTGCAGATTTGTGCAGTTGGCCGGGCGTTGTGTGGAAAACGGATGCCTCCCACGCCAACTCCCGTCCTCTTTAAACAGCAGCCCTCTTGTCTTGTGCGCCGTCTTCTCTCTTTCTCCAGAGTGCTCCTTGTGTTCATCTTACCATCTTACCCTAATGGCACCACACACTTACAGACAGTGCCTCTTCTCTCGCTCTCTCTCTCTCTGCCTCTCTGTTTCTTAGTTCTTTGCCAGTCTCTCGTGACCGGCCACAGTTTCTTGCAAATCCATCGTCAGATGGGCAGCTGCAAAGCCTCATTTGATATGGCAGTGGTACCCTGTGCCCAGGATGTGCTCATCTTCTGTCTTTCAGGGAACCCCAGGAACAGAAAACACCCAGAGAGGATTGAAGGGGCAGAAAGGAGACATGGGGCCGATGGTAAGGCAGCAGACTCCAAGTGGGTCCCACTGACAGAAGGGGGCACACAGGCCCCCTCCCTCGTTATCTGTACATCAGTGTCTATGTCCGTCTTTCTGCGTTTGTCTGTACAGCGTACCCGCCAAAGGCGAGACCTTAAGGAATTAAGCTGAAGTTTCTTTTCGTTCATTTAGGGTGAGCCTGGTGAAGATGGCATCAAGGGGACACCCGGGGTTCCTGGAAAGAGGGTAACGACACTCACTGCTAAGTGGTCATTTTGTTTCAAGTTTTTAAGCACATGGAAGTAAATGGCAGCAGCAGGCTGGCACACTCTCAGATGCTCCTCTATGGGCACTTCAGGTTCAAATGATGTGTTATTTAAAGCACGAGCTCTCAACGCTCTCTACGTGCCAGCGCTGAGCCCATTATGTGCTCTTTTCACGATAATCAAATTGAAAGGCATCTCCTCCACTAATGGCAGACAGCTGGGTATTGCCGGGCACCTGCCCTTTGTGAGGGCGGCAGCTGAGCAGTGCGATCTGAACGTTTGGGTTCAGTTTCACACATTCAGGCTGCGCTGCACAACCAGGTATGTCCACTGGTGGGAGACGAGCCGTCTTAAAGGTGGCGTTCATGGCCGCACCACCAGACGTACTCACGTGTGTGCCACTGTGCCACCGGCAAGCCTTGGTCAGCAAGTGTTTCTAATTGCTCGTGTTTTCACAGGGTTCTGATGGTAGAAGGGGGCCTTCTGGACCACAGGTATGTCACAAAGGAGAAGCGTCACTTGTTGGAATGCACTCTGTGTCTGTCATTGTCTGTCTACTGTAACACAACGTACTGTACTTGTGATATGAGGCAGCAGCCATTGCTGAAAGTCCCTAAAGTCATTTAAAATGGCACGTGGATTTATGTGCCCAGCATATTAACATGTGAAAGGAGAGTTGCGTTGAACCAAGACGTGCCCACGCTGCTCCTGATGGCCGCCGGTGTTTCCTCTCGCATCCCAAGACGTGCACGCTGAGCTGCTTTGTGCCCATCACATAGCCGTGTGACTGGGCCTTGGCATGTCAGTTGGCATGTAGTGCCTGAGGCTGTTGAGTCAGACTGGCAACAAACACCTGGGCAAAATGTACGGGCGGGTTCTACCAGAGTCAGGCAGCAACACTCACCAGATGAAGAAGTGCTTTCTGGCAGTGACCACTGCATGCCATCTCAAGGGGTCCGCAAAGCCAATGGTGGGAGCGCTTGGCTGTCTGGCCAGTGACCAGTTGTGTCAGACATTTGTAAAGTGTGTGCCCGCTGCCTGAATGGTAAACTGAGCTGTTGAGCCGTCTTATCGCTGACATGGACGTCCTTTTCTGTTTTCAGGGTGTCTCTGGGGCACCGGGACCTCAGGGCTCAGCTGGAGACTCAGGAACAAGAGGAACTCAGGTGACGAGACATTTACTTACTCCTCGGCCTTTGTGGTACGGCAGCGGCAGAAACAACAGGAATCGGAAGAGGCTGTAGCCCACCGTGAGGGGCAGCTACACTGGGTTAATTGAGGGAGACCACCGACAGGCAGGGCTCGCGTTTCAACTGCAGTGTTATCAGCACTTTCAGGGTGCTGCTGGGTGAAGACGGACAGACGCGAAAAGAAAGCCCGGGAGACAAATGGAGGTCCTGTAAGGAAATGAATCTCGGAGGAGGGATGAAGAAGTTAGAGGAGCTTGAGTCTGTCCTTGTCTGACGTGTCATCCGAGTTCCGCTTGTGACACTGTGACGTCGAGCCGGGGGTGAGGGTGTTCAGGCCTGGCCTTTGTCTTTGTACCCGGGGCTACCTGAGCAGCCTGAGGTGGCGATGAGCGGGTTCATGAAAGCCCCCCACACTTTAGCTGCAGACTCCAGTTGTCTCTCTACGGGTGGATGAACGTCATCTTACACGTAAAGGCGAGCCCTGCAAGCCGATGCTCTGCATCTCTAGACGTTGCTACCCTGTCACCACCCTGCCCACTGCCAGGGTCCCTGATCTTGCTTTTATTCAGTTGGCGCATGTCTTCATTGATCTCATTCTTTCACTGAACTCCTTGTTCTGCCCCTTGTTATATTCCGGTGGTCCGCTTTCTGACCTCCCCGTGTCATTATGTAGGAACATGGCGGCCCGACGGCCGCTCTATCTGAGGGCCACTGGTTGCCCTTCTTATCTGCTGCCCCCCCCCCCTACCAATGTCCCTGAAGTCTCAGCCTGGTCACCCCTGGACACCTCCAGCTTGCCCAATGGACTTAGTTAGGGTTTGTTTTTTTTTCTTGCGCTCGCTTTACTCCTCCTCACGTGTGGTGATCGCCTGACCTGCCGCACGTTACTCGATTGTGTTGACCCCCTTTGTAAGTCGCTAACTCAAGAAATGCACAAGCCTTGAAAGAGATGGGGAGCGGGAACGTGACAAACACAAAGCATTGACCCCGAAAGTGAAAGGTGCTGCTGTCCCCAAGTGAGCCGCCGTGCCACCCTTTACCAATCTCTTTGTTATTCTCGCCTATCCAGGGCACACTGGGCCCCACGGGCGCTCCTGGGATCCGAGGAGAGAACGGCAATCCAGGCCCGAGGGTGAGTTCCGTTCCCCAGGAAGTGTCCGCCTGCTGCTCCGCCTCCGGATTGCTTCACAGTGGTCTCCCGTTTTTTTTTTTTTTGGCAGGGTGTTGCTGGTCCTGTTGGCCCCGCAGGTGAACGTGGCCGACGTGGTCCTAATGGAAGGAAGGTAAGCGTTCAGAGGGTCGCTTTGACTGCCTTTCTAGTTGTACGAGGGGACGGCGGGGGGCTGCTGTCCTCCACATGACACACAGAGAGGTGGGGGGGGGGGGGGTCTACTTAATGTCATCCACACACCGTTTCAGGCACGAGGCGCTTGTGCCCATGTTTGGTAAAGACCCCTTCTGTCAGGCCAACTGTTTAGTCTTTGTCTTCTGATGTTTACCAGTACCACAAACATACGAGGACGCCACTGGCGCTGGGCGCACAGACACGCAGAGGGCAGCGTGGGGCACCCAATGTGGAGTGACAGCTCAGCACAAGGGTCAGATTTACAAAAACAACTGCACACACAAATCCCTCATTTAACAAAGACAACCTGAAAAGCGCCCACCTTCACAGCAGTTAACCTTTGGGAGACCCACGCAGACTGGCAGAAGCCACACAAACAACACCAATGGTGCAGGAGTGGAACTGAGGACACTGGATCCTCGAGGGGATGGCGTTGCCCACTTACTGCGCATGACACATGCCAGCGTCCAGTCCTGAACTAGTCGATGCCGCAGAGCATGGCGGCCGGTGACTGACCGCAGGAAGTGGGTGTGTCATATGAGCTAAGTGACTGCGAAGCTGGCATGAAGCAGAGGTGAGGGGCTGTGCCACCAAGCCAGAGACAGACTGCGTCTGGCCGTCATGAATTCTAAGACCCTCGCCCCCCCGGAGTTTTGTTGTCCTGCTCTTAGCAAATGACTTCTTCTTCACTCAGGTGGGCATTGGGCACCAAGTTTGGTTAAAAAGCCACTGCTAACCCTTCTGTCAAATTCAAGGGTCTGTAAATGTGCTCAATATTTCCTTTGAGATCTTACTCTGCCCCTTGGCAATTTTCCCATCACGCAGCCCCTTGAATTGATCCTTACCTGGAGTGCCATCCAGGTGACGCACTCACTTCACAAAGTAACAACGCTGACGGTGAGACCGCAACAGCAAAGGCCAAAGCGGCCTTCATACTTCGCGCTTGTGTTTATGGGAACAAAGGAGTAAATCTGCATTGTCTTCCTCACTGTCACCAGGGAGAACTGGGCGATCCAGGAGACAAAGGAGTGGGCGGTCCACAGGGTCCCAGAGGAGAATCGGTAGGTGCCCGCCGCCTGGGTTAGGGCCTTGTCGGGCAGAGGCCTGCACGCCATCCGAACTTCCTTTTAAGGGCCTCCCACCCTCTTCTGTTGCTTAGCGACGGTCGCTGGGCGGTAGTCAGGCTTGAGGGTCTCCACAGGGGTCTCGTCTTTTAATCCCCCCCCTTCTGCCTTTTGCTTTAGATACGCCTGCCTCTCTCTGCTGCTCCCCTTGCACCTTTGACCTTTCTGCCTGTTTCTGATTGGCCGCCTTTGGCTTCTGGTTTTTCTCATCTGCCTGGGGGGCGGGGGAGCTTCTCATTTGGTCAGCTTCAAAGGAAAGTGAGCAGCTCAGAAACGAGAAAACGGCGGGCGACAGCAGAGCCGGCCTGACGTCACACATCGCCATACAAAGTGGTGCCAATGAGGACAAAAAGTAAATGAAACCAAAAGTGACAGGGTGACTTAAACACTGGCATTCTCCTGCCTGGTACTCCATTATGGA
Source organism: Polypterus bichir lapradei (assembly GCA_026402145.1). Taxonomy (NCBI): domain Eukaryota; kingdom Metazoa; phylum Chordata; class Cladistia; order Polypteriformes; family Polypteridae; genus Polypterus; species Polypterus bichir. Next base: position 24,066,330 of record JANRMT010062816.1, on the reverse strand, counting down.
GCATCAGTGATCTGCCACAATCGGCAAAAAGGGGTGAAGGTTAAAATTACGAGGGGGTGAGTGAAGGCCACGCATCAAAATGACAAGTGCCAGCGTGCCAACCAAAAGCCGGTGGGCCACAGTGGCAGAGAATAAGAGGGGGCAGGAGATCGAACCAAAGCACTAAGCTAGGACCAAAGTCAGTGGCCAAGTGCAAAACGCTGGGAAATCCACAATCGTGGGCGCAGAGGAGCAGGCAGTGCCAATGACATCATGCAAAGTGACACACCTGCTGATACAAACAAAATGGAGGACTCTGCCAGGACCTGGGAGTATTTGGGGCTTGGAGCTCCCCGCCGCACGTTGCCATTTTGGCTCTGAGTGGACACTTGGGCCTTCGATCCGCCACCCTGGCGGCCAGCTGCTCCTGTCTAGGGTCAGCTCGCCAGATGGACTCGTGCCAGGCACTCTCATTAGCATTTCCTTCTTTTCTTCTGTAGGGTGAAGATGGAAGGGATGGCTTTGGCACATCAGGACCGAAAGGAAGAAAGGTAACGACGTGCACGGGCATCTACGTGACAGACGCTATCTGAAGCAGGACCACCCGCCTTGTCTTGTATTTTACTGTTTTTGACCCCCATTGCATGCCCAGCCTACCCAGAAGGGGGCTGCCCTTCTCAAGGTTTCTTCCTGCATTGTTTTTTGGGAGTTTTCCTTGTCGTCTTAGAGAGTCGAGGCTGGGGGTCCGTCAGGTGAAAAGGGCCTGTTAATGCCCATTGAGGTGTGTGATTGTGGTCTACAGACTAACACCTTCAGCAGGAGTCGAGTCCTTGATGGTCCGTCCTCCATTCCCACTGAAAAAATGGGGCACCAACGCCAGTGACATTCATATAACGACTGGTATTTTGTCTTTTTTGTCGTCTTCTGACAGGGGGACTCGGGCTTCCCAGGATACCAAGGCCTCAAGGTAAGCCATCGACGGGCGCTGCCCGGTTGTTCTTCGTGTCCTCTGGTTTGCTCCCAGTTGTGCAAGCGCAGCGCGCTTTCATTGCCATCCCCTCACCAGCTAAGACCAATCTTTCCATTCCTGTATCTTCTGAACAGGGAGAAGCTGGAGACGTTGGAACAAAAGGAGCTCCTGGTCCAAAAGGAAACCGCGGCAGACGGGTGAGTCAGGCTGACCTCATTTGACTTGTGAGAAAGCAGCCATTTGTAAAACGGGCCGTCGCGCTCGAGTCCCAGCGTAGGCAGCGGCCGAGTCTGAGCCCCACAAGCAGAATACGGGTCACGTAACCAGGGTGACATCCCACCGCGTCCGTCCAGAAGGTCCGCCGGGGAGGCCGCGTTCTGAGCCTTGTGGCAAAGCCAGTAAGAAATGCACAGATGGTGGAGAACATCTTTGCACTTCAGAGAGATGGGGTCCTCGTCACCGCATGTCCCGATACTAGGGGGTCTTCAAGAGCAGGCCGCACTGAAAAACATTCATCGGTGGGCCTGAGGAGAGGGGGTCCGGGTCCTCGGCCAGGCACTGTCCACTTCCCGCATGTCTGCTTCATTCCCAGCAGACAAATGTTTGGGAACGCGCTCTCCCATCCTAGTGACCTCAAAGCTGGACAATGGAGGTTCTGCTAAAGGATGACAGAAGGGACGCCAGCCATTCCTCATGTGTGCTACTCTCTGCTCCTCAGGGGAACGCAGGGGACGTCGGGCCTGACGGACAAAAGGGAGAGCGAGGCTACCCAGGACCTTACGTGAGTGAATGCCAATGCGATTTGTAACTCTGTGGGCAAACCCCGGTGGTCTTCATTTGGCTTTTTCTCCTCACCTTTACAGGGTCAGAAAGGACCACGGGGTGCGGGCATTGCGGTAGGTCATTTAAAGTGCTCTCTCTGTGTTGTCACTGCCCGTGTGTGACGGTCGCCGCCGATGGCTTTAGCGCCGCTCCTCCATCAGTCCGGTCACACCTGTGGACAACTTGAAATGACCGTTCAAGATGGGGGGGTTTGACGCTCCTCTTCCTTCTGTTTCAATTCCAGCAATGTGACCTTGTGAAGAACATACGGGACAAATGCCGTAAGTAGGGAGGGCGGCCATAAGTGTGGGTGTCGAGGGGGCTGTGTGATTTGTGACCTTCCAGAGACAAACAGACCTGCTGCCAGGACGGAGGGGCGTCACATTGGCCGTGCCGGGCCTCGCTCGCTCCTCTGAGGTTTTTTCCATTGATAAAGAATGTAGTGGGCCGCTGTGTGCTGCTGCTGCTGTGGTTTGCCTTGGCCGTTTCTCACACGTCTTTTCTTTTCTTTTCTTTTCTTTTCTTTCCAGCTTGCTGCTACGGTAAGTTGTTTTCTGTTGCCAATCCAAGTCTCATGTAGCGTCAGGGTCACCTCACCTGGCCGGGCAGAGGGGCTCTTGTAATTCTCTGAAATGCGGACACGTCCGGCTCGGCTCCACAACTCATTGGGGCTCTTTGTGCTTCCAGGCTCCCAGGAGTGCCCCCTGTACCCAACTGAGTTGGCATTCGTTGTTGATTCCTCACAAGGAGTGCCCAGGGAGGTGTTTAACCGCATGAAACGCACCATCCTCAGCATTGTCAACAATCTGACGATCACGGAGAGCAACTGTCCCCGAGGGGCGAGGGTGGCGCTGCTCTCCTTCAACAACGAGGTCACCACGGAAATCCGCTTTGCCGACAACCTGAAGAAGAAGCCCCTGGTCCAGAAGATCGAGGAGCTGCAGTACCTGGCGACGACCAAGGAGCGCAGTCTGGAGACGGCCATGCACTTCGTGGCTCGCAACACATTCAAGCGAGTGCGCAGCGGCTTCCTCATGAGGAAGGTGGCCATCTTCTTCACCGGGGCGCCCGTCAAGAGTTCCTCTACGCTGGGCACGGCCGCCATGAAGCTGTACGATTCTGGCATCTCTACCGTCTTCCTCACTCCCCGGGATGACCGGGTGCTCGCCCAGGCTGTGCAGGTGAGTCTCCGCGATGGGGACCAAGCACCTTGACGGGCACATCGTCGGGGGCTGGGGGTCCATAACGGCGGGCAAGAAAAAGTTTTCTTTTTTAGAATGACGTGCTTACAAGTCCGTGACTTTGGTGGGCGGGACCACACAGATGCAGAAAACCCATTTGCAGGGTCGGGCATTGAGGGGGCAGCCGAGTGCCACCTTCTCTGGTTAACTCGAGTTAGATGGACTTTTTCCAAGAATATCTTGTGCTTTTTCAAAGACTGACGGATGTCACCTGAGCAGTCTAAACGTTAAAAGGCACCGCGGCCTCCCAATTTATAGACGAGAATTAAACCAGAAGGGCATTCACCGGACTACTGGGACAGCGGGCCAGTCTGTACGCCATATGATGTGGGCGCTGGCCAACATGGCGGCCCAGCCAGGCATCATTTTTGTGTCTATGAATGAAATCCAAGTGATGTCTTCACCCAGCCTTTGCCACTGCCAGGCCCCCCCTCCAGTTGGTCAGCGGGAAGGAAGATAACGTGCCATGTGAAGTGGCATATTTATCCCAGAAAAATCAATCGGTGTAATCGTGCAGGCCAAAAAACACTTGGCACGGCTTTAAATGCTGGAGTAGCACACTGGCAGCCGTTGAGACATCAGGGTGACTCGGGCAGGCCAGTCTGTCACCGAGGCGTACGGCTCTGCCCGGGTGGCTCAGTCTGTTAACCCACTGAGGCAGACGACACCCCTTTTGTCACCCTGCTCAGATGTATTCGCCCAGTAGGTGGCGCCGTTCCCCCTTTGTGTGATTTCTAGGCCTTTGGCTCGAATCTCATTCCAACAAACACACGGAATGCCCTCAACGAGGGCAAGGGAGCCATGATGTGCCCGCCATGATGACCGAGGGGCAGTCAGTCCTCACCCCGGAGTGCCAGCTTCCCTGTTCACTGCCCTCTTTCTCCAGCTTTTGTCTTGTAACTTTAAAGTGTGGACGCCGTGCCCCCTCGAGTTCACCCCGACTTCTGCCTGGCATTGCTTGTAGTGAAACACTCTCTTTGATCTTCTTCTCTCACTTGCACAGATCAATGGAACTGGCATGGCGCAAGTTCTCACGCTTCCTGCTCCAGAAGGCCAGTTTAACCAGGCCCTCAAGAAGGTGGTCAACTGCCACGTCTGCCTGGGTAAGACGGCGCCTGCCATCGAGATGCCTCTTGATGCCCCATTAGATGCCACTCACAAAGTTCCTGCCTTTTTTCTCCTGACAGATTTCTGCAGCCCAGATGCTTCTTGTGACTTTGTTCCTCCCGTGTCATCAAGAGAGAGAAGATCTTCAACGTTTGATGTGGACATCGATATCGCCTTCATCCTGGACAGTTCAGAGACCACCACCCCCCTCCAGTTTCTGGAAATGAAGCGCTACATCGCCAGCATGGTGGACCACATGGAGATCACCGCCGACCCCAAAGCATCAGAGCATCACGCCAGGGTGGCCGTCGTCCAGCACGCACCCTTCGAGTTCAAACGGAACCGCAGCTCGACTCCCGCCAGGGTGGAGGTGGGCCTGACCGACTATTCGTCTAAGGAGAGCATTAAGGACTTTCTCGCCAACACGATGACTCAGCTGGAAGGAGTGCGGGCCTTGGATCGCGCCATCGAGTACACCGTCGAGGACTTGTTTCACAAAGTGCCACACCCTCGTCCTCTGAAGGTCATCGTGCTGATGGTGACCGGGGAGATACCTGAAGGTGACCTGGGACGGCTGCAGAAGACCGTGGTGGAGGCCAAGTGCAGAGGCTTCTTCATCGTGGTGCTCGGAATTGGCAAGCAAGCGAGTGTCAAGGACCTGTCCGGCTTGGCCAGCGAGCCCGCCGATGTCTTCTTCAAGAAAGTGGAGAAGGTGTCCTTCTTTTATGAGGAGCGCCTGCAGCGGTTTGCCCGTTTAATTCCAAAGTTTATCAGTGGTGAGTATGGACTGGTGAGGATCAAAAGAGCAAAGTGTGGCGGCGCAAATGCCAACCGTGTGTTCTGTTGCAGCTGAGAACGCCTTTTACCTTCCGATGGAGGTGCGTAAGCATTGCGATTGGTTCCAGAGCGATGACCCGATGAAGACCCCCTTCAGACCGCCACACAAGCAGGAGTAAGTAGGGTGCAGCCCGTCACGCGTGTCCCACCCAGGGTTCAGCTCCCGAATTTCACACCAAGTCCCATCTTCTTTTCTTTCTTCCACAGGAACGTCAAAGAAAAAATCCCGACGGAGCCCGTCAGTAGGCGCCAAGGTACTCCACCTGCTCTTTAGGGGTCACGTCACGGCGGGGGTCCACTCTATGCGGTCACCGCATGTCTTTGGCTTTACTCCCCACACAGAGCCCAAGAGCGCCACCCTGCACGCCACTAACGTGACCGCAGACAGCGCCGTACTGCAGTGGGCGAAGCTGGAGGAGAAGGCGGACGCGCGATATGAGGTGACGGTGACCAAAGTGGCCGACCAGGCACTGGTGCTGAGGAAGAACGTCACAGAGAGCGAGCTCTTCATCCGCGACCTCGAGAGCAGCCAGGAATACCGAGTGCTCGTCACGGAGTACGTGGCCGGTGAGCTCCGAGCTCTGCACCGAGGGACGGTGACAACCGGTGAGTTTACAGCCGAGACGCCACCTGGTCACTGCCATTTGGGTGGGCGTCAGCTTACCGCAGCCTCGCCCGGGGAGCCACCTGACGCGTGCCCATCCCAATTCTAAAGACGAGGCCCTGACGCCCTCCTCTGGACGTTTTGTGAACTGCTTTGTCCCAAAGTGCACCCAGTGCTGCGGAGGAGGCCTCACTAAGGTGGCATAAAGCCCAGGCATACCCTCCCCAGGCTCACGCCAGGCACACTTATGCCCCGTCCCATGAGTCCTCTGCGTGTCCACCTTTCACATTTGCTGTTCTTCCTCATCCTACTCCTCAGTTTCTTTACATGCATTCGTATTTGGTGTCGTCACCCACGTGTCCCCTGTCGGCGCTGAGTGCTCGTGTTCTCATCACATCGTCCACACACTGACCGCTGCTGGATGCCGTTTCTAACATCACGTGGTGGTTTCCTAACCCTTTACCCATCACCCTTTGCTTTCCTGTGGTAAAGTCAGTCTTGTGCCCACCGCCACACTGTGCCCTGAATGTCCCAAGCCTGTCATTTTGTGCCCTGGGGCTCTGTGGTCACCGGTGACTGGCGCCACATGAGCAGTGTGGCTTATATTGGGTGGGGGGTAGGCAGAAGGCGAGCCAATCACATGCGTGACTTTGCGCGGTCCCAGGACAGAACCCCCCGAGCCCATGTGACCACAATCGGTCCTTATTGACAAGGCTGCTGGGGGATGACCGCATCATGTGACCCGGGACCTCCTGTCCGCACGCCGTGTCTGAGTCACATGACCAGGGTGTTGTGCGGTCAGTCCGCTCACACCCTGTAGTAGCGAGGGGCTGCGTTGTGACGACGTTGGTCTCTTTTGTAGGACGAGCTGAGAAGGTGACTGCCAGAGGAGATGCCGAAGCGGCCGTGAACGCCAGTGCGGTGCCACAGGAGACTCCAGGAAAGTCGGACACGCAGCCGCTGGACAACGCGACAGCCGGTCAGTGTTGAGTGGCTCAGGTTTGAAGGATGCGGACGAGGGGGCCGTCTGAACTTTCATCCTTGACCTCTGGCGTCGTGCCATGTTCCTTGAATGTGCATAGCGTCTAAAAAGCCGACGTCGTTGGGGCACCCGTGGGTGGCGTGTCGGGTGCCCTGCATGTTCTTGGACAGCTGTTTACTACTATCCTCGTTACTGTGGCGTGGGTGATCAGCCCGCCGTCCAGCACAGACAGACATGCGGCGCAGGCTGTGGTCACCATGTGACTCGTAATGAAGTCACATTTGTACGTCCAAGGCACGTGACACACCCACCCGTCGTGGTGACAGCCGCTCGTCTGTCGTGTCGTCTCCTACGAGGGCTCTGGCCGCTTGGTGTTGGGGGCGGGGGGGGTGCTCAGCGGATGCCACATCGCATACCCACATTAGAGATGCCCACTCCGGACTGGTGCCAAGAGCCCGTGCACAGCTGACTTTCTCACGGGCACCCTGGGGTACAACTTCATGTCTGGCCTTCTGCCGCGCGTCTGCCCGGAGTGCCAGTCTGAACCTCCATCTAGTAGGGGCGGGGCGGGGCGGGTGTGGGCACGTACGGACTGACCAGTGCCGTCGGCGGGCCACTGACCAGCTGCTCCTCTTCTGACCCCCATGTCTCTTATTATTCTTGCATGTTTTAGCTTGGGGGCTTACCGATCCGTGCACTCTGAACTTTGACCCCGGAGCGCAGTGCAAAGACTATCAGGCTAAGTGGTTCTTTGACACCAAAAGCGGGATCTGTACCCAGTTCTGGTACGGAGGGTGTGGCGGGAATGCCAATAGATTTGAATCTGAGGCCGAGTGCGTTAAGCACTGCTTGAGACCATGTAAGTACTCTGCCTTGGCTGCACCGCTGCTTGGCTTGCCCGCTTGCCTGCCCGCTCGCTTCATTTGGCACTCGCCAGCTCTGCTGCCCGCCACGTACCCCCCAGGATAAACCGACGACCACTTTTTCTCCACAGCCGCTGAGAGCAGCATGCCGGCCCCCCGACTGGAGGACGTCCGCTTCCCAGGTAGGTGGGCGCCTTTGGGGACGGGGGCTTCGCCGTGCGGGGCTTGGCCGAGGGTGGTGCACATGGTGGGACGCGTCTGTTCGGGTGCCAGGTCTGTAAGGCGTCTCGAAGGTCAGCTGGCGGATGGGCCAAGGGCCGTGAATGCGCCGCTGTGCCCGTCTCGTCATTCCTTCCACGTCCCGCGCACTTTGCCGCTCCACTTCATAAGCTTTTCCAACATGAAGTCATTAATTCCCGGCCCTGAATGCTCCGATTGTTTTATTTAACGACTCTGAATGTTTGAGGACGCGGGCGCGAATCACCGAGGGAGACGCATGTGCAAGCACTTATCGGCGGAGGGTGCAAATGAGGAACACGAGAGTGAAAACTGGGAAGCGAGGGCTGTGCCAGTGCGCCCACTCTATTGCCTGTATAAGGCCGGATGCCAACCAGAGCAGGCCCCAAGAAGGCAGGCCATCAGCAGCACGCCAGTCAGGTCCCCCCCCCAGACGAAGGCCATCTGCTCGGTGACTCATCCTGAAACGTCCCCACGGCCGCAGTGCGGCTCGTTATCGCTGCCCGCCTTCCCATAAAGGGTGAGAACAGAACTAACTGCACGCAACAGGCACCCCGGGGACCCCCACCCCAAAGGGGAAACGGCGCCACCTGCAGGCCTGGAGACTGTGAGGGTGCTGGACAGACAGGAGTAGGACGTGGTGCCAGGCCAGCGGCACTCGAGGTCACCCTTGGCATCTGGCCAGGCCTCCCCATCTTCCCATGATGCTTTTTTTAGACCGCAGCACATGAGACACAAAGGTCTATTCATAGTCCTCTGCCGCCATCGGTGCCCAATGTGGAACTTATTACGAAGCTCCTTGGGAAAATCCAGCACTTGAGCTCGGAACAATCGGCCCAGTGTGTGGCGGGCCGCGCCACCCGCCGCCTCATCCTGGCTCTGTGCTGCCAGTGTAGCCGTCTGGTTGGCACCCATCTGTGTTCAGCTCGGCTCCTCTCGGTCCGGTCAGCTGCCACTCACTGCTGGTGTGTGCCACCGCGGCACCCTGTACCTTTAAACCCCTGATGCTCGACCACTCGGCTCTGCTGATCAATGGCGTCCGGTGATGCCAGCTCTGCGTCAGCCTCTTTTCATGTGTAGCTGGTGTGCCCACCTCCATGCGAACGGCTCGAGAAGAGCCCCTGGCTGGGTGATACTGGCCTTGTGTTTTGTCCTCACTTGTGGTGATCAGTTTGGTCACCTTGTCCTGTCACACTTGAAGTGTACTTTGTAAGTTGCTTTGGGTAAAAGTGTCTGCTAGACAAATGAACGTAAATGCCAGGTTGGTCTCCTCGCATCCAGCAGGGCATGCAGCTGCGTGACTTGGTGTGGCATTTGCCCTGCTGGATGGTCAGTTGGCATCGAGATGAGCGCACATGCCACAGGTGGCTGGTCCCGACCGCAAAACGGCCAAAGCGGCTTCAGCATGCCAGGCAAGACCTTGGAGAAGGTGCCAGTAGGAGTTGGCGCTTTCTGCTTTGCCCGTCTGTGCGTCACCCTGACAGTTTTTTCTTCACGTTTGCAGATTTCTGCCAGCTTGACAAAGTCGAAGGACCGTGTGCCAACTTCACCCTGAGGTGGTACTACGATGTGAAACTGAAGGAGTGCACGCGATTCTGGTACGGAGGATGTGACGGAAATGACAACCGCTTTGAGACTCAAGAGGAGTGCGAGAAGACCTGCGTCTCAGGTGGGCTTTTGCTTCTTCTCTCACCTTGGCGCCCGGCGCCCACCTGCCCCCCGTTGACCCTCTGCCCTTTGCTTTTGCAGGACAAGTCACGGCTGGAGTCGTCGGAGCCATCGGCACATAAGCCTCAAGACGGAGCAATCAACAGTTACCTCTGGAGAAGGCAGGAGACGAGCCCGTCGAGGGTCCACGATAGCCCCCCTCTCTTTACTCACAAAGGCTGCATGGTGTATCTTCTGGTGCTGGCACTCCGGTGTCTCCTATGTATCGTGTCGCGTCTCCGCCCGTCGGTGGCTGTGCAGCGGCGAGGAGGGTCCGAGCCCTCGTCTCGCTACCCGTTTGTCGTCTTCGCTCCTCTAGCTTAGTGGCGCCTCAGTGGGGGGCTCGTCACGGTGTTTACAGCTCGAAATGCACTACTGGGACGCACCTCTGCGAGACCCCCACTTCCAGTCCTTACAAATGGAATGTACTTCTTCTTCTTCTTCTTCTTCTTCTTAGCGGGGCTTTCATTTTTGTTTGTTTGTTTGTTTGTTTTCTTTTTTGTGACGGGGAAGGGGTGGACTTTCTAATAAAAAGACGTCATTTGGACAGCCCCGCCTCCCTTTGTCTGACTGAGTGCCAATTTATTGGGGGGGGGGGGGGGGCCGTGCTGGCATCTGGGGGTCTTGAGGAACCAACGACAGCCCACTCGGACCACCAAGGTCGCCAGTCCTGTCCCCTTATTTCTGCAAAGGTCGAGGGGTCAAGTCCTCGGCCGTTTCCTCCCCGTGTTTGTGGCGTCAAGTCCCCCTGTGACCTCATTCTGATGGCCGCCACCGTCACCTGCCCGGTCGCAGGACCCCAGGTGTGCCACGCAGATCAAGGGCAGCACAGAGGGGGCACATGGCTCGGCGCTGCCCCCCTTCTGCCAGCCCACCTCCACCGTCTCATCGCCCCCCCGATCGTCTGCTTTTCTCCCTCTACTCCTCCATAACACTTGCACGCCTGACCTTGCTGTGTGCTTTCTGTAATATTTCCATCAGGGGGCAGCGGTCATCTGCTGGGTGTCGTGGTCTTACCTATGCTGTGTAAGTTGATACGGCTTTTAAATGGGGGCACTGTGGGCATACAGTGTGGTGAAGGCATGAATTGGTGGGCATGGCGTGAGCGACTGACCTGCTCTTCGGGCATCAGCAGCAGCTTCACCCTTTGCACCGAGAGTCGTCAATCCGATGCTACAATGGCAGCCATGATGAACCCGCTGTGTCCTGGCATGACGTCCTCACGCTGACCATCGAGATGCGGCCATATGTCACACGTCACTGGATATTCCTAAGGCTGCTGGGAACATCCACGAAGTCCTGAGACATCGGCATTTTCAGATGGCACCACCGCCACCTCTTCAGCCCGAGATGGCGCTCTGGGGCACCCCCGACAAGTCCTGAGGTCTCTCACAGCAGCCAGGACTGAGATGGCAGGGTCTGCCACAAGACAGACACGACCTTATGAGATGTGGGGAGTAAGAAAATGCCAAGGGCACTAGGGGGCAACTGGCTGTGTATTATAAATGAATGGGTGGGGAGACATCTCAGGGTGGCAGTGCCAGGGAGGGTCAGCATGAGCCAAGGCACATTCATTATAGCGTGATGTGTGCGCCTGGTCAGTGCCCACCCATCTCAATTGTCAGGAAGCTCAAGTGAGGCGGTGAAAGACAAGGAGAAGAAAGAAGAAAATGAAGAGGGCCGCCTGGGCGCGTAGAAGAAAAGACAAAATCAAACAGGAAACGACTCTGGGGGGGCTTGGGAGGGCTTTTATGGACTTGCAGCTGCAGCACCGTGCAATCTTTAAGGTGGGCCGACTGACCGAGCCATCAGCAGTGAAAACAACAGGGCTCAGACTGGGGGTCGGGGGGCCGCGCCCACATGGGCTCAATAGCCGAGGACGGCCGATCAAAACTAAAGGAAGACGTGCCAACAAAGCGGTGACTGGCGCGCTGGCCAAGACATAAAACGCAGCGATATAGCGACTTTATCAGGGCCCCCGTAAACAAGTGACCACATGCACAGACTCGGCGGGCTCTCCATCCCGAAGACGTGGCCCACACTCGCAATCGGAATGAGAAAGACCACCCGCGGGTCAAGTGGACGGCGACGGCCCGCCAGTCCTGGTCCTGCTCCCACCTTTCTGACATCTGTGCTCTTGGTGGAGGGCGCTATATGATAAAAGAGCAGATGCGCCTGATTTATGAGCCCACCGACTCGGCACAGATGTGAGCAGGAAGAGAGCGACGCCAACTCGTAAAACAGTCCCAGGCTGCACACGCAGACCCCCACATTAATTACCATGGCAACACAAACAAGACACAGTGGAAAATCACGGAGAACGACCTCGGAGTTGTGGCAAAAGAAAGTGGGGAAGACCGACCACCCGAGAGCATCAGGTCTTAGGACAGGGGGTCGGCTTTACCCACAATGCAATGGGCCTCCCCAAAGAGTCGCTCCCCTTTTCTGCTGCTCCTCGTGATTCTCACAGCCCGGTGGGTGAAAGGCGCTATATCAGGACCTAGTGTGTGCCTTTGCGCCAGAGCCAAGCCGTATATATAGCGCCTTTGGGGGCCCGTGAGGCAGACTTGGCGGTGCACCAGCCGCCCAACCTCCCAATTCTGCTTCCCAGGAGCTCGAGTATCCGAGGCCAAAGTCCTGGGATGATTCATCGCCTTTCCAGCCGTCCCAGGACAGCCCCGTTTGCTTACTGAGTCACACTGGAAAAAGTCTGCGTGTTTACGCCGGCCGTCTTCTGGTTCCCATTAAGGCAGACATTCCCGGGCAGCGTGCCAGCGGAGGAGGACGAGCGCAGAGAGGAAGTCCCAGCATGCCGTGCGCTTGCAGGCAGTAGCCTCGGCGCAGTGCCCGGACACACAAACCCAAAGTCCTCTCCTAGCCGGGACCCGCACTGGATGAGACAGCAGCGGGCACTCGCTGAAGAAAGACACGGGCAGAACATGCAGTGCCAGGCCTGGGATCGGACCCAGACCCATGGCAGCCCAACCCCCTGCGCTGCCAGCTTTCCAGTCCTGGGGCCTTCAGTGCAGCAGGCTTTGGTGTTTCGAATTGTCACTGAGGTCTCGTGGCTCATTTGGTGCCAGTCCGGTGTGTGTCACGCTAGCCTGTATGATGAAAGAATGGCACCATGGGTTTCAAGGGTGCGAAGTGACAGCACAGACATTCCAAGGATCCTCTCAACTGTCTGCCGTTGCCTTGTCTGGCAAATGTCCCACCGTGGGGTGTCACCGTCCCTACCGGGCCAGTCAACCAGACCCTCCTCACCCACTGACTTCACGAGTGGCGGGCAGAGTCACCAGCAGGACTCAGTGTGTTGCTCAAGTGGACGGCCACTCGCTGGACTGAACACATCTGGCTGGACGGCAGACGGGTGGCACAGGCTCTTGCGGTCATTCGGCTCCCTGGACCCCAAGCAGCGCCCCCCCTCCACGTGTCGTTTTGATTGCTTGTCCAAATTTACAGAGCTTTCCAAGTCCTGCGGCTCAAGCGTCGCTGCTGGCATCCGACATTGGAAGTGATGGCCAGGTGCCACCATGTGTGTGCGTGAGGGACTGGCCTCGTATAGCGCCTTGAACTGAATGCGTCACGATCGTCCGGCAGGCCCCCAGCCCCCCCACACTCCAGTCCGTGTGCTCCAATTCCAGGAGATGGTGGCACGTGGTGGCATCGCAGAGTCAGAAAACATATGGGCACAAAAGACTTTACACAATCAGGGGCACTGCCAAGAGGGACACCTGCCAAGGTTTTGAAAGACAGACAGACAGATGGCACTGGGGCCTGAAGGACCACATGATGTGCCAACGGCCAGTCAGCTGTACACTTCACACAGCAGACCTCGCCCGTCCACCATGGCAGGCTACTCCACAGATGGCCCATGCCCGCTTCATGATGCCCACACAAGTCAAGTTGGCTGGTGTGCCCTGCTGTCCATTCTGGCTCAACTGGTTGTGACAAGGTCACAGAGTTGGATTCAAAAGGGCCTTGGCACCAACAGCGCTGTCACCAGAGTGGACTTGTTCGTCTGTCACATTCCACAACAGTGTGGGCACAAGGCACTGCAGGGCACATGTCTTAGGGGATGGGAGGCAAACACCTTGCCACCTCATTCACTCACCAGCTGGCATGCCTGAGCTCACAAAGTCCTGCAAAAAGGCAGCAGCAATTCACCTATCTGTGGTCCACTGGCACTGTGTGCCCATCCTTGGCAAATGCTATTACCATACCTCATACATCATGGACTGCTAGACTGGTTTGGTGTTGGCAGGTGATGGCCGCGGGTTCAAAGTCCTTGTCCTCCTTGGACTGGCGGCTTCTTCCTACATGTGGGCCAGAGGGGCATTCACATCTACGAGTTGCCAACTCCTCAGCTACTTCTGTCTGCATGGCAATTCTGACTGTTGGCACCTTCCTGTGGGCATGGCCCTGCCCCATGCCCAGTCCACTGACAGCTCCTTTGAAGGGCAATGCCAGGGTTGGAGTTTCCTCTTCACAAGGCAGTGAAGTTCACTTTCTGGAAATTCAAAAGCAGCGAGCCGTGCACCAGTTTCCAGCTGAAATGGCATAAACAGACAATCCGCTCGCCAATCTGACGGGCAGAGGGCCAGCACAGCGTGGAGCAGCAAGGGTCACATCAGTGATTTACAAAATGGTGGAAGGCTGACAGGGCAGGGGGTTTGAATCATCCAATGAAAATGCACCAAGTGGACTAAGGAGCGGGGCTTCATTTGAACTATCAGGTCAGAGTGGCAGTTGGCACCACGACAAGCTGGCATCGAGCAGGGCACCAGCAGAGGGCTGAAGGGCACTGTGTCACATACGAGTCGCACCCCTGAAGCTGATGTGACAAGTGGGCACTGTGAGGATGGTGACCACGGAGGGCAGAGAAAACCTGGAGGTTGGCAAGGGCACACACAATGACCTGAAGGCTGGCGAGAAAGGCATAAGACTGGATGATTGGCATTGGTGTGGTGCCAGGCATTGTGACCTCAGAAACAGAGTGTGGACGAAGCTAACCAGTGGTGACAGAAACCACCCAGCCGGGGACCTCGCTCCGTGATGCCACCTCACACACTTGTGTGCCCCGTACCAGACAAGCATAATCAGTTGGGGGTCACAGAAGCCCACAGCTTATCATAGCAGCATCGGGCACAAGTGGGCTCCCTCACCGCCTCACCATGCCACCTTAGCCATGGCTCTTAATTGGCTTTCAGCCAAACCGACTTGCTGCCCATGGAGTGCCCTAACAAGTTGCTTGAACTCGAAGCCTCGGGTCCAAATGGCCACCAACTGCCAGTGAGCTCCTCAAGGTTCAGGTGAAAGCTCATTGGCCACACTTGATGCGGTGGGAGGGGCCACTACAGGTCACGCCCACGGCGCTGCCTTATTGACCACCTGACACACCGTTTCTTCCCCACATGATGGCAGCATCTGGGCAGACCTGAGCCCGCAGTGAATGGGCCAAAGTTTAGGTCATCACATGCGTGGCATCACTATGTGGAAAGCGGATGCCAAGACCAGGGATACATGCTGTGGGCTGCAGGGTCTGGCCCAATCTGCCAGCTCTCACCACCTCAGCTTTCGATGGGCATCGCCAGATGTGTGGAACAACAGCAAACTGAATCAGTGCCGGGCATCGTGTCCATGACACAGCTGCGCTCCCATACAGCAGCGCCAAGGCGGATGTGATGACCACACAACAGCTGTAGTGACGGGCACTGCGCCCAACCACTGAGTATCATCAGCTGTGCTGTACAGTGGCATGTAATACCCACCACACAAGGCAGATCTGCTTGAATCCAACTGTCTGCACTGGGCACAAGGCAGGGAGCGGCACTGGATGTAATGCCAGTCCACTCCTGGGAAGACTCGTCACACAGAGCCACCTCTAGGCATCCCAAAGTGACACATCAAATGACAGTGACAGTGTCTGCACACCTCAGGAGGTAACGGTAATGGAGCCATCACCCTCTGGTGACAACATGGTCCTGTACCAGTGTGGCTGAGATAGTGGGTACGGCGGGCACGGTGGGTTTACTATTTCAGTTTATTGCTCACCGTTGCACTAATTCACGGCACCCAGTGTGGGACAGGCAGTGCCTGCTCTGCCGACATTGAGTCTGTGCCAACTCCACTTGCACCCATCAGGTAATGTGCTGCTTCATTTAAGGGGCCTATGGAGCTTAACATATGAGTCCTCTTGGAGAAGGTCAGGTTTAGATGCGGGCACGGCTCGCCTTGAAGCGGGCACTGGCGGGTTGTGTGAGCTCATGCCACACTGGCTTGAAAACTGGCTGCTCTTTAATTGCCCACTGACCAAAGGTGGACAGGACAGCAGACAAAGCGGGCAGTGTGGCCAGGTTTGCTGAATGCCACTCTCGGAGGGCACCTGCAAGCACCACTGTGCATCCAGCAGCCCAACATCACACTTCAGCCACCTACGGGTACTTAGGCTGGTGACTTCTTAAAGGTGGCAAGCAGAGGTTCAGCACACAAAGCCATTGTGTTCTTTGCCTTCCAGTTCACCCCAGTGTGCCCGCTGCCGCCTGTCTTTTCTCACTCCCATCCGAGCCCCCTGGCGTCCTGCACCCCCACTAACGGCCAGCTAAAAACAATTGGAGCCGCCCTGAGCGCCGAGATCAAAGACTCGTGAAAACAGAAATCAGGTGGCCACTCGGCACCATGCCAGCACACATCTGGCCCCCTAATCGTGACGGTGGCCACACGTGCTGCTGATTAACCGCCGCTCTGCGCTCACATGGAATGCTCAGGGGGATCAGCCACAGGATGAAAGGCGCTATGCATCAAGCCGTGCCAGCTGCACTTGGGCGCCACCTGCAGGCCTTCTGCATTGCATTTTTGTAAACCTCGCGACAAGTAACGCCAGGCACCCCAAACTGATGGAAGGCCACCCCACTTTAAAGGGACTCTGCTGGGCATTGTTGGCACCTGTAGGTGCAGTGCCCGTCCCTGCAGGTAAAGGTGTGTCCCCCCGAAACCAGGGAGTCCAGGACCTCAGCTGTTTCTGTGACTGGCGACTTTGGACATCCCTGGGTCTGCAACTGCCCAGCACCCCTGACAGGCCAAGGTGAGCAAGCTACTGGGCACCCCGTGACTCGAAGCCCAAGTGGACATGCCCAGCTTCTGCCAGAGGCCCCTTGAAGGTGACTTGTCCATTTCCAGGTGGCAGAAGAAGACGGCAAAAATTTAAATGGACATTGACTCGCACTGGGCAAGAGGCTTAGAAGGGGATTGCCAAGGAAAGATCGGGTGGGGGGCAGCGGGTCTTCACCACGGGAACACAACACCCAAGCCCACTTCAAACTACGAGAAATACGTGGCTTGAGAGGTGGCCTAGCGGACATCAGGGTGGCACATAAAACCCACAGCAGTACAAATCAGGCTTAGTGGTCAGATGCCCCCCACCTTGTCACTCTTCTGAATCACATGAACTATACTTGACATTGGGCCATGCCCACAGTAGGGGACTCTCCACCCAATGCCACAAATGTAAAGGTATGGGCACTACCATCCAGACTGGCATCTTACCTCTCACGATGTGGAACTCCTAGGGGCAAGGAGAACCAGGAGGACCTTAGCTGGAGTCACTAGTGCCTGGCCAGTGCCAGCTGGTCAAGAGCAGCAAAGTTTGGGGCACAAGTGCTGCCTGTCACCACCATGCTTAACACTCATTCACTTCCTCAAAACAGCCGTTGCCAGTTCAGGTGCCATCACCCAGCTGGACTTACGATGCGGGGCCCCCAAAGATGCTTAGTATTGTGTTGGTCTGTCCTTGCTGATGCCACTTAATATGCCCTCAGGGTCGGCCATCTGAGGGTTGAGTTAACAACTAATCGACAGTCTTCTTCGGTCACCTCCACCTCGGTCACCTTGGTCACCTCAGAAACCGCCCCTTTGCAGGGTCACATGTGCAGTGAAGATTCTGATTGGCTGACCTGCTTGTTCACTGGAGTGGGGCACCTGGGGACATCAGTGGACACCTGCCACATTGGGCCGGTCTCGTGAACTCCAGCACTGTGCCCGAGGCCCACCAGAAGTCTCCACTGTGGGTGGCACTGCCATTCCCTGCCAGTCAGGTGTGAGGTGGCTGTGCCTGGCCTGCTCCTGTTCCCCAGGTCATAGATGTCACCTTTACTTGAGTCCCTTATGCTGTCTTTTGTCCTTACTGAGGTGACATCCACTAACCAGGCAGGGCACTCACCTGGCACATTCAGGTCTTCATTTCTGAAGCTCCTCAAAGTCCACAAATCCCCTGAAGCCTGGTAGGCAGGCAGCACTGATGCCATGTGATGATGCCAGTCACCGTCACGCGAATGTCACAACATGTCCACACCTCAGCTGGCCCAAGAGCTGGACACCAAGAGTGACTCACAAAAGAAGCCCTTGGAGGCCAGAGTGGCCGGTGGGCATCTTGGCTGTGCCCGTTTCAGTTCAGCTCACTTTCACTACATGCAGGCACAGAGACAACTGCTTTTTAATTTCCTTAACCCGTAGCTCCTTACAAACAGGTGACATTAAAAAGAAGCTGACAGTCTAAATGTTTGGGGCACCACGCAGAGAACTCTTGTGAGGACACTGGCAGAGAGCGGGCTCGTGACACGGGGACACAGCTCAGCTCGAGCTCAGGCCACCCCAGCACACCATCCGTGCAAGTCACCAACACGCTGCCTAAGAGGGTGTCTTAATAACGGAGTGGTGGCTCTGAGGCTAGAGATCTGCACTGGCAAATCGGAAGGTTGCCGGTTCAAATCCCGTAAATGCCAACAGGGCCCTTAACCTGCAATTGCTGAGCGCTTTGAGTGGTGAGACAAGTGCCATAGAAATGCAAACAATTATTATTATTATTATTATTAAGTCAGGGCTGAGAGAAGGGCACCACTGCCCTCTGGTGGCAAGCGGCTGGAAATTCTGAAATCAGGCTGATGGCATCCGCTACCAAGGCAAAAGAAACAATTCGAAGTGACCAGCGACCACTCAGAAAGAGACCCCGAAAAAACAAAGATCGGTCATAAAGGACCTTGTACTGCAAATCACAGAGTAACCAAGGAGGTGACAATAAATGGCAACGAGGACCAATGTGGCATCGCCCTTCGTCGCTTTGGCACATTTTGGTAACCCCTGATTTAGTTGCACCCCCTTGAGATGTGGCACTGCCCACATGTTCCTCAGGTCAGTTGGACAGACCACCTCGAACATTGGCAGTGCCCTGGGCTGGCAGCCCCACTGTCTCGCCAGGTTCAAGGCTGGGATGTGACCTGTGATTCTGTCCCCTAGGCCACTGAAAGCCACAGGAGTAGTGACAAAAATTGACAACAACATAAAAGAACCTGCAGAAATGCAGCCTGTGACAAAGAACATCATAACAAGTGCCGGCAGGTCAAGGCTGGCATGATGGTCCAACGTGTGTGTGTGGGTATGACGCTGGCACCTTCACCTTAAGATCAACATTACACGGGTGTAACCACTCAGGAGACCCCCAGCTAAACCAAACCAAAAAAATACCCGGGATGCGAACCTTCAGTGAGGACCCTCTTGTGCCACCCGTCTGACTCGTCCATCGTCACCGGTGCCAGGAGAGAAGAAAACTGTGCCTGGCCAAAAGAAAATGCTCTGCCAGTTTAAGTGATGCCCACATGGAGGGCAAAAGTAAAACTGCCAGTGCAGGAGAGCTTCTAATAATGACACGACATATGCAATCAATAATACAGACGATACGAAGAAAGGCACTATATAACAGAGGGAGGTGTACAGAAGAGCGACAGCACAACAGCAGCCACTCAAACTGACATCGGAATTACAACTTGACTAAAGGGCAGAGGGCCATCCCAGCAAGGCGCTATAAAGGCATATCACTCTTGGTGAGAAGGAGGCCCCAGAGTGTAAAATGACACCGTTTGCACACGTTATTGTAAAGATACGTGACAGCCATTAAACAGAGCACACGTGTGTATGAGGACTGCCCAATAAAATATGATTACCACATAACAAGCACTCCATCTTCAAGAAATATTCTGGGAGGAGTTCGAATACTATTTCATCGCTGACAGAGTCAACTGGTTATGCTGGTAACAACAAACACAAACTGGTAATACAATTAAACTCCACAACAAAGCTCTCACAGCGATGCTCCCGTCTTGTCTGTCCGCAGGTCTCCTGTCCTTCTCGTGTCCCCAGACTCGCCCCCTCCTCATCTCCACTCAGACTGACGCCCCTTTAGGAGGACAAGTCGACCGCTCCAAGATGGCGTCACTGCTGACGTGCCGATCTATACGCGGCAGTGCCTATCGACGGTGGCCATGCTCGCTATAGGCTACCGGGATCCATTGGCGCTTTCTTTGTCAAATGTCCTTCTCACTCTTTAGAATCCTCCTTCTCGTATTACATTAAGCCTCACACTGCCTTAGCATTTCCGTGAAGAGTTCCAGTTAAATTAATAACCTTGTCACTAGTGACAAACCTGAGAACGAAAATTCTCCGCGCTAAACAGAAGGTGCGCTGCTCCGGAAGTGGACACTCGCTGGTGGCGTGAACCGGAAGAAAAAAATCAGCGAGCGCTCTAGCCTCTTACTTCGGTGCAGACAACAGCAGAAGCTGCAAGAAGATGCCGGCAGCGACGAGCGTCGGGGACAATTATAACAAACTACTGGAACAGTGCGAGGCGCAGGAGCTGGAGGTGATCGCCGTGGGGGCGGGCAGTCCGTGCGATGGACACACCAATTGCACTTTGACGTGTTTTAGGGTGACAGTCGCCCGTTAGAGACCCTCGCGTGTCCAGTCAGTAGTCTTTCAGAAGTTGTTGAGTGCGATTTGGGACGAGCGGTCCGCCTTCGTCACTTCCATGGAGCTCAGCAGTGTTTGGGGGGGGGGGCGACGACAGCGCTGGCCCTCAGAGTGACGCTTTGTCGTTAGGACGTCCACCCTTTTTCCGTTTTAAATGTTCGTTCCATTCTGATGTGTCCGTGGGTTTTGCATTAAGGCGAGCACCGAAACCAGCAGCGGCTCGGGATGCCGAGCACCGAACGGGCAATGACGAGGTCATCGGCGGTCTGTGAGAGGAAAAGGGTGGGTCGGCGGCGGCGGCGGCCTGGAATTGTGTACGGCAAAAGCAGAGAATATGGGAAACGGGACAGGCGACTGGAGGCCTGCCTTTCGGTCCGTCGGGCTTGTCTGTTTCGCTAACGGCGTTCAGAAACGTCTCAAAGGTTCGCACGGTTTGTGTTTCAACGCCATGGCTCGGGCGTTTGTTTCAGATTCGCGAACCCCTGGCTGTGGTCCCACTACAAGTCTGAGCATAACGCCCCTCGATATCTGGTTGGGGAGCAGGCAGTGGTACAGCGCGTTGGCACACCCGACGAAACAGCTCAGGATCCTGGCTGGCCCCTGTGAATTTTGCCAGTTTTTCTAACCACACCAGAGTCTGTGTCATTGAATCCAAATCGGAAGAAGTAACGGGGGGTCCAAGGACAGACCGTGCAGGGTCTCCTCTGATGACTCGGCTGTTCTCTTTAGGCCGCGCTGAAGGAGATTTTAGGCCGTGATAAATGGTGACCCTGGTCCTTTGGTAAGGTGGCAGTGCCTATGGTGGCTGCTGCTCTATGCCAGGTCTTGTCTTAGAACGTTGTGTTCATTTTCACTTCTGCTAACTCTTTACCGATTGACTTTGTCGCCTCTCTGTGGTTTTATCCTTAACTGGCCAATCCAGCATGGCCAAATGCAACACCCAACCTCTCAGCAGGGGATGCCACCCTCACCGAAACAATACACCATTTGATTTTTGGTGCCAGCTGAAGGCGTCCTCCCGTCTGTGCCAGGGCACTCCTGCTGCCTGATGGGAGTTGTAGTCCCTCATCTGTGTTGATTTTGGGGTTGCCATCCACAAAAAGAGCCATTTGTTAGTTTATTTATGTACGTAATCGCTGGAAGGTTCTGCTCTAACCCACAAGCTAAATTCTAAGCGTTTGACTCCTGCTGGACCCTCGGGTGCCAGCTGCTCGATGTTGGGAGCAGACGCAGCTAGCCCCCCGTTGGCCCACACTCGCGGTCTTCTGTGACCGCCGACTCGGCCGCCGTTGTGCTTTGTTCCCAGTTTTTATTCTCTCGCTGCTGTCCTTTGTTCTGATTTGCTTCTTGTTTTTCTCTCTTTGCCTTTTCTAGGCCCCTGGTGGGATCGCGACGCCGCAGGTTTACGGTCAGCTGCTGGCCTTGTATCTTCTTCACAATGACATGTAAGGAGTGAATCTGACGTGGGAGGAGATGGCGGCCTGCCTGTGTGCACCTGTGTGCCTCGCTGTGACGGCCCTCATCCTGTGCCCAGAGGCTGCACGGCCCAGCGCTCGCCTCGAGTACAAATGTGAAGGGCTTAGCGCTGATTGGCCTTTTCTAAATCTTTTTCGGGACAGAACAAGGGGCTGGCCGTATCTCGGTGGCCCCTATGCAGCTGGACTGAAGGCACGGGCGCTGGCCTCAGTGTGGGCAGTGGAGGGCAGCAGTTAAAGACCGATAAGTACATGGAGGTCCTAAGAGTGGGCGCCGCTCTCTGTGCCTTCTTGATGGACCTCGAGACGTGACTGTCACAGGTGTCCCCTGGCTTGTCGTTGTTTTATTTTTGCCCAAGCTGCTGACTGAGCTTGTGAGCTGGCCAGAGCGCTCGTGTCAAACGAGACCCCAAATCTGGCCCGTCTAAAGAAGTGCCAGCTGATTTATGATAAACAAGTGGCATTTGGTGTGTGGCACGTGGTGCGGTCTCGGCCTGCCGTTCTCACGCTGTCTGTTTTCTTTCTGCTTTTATTTAGGAACAACGCCCGCTACTTGTGGAAGAGGATTCCTCAGGCGCTCAAGACGGTACGTGCCCCTTGTCTATGGCACACCAGCAGGTGCTTTGATGATTGGACGCTGTGAGTGCCACTTGGGGGGGAGGCCATTGCTGTAGTTATCTTGGAGTCGACATGCCATCGCAGCATGGCTGTCCTCACCGGGCTGTTAAGTAGGTCACACGGCGCGCCTCGGGCCGCGCCGGTTGTCACACACGGGTCCCATTCGGAGCAGCGAGCGGCCTGTTCAGGGTCCCCGTCGTGTCTTGCCTGTCTATCAAGTTGGCACAGAGGGTGCAGCGCCTGTGGGCATCCGGGTATGACAGCAGGGGTGTGTGGCAGTGTCTGTCTCCGGTAAAGGGGTGCTCTCTGTGGAGGCCTGAGCTCCTTGTGACCCTCGTGCAGTTTGTGCTGCGTTTCCTGGCAAGCCCCTTGGATGTCCTTGTGGGGGGCTTACCAGGATCGACAGTACAGTCACATGACTAGAGCTCGGGCAAGTTGGGAGACAGAATTGGGAAGAAGATGTCACGTGGTGACCACCAACGTGTAAAACTGAAGCACAAATGAACTGCAGGGGGCGCCTTTGATTTGTTGTCATCCTGCTACTTGGATGCCCCAGTGGCATTGGTCTCTCTTCCCAGATACCCCCGTCTGAAATTGACTGGCCTGGCATCACATCTGTCACTGGGATTGGCTGCAGCCCCCCACTGCCCAGTTCGCCGATTAAGTGAGTGGTCTGCTGAGGGTGGGCAGGTTGGATCAGGCCACATCAATAGATGGTCACTCGCGTCACCTCGCCAGCAGCTCTGCTGTCGTTGGCAGATTGTGTGAATCGCTCTGAGAAGGGCAGTGGCCTTGGCATCACAAGGGGGGTGTAAGAACAGCTTTATGAATGTTGGCAGACAGCGCTGCGTGGAGGAGATGGAGCGCCAAGGAGCAAGCCGGGCCAGGCCCGCTTCAGCCCCAACAGTGGTGGTCTGTTAGGACCCCCGACTGGAGGTTCTTGGCTTTGCTGCTCTAATTGCCTCCTTGGCTGCAGGTGAAAGTGTGCCTGCAGCTAAGCTGTGCCATTGGGGAGCTCTCGTGTCCAGTTTTGCCACCCGCCTTGGCGAACAGCGGCCCTGATGCCCCAGTTTCAGGACCATCCTTGTGGCCTCAGGTGTGTCTGTTTTTTGTGTTTTAGGCTAATCTGGAATTGGGAGCCATATGGGCAGTGGGACAGCACATCTGGCAGAGAGACTTTCCTGGCATCTACACGACCATCGCTGCGTACCAGTGGTCCGAGTCCATTCAGCCCATCATGGACGCACTGAGAGGTGAGTGGTGGTCTGGGCAGTGCTGGCGCACCGCAGCTTTAGCTTTGTCCCCCTCCCTGTATTTTCCTTTCCGAGGGCCGAGAGCATAAGTGGCGGGGGGGGGGGGTTTGGTGGCACTTGTGGCTGGTGAGGTGGGACAGACAAGTCCTGCTTGATGTGTGCCAAGTTAGGGCTGCCCGGTCCTCAGACCCCACCAAGGGAACCCCAGTGCTGAAATTATGAGTTGGCAAGGGGATGAGAGTTGGGCCTTGACTAAGCCTGTGCCACCTTAATGTCCCCCCCTCTTTATTTGGTCAAGCTGTGTGCTGGGGCGCTTGGGGGCAGAGACATGGGCACCCAAATGGAGGTGAAGGGACTGCGGGACTAATCTGAGTAAACCTGCCGAATGGCCATTAAACCGGTGACGAGGATGGTGGGGGTCCAGCTGTTCTGACCGCACATCACACGCCTGTGTGCGCATTTGATGCCCTCCCTCCCTGGGGGTGTGAAGTTTGACGGGCATCGGCGGTGCCAGTGGTTAACAATCCCAGGCCTCAAATGTGATTTGGCAGGTTGACGGTGGTCCTGCTCTGAAGAGCCCACGTGTTCCCCGAGAGGTAAGAGGGGACGTGTGGACGTTTGAAAGACGCTTTTGACGTCCACAGCCGTGGAGGCCTGGCTTTGGGAGCGGCCGTCTGATTCCGCTTGGACCCCCACGGTTGGGAAGCTCCTGGCTTTGTTGTGGAGCCTGCGTGTCACTTGCTGCCATCGGGGACTTTAGGTGAGGCGAGTTACTCCTGCTGTTGAGTGGCACTTTGGTGACGCAGGTCTGCTCTGCTTGCTCTAGAGGCGACGCGCCAACGGGCATTTGGGCTGGTGGCACAAGCTTACACCTCCATCACGGCTGACGATTTTGCTGCTTTTGTCGGGTGCCCAGTGGATGAAGCCGTCCAAGGTGAGTACGACTTTGATTTCATTTCCACCTTTGCCCCCCAATTTGTTACATCGGTGCTCTGCCACACTCCAGTGCCATCATGAGAGAGTAGAAAATGCCCATCTTCCTAACTAAAGCAAGTTTCATACTCCAGGCAGTTTATGGCAGTGCCAGCTGAGAGAAAGTGGAGGAGACCCCGCACAGGATCGCAAGTGGCACCCTGCATTGTATAAAAAGTTACTCGGTGGGTCAGCAGTCCATTTTGGGTCTGTCACTGGCCAGTCGGTCTTGCATCTGGAAATGAAGGAAAGGCTCCTGGGTGGGCGACTGCTGGCGCGGTCCACTAGTGAGATGCTGGGGGTCACTGCTGACCTCTGGACTCTGCTAAAGGCGTACAGCAGGTGACGGGCAGCCTGAGGGTTATGGTGAGCGATGCTGTGAAAGGCCAGGAGGTGACAATGACAAACTGAGAGGGACATCCAGGCTGTGCAGTGAAGCCGACACAAAGGTCACGAGGCCTGCCATCGAGGACTGACGTGTGGTGTGCTTTGTCACCGCCATATTGTTACTGGACGTTCCACTGACATCTGCCCTCGTGCTAATCGCAGTCACTTGCAGATGGCGGTGCCCAAAGTGGTGACACAAGAAAACGAAATGAGAAATGGGCAGTGAAAGCCCCCCGTGCCCAAAGGGCGGAGCAGCAAACTCGCAAATGAAGCCAAAATAAAAAGGCATTCCGTAGAAGCCGCGCGCTTCTTCGCCAGCCCCTCTGACCCTAATGTTTCGACACCCCAGTAAGCCGCCTGCCCTTCAGTTGCGGGCAGTGCCACCCAAATCGTTCTGGGCTGAGCAGCTGGAGAGCATCTTCAGTGAGTAAGGTAAAGAAAGTGGGCAGTCTGAGTGGCCGACTGAGCGGCTGGTTGTAAAGAGCTTGGCATATTCAACAGAACGTTCAGGACAGGCCTGGCACACCCAGACGACTGAACAAGTGGCCACTCAATGTCTGTCTCTAGACGTGCTGTTGGTGCTTTACGTTGTGTCACGTCTTTTGTTGCCATTGTCACCGGTTCGCATAAGCTTTGTCTCGCACTGTGGACACGTGACGGTGGCCTGCAGGTTTGTGGTGACGGTGATTGTCACACTTGAACTAATGTGGCGGCTGATGCTTTTATGGAGATGGTGCCAGGTGTCACTGCACTTCTTCCGGGACCCCCTTTCCTTTAACCTCACGGCTGTTTGTTTTAACCCCCCAGGTGTTGTTAATCAGGGGTGGCAAGCTGACCCGAGTACCAGGATGGTGATGCCCAAAAAGCCAGGTGAGTCCGTGTGTTTGATCCTATTGGTCCTTGGCAGGTGGTCTTCAGCTGTGAGGGTCTGGTGCAGTGAGCCACTGGAGAAAAACAAACCACTGGCCGCTGCCACCTGAAATTGTCACCATTCCAACAGCCTGCCACTGAAACCTAAGCAGCGTGGCTAATCTCGGCCCGGGCATCGGTCACTCATGTCGTGCTGTGGGCTTACTTTGTCACCCCTGCCCAGTGTGTGCTGTGCACCGTGTGGCCTGTCGGCACCCACACTTAAGCAGCTGATAGCTTTTCAAGCTGGATTGGCACACAG
The DNA here is from genome assembly GCA_026402145.1 of Polypterus bichir lapradei. Taxonomy (NCBI): domain Eukaryota; kingdom Metazoa; phylum Chordata; class Cladistia; order Polypteriformes; family Polypteridae; genus Polypterus; species Polypterus bichir. The sequence continues at coordinate 24,040,308 of JANRMT010062816.1, read as the reverse complement.
GCAGCCATAAAGATGAGGTATCAAGTATGCCAGGCCAGCAGGTGACTTCTGTGCCTGGGTTGCATTTCTTGGCAGAAGGATGTCAATTTACACAAATGGGCATACGGCAGCAGAGTGTACCAGTCTCCCTTTTATTGTCTGTTCCCGGTGCCCCAAATGCCACACTTCCTCTGACCATCTTGGGCAGATGCTGGCCATGTGACCTCCATTAATGTTTGGGCAGAAAAGAAAGCAAAATCAAATGTAACAATCTGAGTAGTGAGGGCAGCGGTGGCACTGAGGTGCTGATCACAGGGTACATCACTAGCCTAGAGTGACTGGGGGGGGGGGGGGCAACTCAATGTCGAGTGCAAATCTGAGGGGTCCACACAGGTGTCCAAACTAAGGACTGGCAGAGGGGTGGAAGGACACTTGTGCCCAGCAGCTCCGTGCCCATGAGGGGTGTCCAGTGAGAGGTCTGTCATATGCCCTGCCCCTCCGCCCCCCCCCAACTTGTTGTCTTTGTCTTTGCAGATCCCCCTCCAGTGTCGCTCATCCCCAACGAGCAGCAGTTGGCGCGACTCACCGACTATGTCGCTTTCCTTGAGAACTGATGGGCAACCTCCAGGGCTGAAGACATTGATTGGCATTTGAGGCGAGCCTGAAGGGGGTGGGCATGAACTCGGACCCCAAGCCATTTCATTTTTATTTCCCCCGCTTCTTCTCTACGATATTTGGCGTGGAGATCCTCGGCTTTCTGGACTGCTGCTACTCGCCGATCGTCGTGTCTTCACTTGAGTTTTTCAGCAGGCCGAGCCCCACGTGGTTTGGAACAGCCAGGTGCCAACTGAGGTGCCAAGGCTTCTGCCCACGCTGACTGACTGCTTCTGCGTTTTTCCATAATGGATTCCATAGAACACTTTCGGGCACCACCCTGGGCACCACTGGCAGGCCTGAGCAAATTGAAAAGTGAAAACGGAAATAAAAAAGAAATAAAACCTTCAGTAAATGGGTCACTGTTTGGGCATCTCAGGGTGCTGCCAGCTGTCTGATTCCCCATGTTAACCCCTTCTGGGCACTGCCTGGGTCAAGAGGAGAGGTGTCTGTGCCCGTGGGGGGGGGGGAGATCCAATCCCATCCCATTCCATCCCTGAGTTGCCCACGCTGGTTCAGCACTAAAGCCCCACAAGCAGCTCGGCTCAATCGGTGAGGGCAGAGGGGTGCTGGAGCAGCAGTGGGGCTGCGGACCCCTGCAGCGCCCAACTCCTGGGTGTCCAAAGCTAGTGTACCTCCAAGCCATGACTAACGGGTGCCCTCATCAGATGTGTGGCATAGCCAGCAGGGGAGTGGCCCTCTCACAATGAGGGCTGGGCTGCTGTGCCCCCCACAGTGAGGCATGTGATGGACTGTGCCAGTCTTCATTTATTGTCCTGCCTCTGTAGGCTGAAGTGACTCTGAGGGAGTAACACAATGGATGGTGTGGTGAGTTGGCATCTCCCAGGCCCGGCTGAGATGACCTTTCATCATTTCTGTCCTCATTGCTCCTTTACATGTTTGTGATCCGAGGGACAAAGTGGCAGGACCAGTGCCTGGCATTTTGATGCCCATGACAATGTGCTCTCCAAAGTTTCAGGTGGCCTGCCTTGGCCAGCCCCCAAAGTAAAATGTTGGGGGTCATGTGTCAAATCAGTCTGTGCAGTTAACACCTCCTCTGCTAGTGCCCTCATTCCTGGCATTTCCTGGTCTCCTGCTGCCCATGTCTATGTTGGCATTTCCCATTTTCATGTCCTGCCCTTTCCCAACTACCCCTTTGTTGTCCCACAGCCAGAGGTAAGGCTGGGGTCTGTATGTTCGGCAATAGAATGACTGGGCATTGCCAGGTGTGTCTCCCCTCCTCTCTGTACACTTGGGTACCCAGTGGAACTCTTGACCCGGCTGCTGCCCTCCTGACTTGCTGTCTGCATTTCATGGATTTCGCTCATGTGGCAGGACTGGTGCGCCCCCTGGCGTCTGTGTCTGTCCGTGTGCAGCGTCACTCCGCCCCCTAGAAGTTCTGTCAGCTGGCCCTCTGCTTTATGCCAGGCAGCACCACCCAACTGTCCTGATGCCCAGCATTGTGGCCTTTTCATTTTGCCTGTCAAGATGCCCACAACTCCCTGGGCATGGTCTTCTCTTCAGATGGCACAGTGTCCTGGCTGCAGCACCTTCGGGGGCTTGGGTGCTTCTCCATGTTTTACATAGCGCCTTCCACAATGGGGCACCTGTGGAGGTCAGGTGGACTGAGGTGCCAAATGGGAGCAGTTGGCATCATGGGGGGATATGAAATGGGGTCTACCTTTCACAAGGGAACAACACCAAAGTGAGGGCATTAGGCTGTAAAGGTGTCAAGGCGCTATATAGCTCAGCCTCTCCTCTCATCTGTTTCAGAAGATGAAGTGGCTGCATTTACTGCGGAGGAAGAGTCGCCAGTACCCACGGGTAAAGTGATGCCAGCCAGAGCGGGCTGAGGGTTGGGGCAATTGGGCATGGAGTGGCACCAGGGCACACAGATGGACAAAATCTCACAATGTGGCGGTCAAATGGGTGGGGACGTCACTGGGATGTGGGCACGCAGGGCTGTCATCCACTTTTGGGTTAGGGACAAACCTGGAAGCTGAAATGTCTGCTGTGCCTCCATGCTGACATCCCTGCTACCCCCGCCCCCCCCCTCAGCCTGCTCCTCCCTGGCCGGCCACCGGCTCAAATTACTGCCACCTGGTGCCCCGCCTCTCTCACCAACTTGGCCTTCATTTCCCCCCACCAGGCCGACATGAAGAGGAGGGCAGATGAACGTCCCAAAGAGAACGCCGAACAAGGTGAGAGTGGCACACGACCGAGTTGTGGGGGCTGCAGCCCACCCTGACAGCACTGCGTGTGGCCAGGAGGGGGCACACTCAGATGGCCCCGCCTTTATTTTATATAGCGCCACGTTGCAGTGTGATTGACAGGGCCAGAATCGGCCAGCCATGTCATCGTTTGCCAAAACTGAGCGGACCCCCAGTACCAAATGGTAAACGGCAGAGCACAGAGGCTTCTCGGGGTGTTTGTGGAGTGTTGAAAGGCGCTATAAAGACAGCAGACCACTGCCCATATGACAGCAACAGACAAGGGCTGGGCCACTGTGGCCAACTGGCACCACTGCCCCTCACCCCATCCTCTTGTGTTTGTCTCCAGAGCCCGACGACAGGCTGGCGAGTGAAGATGAGCTCCAGGAGGACGGCGCCAAAGGGAAGGTGGGTGGGGGGCCTGCCCGAGAGGATGGGGCCCCAGTGCCGTGAGTCTCACTACGATGAGTGGCTTTGTGTCGCCCTGCCAGGTGCCGGGCATGGACCGCCTGTCCATCATCCTGACGGAGAAGCGAATCAGAAAGGAGCAGCTGGCGACCGAGAAATCGCTGCAGGAGGAGTTTGAGAGGTCAGTGACGGGCACCTTTGATATGGCGGTGTCTCTCGGTGGTCCACGGTGTGGGTGAGGAGGCCAATGATGCTGTCCACTCGCTGACCGAGCCGTGAAGTGTCTTGGGGTTCCTCACGGGCCTCCCCTCTGTCAGCAGATCGACCCTTACCTTGGCATTATGGGCAGCTGTTCAGTTGGCGAGGCTGATGCTGGTCACTTGGCCTCCACCGGCCACTGCTGACCCTGGACTGGTGTGGCATTCGCTTTGCTTTCACCTCCGCAAAAGTCCGTCCAGATGCCCCCCATTGGCAGTGAGGCAGAGGCCAGCGGTTGGCCACCTGGGCACTAGAGGGCGCCCCCAGAAAGTGGGGGTCTGCAGCAGCACTCGAGGGCTTGAGGTGGGCCGCCTAACGAGCCCTTTGCCTTTCAGGGAGTTCCTGGAGGAGGAGTACCCTGAGCTGCTGCTGGACCGCATCCTGGAGCCCACCCTGATGTTCAACGGGAAGCCCGACAGCTGGATCCAGAGCTACGCCTCATACCAGGTAGCCTGGCGTGGGCCACCAGAGTGACTGCCCGAGGTGGAGTGCCCCCTCACCCGTGCACGTCTTCTTTTGCAGATGCCCACCACCTACATCACGGAGCTCGTCTTTGAGGCCTTTGAGAACGTGACGGCCACATCCTGCATCGAGATCCTCAACAACGCACCCACGGTTATCTACTACAGCTGGCGCCCGCTGCCACACGTGCCAAGCTTCAAGGAGGCACAAAGCCTTATCAAAGTGCAGCGCTTCTACTTCAACATGAACTCAGGTGGGTGCCAAGTGACCCATCCACCTTCCCACTCCACCCTGCTGGCCCTTGTGGTGTCCCAAGGTGTAGAATGGTCACATGTTGATCACGAGGGGGGCATTGTTGTCTCCTCCGGGTCATCTGTAAAATCGGACAAGGGGACACACTGCCCAGCGCCATCCACAGCCACGTCCTTTTTACCACAGGTGTCATCCTCCCGGGAGACAAGCAGCAGATCCTCTTCTCATTTAAGTCACCTGACGCGGGCATCTTCAGTGAGTCCTGGCAAATGTCGACATACCCGGCTCTGCCCGGGGGAGCGGGCATTGAGGTGAAAATGCGCGGCGTTGCCCTTCACATAGACTTGACAGTGGCAGTCTGGCGGGAGATCGAGGTAGGTCAAATGATTTAGTGACGTTGATGGGGCACACAGTGGGCAGCTCTGGAGTGGGGGTAGGGCTCTGCTTCTTGAAGGCTCCCTCGGCTCAGGGTGGCTCAGCAGGGCAGTGTGGCATGCTGGCCTGAAACCCCCTGTCCAGCATTAGAACATTAGAACCCTCTGGACGAGATCAGGCCACTCGGCACCACAAAGCCCGCCAGTCCTCTCCACTTACTAACATCAAGTCGAGTTCTGAAGACCCCCTAATGTCCTCCTGTCCGCCACACTACCTGGTCGCTTATTCCAAGTGTCTGTCGTTCTTTGTGTAAAGAAAAACCTCCTAATGTTTGTGTGAAATTCACCCTTCACAAGTCTCCAGCTGTGTCCCCCCCGTGTTCTTGATGACCTCACTTTAAAGTCACCGTCTCGATCCACTGGACTGATGGCCTTCATCATTTAAACACTTCAGTTAGTCAGGTGGTCTCCTCTTCATCCCTGTAAAGGCTCAGCTCTTTTCATCTTCACTCATAAATTATCCCCTGTAGTCCTGAATCAGCCTAATCGTTCTTCTCTGGACCTTCTCTTGTGCTGCTATGTCTCTGCTATGTCTTTATGGACACCCAAACTGCCCCCTGGACTCCAGATGAGGCCTCACCAGTGGGTTTTAAAGCTGAGTGTCACCTCCTGTGACTTGTACTCTACACGTCAAGGCGCTATATAACCTGACAGTCTGTTAATGGCTTCTCAACACTGTCGGGAAGTCAATAGCTTAGAGTCCACCACGACCCCTAAATCCTTCTCATAAGGTGGACTCTCGATTTTCAGACCCCCATTGTGTATTCAAACCTCACATTTTCACTTCCTATCTGTAATTCTTTACATTTACTGACATTAAATTTCATCGTCCACAAATCTGCCCAAGCCTGTCTGCTGTCCAAGTCCTTTTGCGATGATATAACGGATTCCAAATGATCTGTTAATCCACCTATCTTGCTATCATCTGCCAACTTCACCAGCTTGTTCCTTATATTCCTATCTAAATCATTTATATATATATATTAAAAATAGCAGTGGCTCCAGCACTGCCCCCTGCTGGTCACCACTCTTAACATCGGCCAGTTCTGATGGGGTTCCTCGCACCATCACCCTCTGCTTCCTGTGTCTGAGCCAATTCTGCACCCATCTAAAAACATCACCCTGAACTGCCACTTCTGTTAATTTGATGCCCAACCTCTCATGTGGCACCTTATCAAATGCTTTCTGAAAGTCCAGATAAATAATATCATGAGCTCCACTCTGGTCGTATCCTTTTGTTGCCTCCTCATGGAATTCCAGCCCGTTAGTAAAACACGACCTCCCTCTTCTGACCCCACGCTGGCTGTTCCTAATCTCTCCTGTCATTGCCAGGTGTTGCTCAATCTTCTCCTTAATAATTCCTTCCATTAATTTTCCTGTGATGTTTCATGTTAAGCTTACTGGCCTATAGTTGCTCTGATCTGCCCTGTCACCCTTTTTATATAATGGGATGATATTTGCCATTTTCCTGTCCTTCAGAATCTCTCCAGTGCTCAGTGACTTCCTAAAAATATGTGTCAGGGGTTCATATCTGAACTCACTGGCCTCCTTAAGAACACGAGGATAAATATGATCTGGTCCTGGGGCCTCATGTATAAACGGTGCGTTTCCACATTCAAATCGTGATGTGTAAAACCTAAACTTGGTGTAAAGCCGCACACATATCCACGGTAGATTGTACCCTGGCGTACACAGGTTATCCGCTCGGTTTTGCAGACTGGCGGCGCCCAGCGTCAAAGCAGTGCCACTGTTCCTGTGTGGTTTCCCTTTCTGTTTCAGATCCACATCCCTGACGCAGCTTTATAAATACACTGAAACTAACCGCGTATTGCATCTGATTGTAATTAACGTGTAACAATATAATGGTCCACAGAATGGTCAAACTATCCCAAATACTATAAATGCTTTAGCGTTGTTACTCTCACTGCACCACCTTCTTCTCTCAGCTGCTCCTGTTAGGTGTTGTCACATCGGATCATCTTTTTCCATATTCCTCTCACTGCACCACTCGGAGTATTTATATCGCTGTATCTGAGTGGGGAATCACAGCAGCAGCTGATCGGATTATCGGTATACAGCATCAAGCACACGCTGCCTCAGCCATGCGCACAGTCTATTTGAACTGCTCTCATACGACAAACACTTCAGAGCCTTTCCTATACGGACCTCGCGGTTCACAAACAGTTTCATCCCAAGAACTCTAAACGCACTCAGTCAGTCCATCAGGTGCTCCTCGTAGACCTGTTAGGACTTATCAGTCCAATCACCTCACTGGAAACGTGCAATACGGTTATAATATTACACACCCTGCGCCACTTTATAAAGCGCGTATTTACTTATGATGATGATGATATCATTTTTAAGGTGAAATGCAGCAAAATATGTTATGTTATACAGATAAAACTTCATTTACATAATCTGTATTGTTAATAATTAAACATGTTAGGACACAGGGTCACTGCGCTAGCGAGGATCTGGCGCTCCGTTCGCGGATTGTTTCTGCCTCACGTTGTATTCTTGCTGGTGCTGATGCGACACTGGAAGGAGAGATGGATAGAATAATTAAACACGTACTACGAAGATATTTCAATGTTCTCTAAACGTTTTGAAGAATTGGCGTTCTGAGCTTACAGATGGCTTAACGTCCATTACAGAGCTGATTGTGTGGCGATTGGGTATTTGGAGAAAGAAAAGTAAGGACAGGAATTGGAGGTTAGTACGTTTGAAAGAGACAGGACTGCTGCAATAAAGTATTTCATCGAAGGTTACACACGGCGCAGCAATCATCTTACAAGAGGCAGGACCAATCTCTGGACGGGGCGCCACCGTGTTCCCACGTTTAATAACGCGCTTTAACTCCTATCATCATGACAATGATATCACGTATACATCTCAGTATTTAAATTATTCAAAGAGCTGTCATATCACGAATGTCATGGATTCTGTGTCCTGTCGGAGGAAGAGAAAGTAGTGAGTCACGCACATAGAAGATCAAATACAAAACAAAGCATTTAATGTGCGACTTTAGTTACAATGGGATTGAGAAACTAGTAAAATTAAATGATTTTAAGATGAAGTTTATGATGTTCTGCTTTAATGACAAAATAAACTACGTGATTAGAGTGGAAATTTCGAGATTAAAGTTGACATCTCGTGCTTTTCCCCACTGTGTGCCTATTTTGTTTTATTTTTTTTCTCTGTACCCTAATAAGTTTTCATACGACACTCAGACGGTGGGCTGCGACTCCCCTTTTCACGGTGACTTTGATATCTGACAACTTCTTTTTTATTTCGGGCACTGTGTGACTTTGTCAACTTGAGCTTTCGAGTTTCTCCGACACGCTATGTCACTCGATGAACTTCCTTTTGTTGTTTATTCCAGTGTTTAAACCAACAAACAGTACGTTTTTCTTTGCCTCCACTCCAGCGTTTCTCATCCTTTAAGTATTTGCGACCCGAGTTCTCATAACAGTTTTAATCGCGGCCCCCCTTAACATTTTTTTGAAATGTAGATTCATATTTTATTATACCTACTTAACTTTTCCTGACGTTTATCTAACTCTCTATTTATTGTTCTAGTATCAGAATGGAGTTTAAGTTCATTTGTTTTGGTTTCTTCAGATGTTTTTTTTCGTATTTTTGATTCTTGTTTTCTTTTTTTTCACATCTTTGCGCCCCACAGGTTGAGAATCGCTGATCCACTTGGTATTCGTGCTTTTCCCATTGTCTTTTCACAGAAGGCTGGTCTTAATGGATATTTCTATTGATTTGCATATTCACCAGGCCCCTGGTGATTTGTTTGATTTCATCTTATTTAATCATCACAGCTCTTCTCTCTCTTTCTATAATTTCCAAATCCCTCACTACCTCCTTAGTCGTCCCTGTTACTGCTCTGAGGTCATCCACTGGCTCACTTGTGAAGACCTGAGAATAAAGTAAGTTTAGCTCATCTGCACTCTTACCAAATACTGAGAGTTGTATGACATTCTGGTCACGTGACCCTAGTGGTCCAATCGCCTCGAGACCCTCAGTTCTCTCCTGATTATTACAGAATACTAAATCCAGACAGGCATTGGCTCTTAACATGCTGTGTTAACAAACACTCGCTGATTACGTCTAAACACTCCTGCTCCTGTGAGGTGATCCCAGTTAATATTCAAGTCCCCCATGACTCTAATATCTCCCTGTAAACTTGCCGTTTTAATATTACTAAATATGTGTGTCTGCATTGGGTGGTCTCTAACACACTCCTACAATAAGACCTCTTTCCCTAATGTTTTCCAGGTGAAACCAGATGTCCTCACTAAGATGGGCTCATCGTCCAACTGAAGAGGACTTACATTTAAACCCGTTTGGCATAAACAGCAACCCCACCTCCTTTTCTGTTCTGTCTATCCTTCCTATTAATGTGTATCCCTCATCCCCATCTTTGTCATTTTGCCAGGTTTCCATTATTGCTCCAATATCATAATTGTCTCCGCTCCTCTACATGCGACTCCGACTCACTTACCTTATTTTTGATCCTTCTAGCATTACGTCAAGCTGTTTTAATGTGTTACTCCTTCTACATTTAAATGTTTGCTTAGAATTGACATTACTATGCCTTTTTATTTCTACCCTGTTGTTTGTTCTTCTGAGTTCAGATCTAACATCCTGGCCTGTCCTAAACTCCCTGCCCACCCAACCCGATCCTTGACTAGCCTACACATACGCCTCCCCAGTACATTGGTGCCCCTCCAGTTCAGATGTAACTGGTCAGTCCCATCTGTTCCAAAAGGAGTGCCAATGCCCCATAAACCTGTACCCTTCTACCCTGCACCAAGATTTGAGCCACGCGTTAAGCCGTCTAATCTCCTCAGTCTGGCGTGTGGCACAGGCAGAACTTGAGAGAAGACTACCTTGTCAGTTCTGCTCCTCAGCTTGGCACCTAACTCTTTGAATTTGGATCACAGGACTGACAGACTACCCTTATTTATGAGATGCCAGGGGTTTTCATTGAGCCACTCCATTCCTAGTCAACACAACAAGTGCTCATTTTGTGCCAGGCAGTTGCATGGTGCCCATCCAAGTGGTACACCAGGCCATGTGATGAGTTTGGTTCGACTGGCAGGCCAGCCCGGTGGACGGCCATCATGGAGTAAGCTGTGCTGCCCATGGATGTTGCCATAGAACTCAAGATGTCCAGTGGCACATGTGTTTGCCTCTGACTTCTAACATGCCATCTTTGTGCCCAACAGCAAGAGCTGCAGGCCAAGGAGGACCAGAGGATGGTGGTGCAGATCGTGGATCGCATGCTGGCCGGGGTCTGCACTCCTCACCGGCCGAGCTCTCCGGCGAGCACCTACCTCACGCAGGAGGATGTCTTCCAGCAGCAGAACCCAAGGGTAAGGGTGCGTCACCACGGGCAACATAGTGTGCCCTCCACGCAGAGCCGAGCGGCTGACCCTTGAGGAGCTGTCGTGTGGACAACGGCTGTCACCTGCTCGAAGCCCCCGAGTGGCCTGAGGTTAACCGACTTGTCCTTTGTGTCCACCACAGCTTCACTACGTCCACACGGCAGTGGAGAACCTGAAGGTGCTGTGGAGCCGATGGATCGGACCCGGCGAGTGGGACCTGAACGTCGCGCACTTCAAGCAGGTGAGTGGTCAGCCTCGAGTGTGACCTGAGACCCTGGACAGCTGAGTCCAGAATGGCCCACCTCTGCCAGCCTGGGGGTCCTTTTCTTACTGGGCTGGTCACTCGTCACAGGCCATCCTCGGCACCAAGGTGGACAAGCAGGAGTGGCTGGAGGAAGCCCTGCCGGAGATCAACAGCTGCGTCATGGAGCTCAGCAGGCCTCAGTATGCCGTGCACACGGACCTCTTCTACCACATCTGGTGAGTCGGCGCGGGGGTCTTATGTCGGGCTGGCCTCGGCGCCTTTCACATCTGTTTGTAGCCGCGCCTTCAACGTGTAGTTCTTGCCACACAGAGAGCAGCTGTTAAGCAGATTTTATGTAGCGCCTTTCACGTCCATCTGTAATGTCAAGTGCTTTACTTATCTTATATAGCGCCTTTCATATCTAACCTGAGTGCCCCTCTTGGGTACCCACGCCATAGTTTTCTGGGCCAGCTAGCTTGTAGTTACCCTTCTGCCCTCTAGGTGGCAGCAGATGAACCTTTGGTTCCAGGAGACCCTCTGGGAGTCTTCAAGTGGGCACCTGCGTCACACTGCTAATGACCGCCTCGTGTCCCTTCTTTGCAGTCTTGAGCTGTGGCGAGAAGTGATTGACAACATGGTCGGCCACGCCATGCTGCTCAGGCAGCTTCTGGGCATCACAAAGAAGGACATCTGGGTGGAGGAGCTGCAGGAGAACACCCGTAAGTGGAACGCCAGCTTTTAAGCGCTCTTTGTGATGCCCGTTTGGGCTTCCTTTGAAACGAGTGAGAGGGTCATGAGGCACCTGTAAGGGGCACCCGGGTCAGTCAGCTGTGGGACAGAAGTGGGCCAGAAGGAGAATGTGCCACCCTCACAACCCACTCTGTGTGTGCCACGTTGCTGCAGAAGACCTTCACAGTAGCCATGGTGGCACTGCATTGAACCAGGTGACAGGAGGCAGCACTCGGTGACCTGTCTGTGGGCATTGTGCTCAAACTGGCCTACTTCACCACCCTTTTGCCAACCAATACTGTACCTGGCATACAGATAGATGGCCAGAGGGGAAGCATGGAGGATTATGGGGGACTGAGACCCAAAGTCAGGGTGGGTGCGGGCTGCAGTGATTGGCAGGAGTGACCGGGGTGGGCAGGCCAACAACTTTGGGCCCTTATCCTTGGGCACTGGCACTGCCCGTTTACCCAGCATCTCCTCCTGTTTCTCCTGCAGTGAATGAGGAAAGCGAAATTTCGGTGGATGCCACCCAGAGAGCCAAGACCAAGAGCGATAAAGCGGACAAGAAGGACAAGGAGGACAAGAAGGCCAAGAAGCCGGTAAGAGTGCTGGCCGGGCTCAAGGCCACCATCTGTCACCCAGTGTGGACCAGTCAGTCCTCCCTGTGCTCTGCGCCCCACACTTATTTATTTTGGCCTTCCCCTTCAGTGGGTGAATGGTGCCCACCTGACCTCAGCTTTATCTCAAGACGAGATGGAGCCCAGCATTATAAACTGGCAATGCCGTGGCACTTGGGGTGCCCATCTCTTACTGTCAGCAGGAGCCACACATCCCTATTGAAGGCTTCTGTCACCTTTGTCCCCTGTCCATTTGTAAATCTGAACTTGTAGGACTGTGGCGCTATAGTGTTGTGGCATGTGGGCTGCTGTGCCAGTGATGTCACTCAGTGTCCACTCTAGTGAATGCCACGGCCACACAGAGTTTAGTTTTTGCTCCTTTTAGACCCCCACTGGCCATCTCATGTGACCCACTGAGCTCACAGTAGCAGCAGTGGTCACTCTGAGGTCCCTTTATCTGAGCACAGGCTGCCTCTCCTCTTCTGTGCCCGACAAATGCTTCCTGGCCAGCTGTGGGATATTTGGGGTCTCAGCAGGACTTGCTGTCACGGGCAACAGAGTCACGCTGCAGACTGCAATACCTCACGGAACGCCCTTCAGATCACACCATAGCACACACCCGTGTAATGACACAATTTATCATAACGCCCTTTCCCAGCGTCACTCGTATCATGCCCTCTGCGAGACAGTGTTGACGCGCTCGTTGTACAGAGTGCTGTGGAGGCTGTAGTTGTACAAATTACAACAGTTTTCTATCTGGTCAAACATAAATGACTTCCAGTCTCATACTTATGCTATCAAATCATTCTAAGCTCTTTCATGATTCTAACACTTCGCCGATATAAAGTACAGTTTTATGTTTGGTTTTTTTTTTTACTATTTTGAATGGTTGTTCATTACGTTTTCCCCTGAAGTGTTACATTATAGTAAAAGTAACAAATCTTATTACTATCCAGTGTTTCAAATGGAATGTACCTCATGAAACTCATACCTAGAGATTGTCAATCTATAAATGTATTTCATATTCCCACTAGCAAATTATACAAATGTGAATCAATGATAAGTTTCATTATTTTTAGAAGGTTTTCAAAAACAGCGCTACATATAAAATTAGTTTTAAAACTGACAAGGAAACATTTTAGGAAACAGTCATTTATTTATTGATTTGATCCATCAACGTTTTCATTCCTAAAAGCTGCACGTGTGAAATACTGGATGTCACGTCCATATCAATTGAACGGCATGTGACAGCCAGTAGATTTTACATCATTTTACATTGTTTAACTTTTCAGTTTGAGACAATCGTGATTGTTCTTAAACCTTTTTTGTGCAACATTTAAGTTGATTGCAAAGACCCAACTTATACCAACATAGACTCAAGGTATCTTTGAGTCGTCGTCTTTGTAAAATTTTGATAAATATCAAAAACTGTTACAACTACTAATAATAATAAATAGTGGATCAGTTACAGTGTGCTTTCAGCAGGGAATTATCCCGAGGTGATCTCATCATTAAACATACAGTATTTATTGTCTTGTGCATACTGTACAATGATATTGTTATTTACTGTACATGCCTCTCCAGAACAGTGATAATATAATAAAACACAACAGAGATATTGAATACAATTTACAGTAGAGATATATATTCAGGTATATTACAAATATTTATACCTAGTCTTTTTCTTACGTTTCTTATTATGATTGGTTGTTCAGTTACTCTTTAACTAAACACTTTCTTTGAAGCCATACTTAGCGCCATTGGTTCTTTACTATTTGCCAGAAGGGAAGATTAAAAAAAAAACACTTGTGCAGGATGGCCGAGCGTGTAATAATCTTAGCAGAATGTCTTTTAGATATCCTGGACAGAAGGCAGCTGGGTGCCAGTAATAGTTTTTTGGCTTTCACCACCCTCGAATGTGTGCCCTACCAGGATATGATGCCACCAGTGAAGATGGACTCCAGACAGCACATGTGAGACATCTCAGGAAGGCATTGGTGAACTTGGCAATAGGCAAACCGTGCTGTTCCCTCCTCAATTCATCAGTGATTGTTACTGTACGAAATTTAAACAAGCTCACCATTTCCACAGCACCCCACAAAAACAAACCACAGCTTAATCCATTCTCGGAAGTCTATGACCTGCTCCTTAATTTTTGGCCATGAAAGGTCAGATTGTCCTGGGACCACTGAGTCAACAGATAGACCTCTTGTCTGCAAGCCATTTAATCATTGGTGGTGATCAGGCCTATGATGGTGATGTCAGCAGCAGTTTCAATGATGGAGCTGGTGTGGTGTCCGGACACACACACACACACACACACACACA
>JANRMT010062816.1:24008317-24026237 GCA_026402145.1 Polypterus bichir lapradei | reverse complement strand
ACTGGAAGCTGTTTTTCTCCATTTACTGTAATGGAGATGAGCTTGAACGCCGTGGGGGCGGAGTTTCGTGTGACATCATCACGCCTCCCACGTAATCACGCAGTACGTAGAAAACCAGGAAGAGCCCCAAAAAGCGCTGAAGAAAACATGCATTATATAATTGAGAAGGCAGCGAAACAATAAGAAGCGAGCGAGTGACATATACAACCATATTCATGAGTTCTGCTACTTCGGAAACAAAGCACAGTGTAAACCTACACTTTAAATTAAGTTCATAGACAGGCTGTCGCTGGCGTTTGTAATTTAGTGCCTGCCCATATAAGGCCATCCGTCAGAGGCAATCCAATAGCAAACTGCCACGGGTAAATATTCATGAAGGTGAAGGACTGTGCTTATGGAGAGGAAGATGAGATAGTCAGGGTGGTGTTTGGCACAAACTCAGCGAAACTGCGAGAGAAAGTTTTAAGTGCCGGGACTTAGGTAACATTAGATACAGCCATGGACATAGCACGACATGGCAACAGCACAGCTGGGAACCTTCGATGCATGTACACCGAGCGGCTCACGTGAACTGACGCAGTGCACAGACAAAAAGCAACACTTCCGAAGAGCGCTGAACAAAAACCGAATTACACAATTGAAAAGGCAGCAAAAAAATATGAAGTGTCTGATAAATACAAGATAAGTATGTAATAAGTACAGCTACTGCAGAAACAAAGCACACGGTGGAAAAAGTGAATGTCCCGCTAAAGGAAGACAGTGTTAAAAAAAAAAATACCGTGCATGCAGTGTGTCAGGTCTCAGATAAAGAAGAAGACGAGCTGTTTATTGATGCAGTAAGAAACGAATCTTTTTCATAGCTTCTTTAACACACTACGTCTCCGCTGCGATACGCGGGTATATATATATGTATATGTATATATATATATACCCTGATCTACATACTCGAATAATGAATACTTTATTCGCCATCAATGATTGTTTTGGTAAAGCCATACTCAGTGTATTCATTAGATGAACGGTAAAAAAGTAAGAGCGAGGGGAGGATGACTTATTGAGGCATACAGGCAAAACCACAATAGCACGCGGGCTCGATGTACGAAAAAATATATCTTTTCAAGTTCTATTTAGTCCATATGTGTCAAACTCAAGGGCCACGGGCCACATCCGGCCCGGCGTGTAATTATATCCGGCCCGCGAGATCATTTTATATACTGTATTATTGTTATTAATGGCCCGGGTATATGAAGCGCTGGTAACACAATAAACTACAGATCCCATAATGCAGCGCTTCAGCTGCCTTGCCGAACACTTACCGCGTTAATCAAGTCTAGCTTGCAAGTTATTGCGAAGCTAGCTCACACGATGCTTAAGAGAAAAGTTGATTCTGAAAATAGAGTCTTTAAAAACCGATGGGAGGCTGAGTATATGTTTACTGACATTGCCGTTAAACCCGTGTGTCTCATTTGTGGAGCTAATCTGGCTGTAATTACAGAATTTAATCTAAGACGGCACAATGAGACAAAACATCAGGGTAACCTGAAAGACCTGAATGCAATGCAGAAGATACAGAAAGCAGAAGAATTAAATAAGAATCTGACACTTCAGCAGACGTTTTTACCCGTGCACAATCACAAAGTGATTTCAAGTGAAGCTGCTTTTATGGGAGACACAAATGCACCAGTGCAACTTGCCCTACTTTCCCTCTTGCCAAGTAATGTTGAACCAAGTCGCCACTACGGTGTTCCCAAATACGCACTTTGCTGATAAACTGAGCGCACGGCGCTTTGGTGACTTTGAAGAACAAAAAAAGTCCGTCTACATGCGGCTCGAACCTTGTGCATGTTTGGTAGCACATATCTGTGTGAGAAGCTCTTCTCAGTGATAAAGACTAACAAAACAGCACACAGGAGTCGCCTCACTGATGAGCACCTGCAGTCCATCCTGAGAATCTCCACAACACAGAACCTCACACCAAACAGAAACGAACTTGTTGCCAAAAAAAGATGCCAGGCGTCCAGCTCTAAAATGACATATGAGCAAAGACAACTGAATGATTTGATTTGTTATTGCTGAAAGGAACACATTTTATTTATATTTCCAGGTTTTGTTATGCAGCATGTTCATATTTGAATTTGTATAATTTTGACAGGATATATTTTTATGGAGAGCAAAATCTTTTGGGATATTTAAAATCTAAGTTTATTTTTTATATAAAATTACATAAGAGTAAAGAAATTTGAATGTTTGTTCTTTTAAAGTTTACTTTATTTCTAACTTGTATAATTTAGACAGGATATATTTTTATGGAGAGCAAAATATTATAAGTTGTTTAAGGTTTGAGTTGATTTATTCAGGAATAATATTCCTGTCTGTTTTTACCATTCCTACCAAAGATATTTCTGTCGACTAAATAAAAATTCCTTCTATTTAAAATTTAAATAGAACTTGAACAAATACGATAGTTCATAATATCCACGCAGACTTGCACGTAAGAGTGGGAGTTATCCGTTTTAACAAGCAGCGTCTTGCACTGATACGAAATAGCTGTGTGTGTATATATGTAGATATGTATGTATATGTATATATATGTTTATATATGTGTGTGTGTATGTATATATATATATATGTATTTGTGTGTATATATATGTGTGTATGTATAGATATGTATATATATATATGTTTATGTGTGTGTGTGTAAATATATATATATATATACTCAGCAAAAAAAGAAACGTCCCCTGACTTTCAACTGTTTTTACTTTCAGTAGACTTAATGTGTAAATATTTGTATGAACACTAAAAGAGTCAACACCATAAGACATAAACTAAAAATGTTTCACAATGTGTCCCTGAATGAAGGGAGGCTCAAAATCAAAAATACCAGTCAGTATCTGGTGTGGCCACCAGCTGCTTGAAGTACTGCAGTGCATCTCCTCCTCATGGACTGGACCAGATTTGTCAGTTCTTGCTGTGAGATGTTACCCCACTCTTCCACCAAGGCACCTGCAAGTTCCTGGACATTTCTGGGGGGAATGGCCCTAGCCCTCACCCTGCGATCCAACAGGTCCCAGACGTGCTCAATGGGATTGAGATCTGGGCTCTTCGCTGGCCATGGCAGAACACTGACATTGCTGTCATGCAGAAACTTTTTGCCACTCCTGTCTGGTCCAGCGAAGGTGGGTTTGTGCCCACAGGTGGCGTTGTTGCTGGTGATGTCTGGTAAGGACCTGCCTTACAACAGGCCTGCAAGCCCTCAGTCCAGCCTCTCTCAGCCTATTGCGGACAGTCTGAGCACTGATGGAGGGATTGTGTGTTCCTGGTGTGACTCGGGCAGTTGTTGTGGCCATCCTGTACCTGTCACGCAGGTGTGATATTCGGATGTACCGATCCTGTGCAGGTGTTGCTACACGTGGTCTTCCACTGCGAGGATGATCAGCTGTCCTTCCTGTCTCCCTGTAGCGCTGTCTTAGGCGTCTCACAGTGTGGACATGGCAATTTATTGCCCTAGCCACATCAGCAGTCCTCATGCCTCCCTGCAGCATGCCTAATGCACGTTCACGCAGATGAGCAGGGACCCTGGGCATCTTTCTTTGGGTGTTTTTCACAGTCGGTAGACAAGTCTCTTTAGTGTCCTGCATTTTTAGAACTGTGACCTTAAATGCCTACTTTCTGTAAGCTGTTAAGGTCTTAACGACCATTCCACAGGTGCATGTTAATTAATTGATTATGGTAAATTGAACATGCATGGAAAACATTGTTTAAACAATTTACAATGAAGATCTGTAAAGTTATTTGGATTTTTAAAACATTATTGTTGAAATACACAGTCCTGAAAAAGGGACGTTTCTTTTTTTGCTGAGTATATATATATATATATGTGACAGCAACACTCATCACTCACAACAGTGACAAAACAATTACATTGACAATCATGTTACGTTATTTTCAAAATGTTTCCTTTTCTTTTTCATTGCTTCATTAACACACTACTTCTCCGCTGCGAAGTGCGGGTATTTTGCTAGTCTATATATATATTAATAATCCTGATTTGTAACATGGCATTGTTTCATACAGTAGTTCTCATATTCAGTCCCAGGGCTGTACATTTTTTCCCAACTATTTTTGCTTTTAATTCGACTCCCTTCTTGAACTTGCAAGCCAACAGTCTAGGTTTTGAAAATTAAAGTGATGTATCAAAACACGCTGTTATAATAACCACAGTAGGGGAATGTAACCTGTGGCAGGCATTTTAGCACCCAAACCCTTCACACAACCACACACACACACACACACACACACACATAAGATCCAGGTTCAAATATGAATTTATTTTAAAGAAGTAAAGCACACAATCCCAGTTAGGACGTCCATCTGTGTCCTCCATCCATTACATCGGTCATTTCAGTAGACAATGAACTATTGAAGCAGGTCAGAAAGCCAGTCCATCCCCACTTTTCTTTGCAGTGATCAAATCCACTGAACAAAATGACATCACGGTTGGCTTTTTGTCACATGTAGTTCCTTTGAAATTCTGAAGGCTGAAAAAAAATATAAAACACAAAAATCTAATTGACAATCTAATCTAATCTAATTTGTCGAACAGCAGCAACTGATGGGAATATTTTTTTTAACCTGTATCTCATCAAGAAAAAAGTTCATGTCCTTCAGGCATTCAAAAGTGAATAAGAAGGTGGACACGACTTGTTCAGTCTCTTCATCGTCTCCCCTTTGTTCTTATTTTTCAATTGTGTATGTAACTTCATCCTCGTCCACTTCCAGTATTCCTGGCCGGTGGACTGTCCCAACAAGTTGGTCTTTGTTGGCATCCAGCGGGTCACAAGCAGTCAGGATGTTTTGGATCAATGAAGACTTTTTTATGAAAAAGAAAAAAAAAAAAATACTGTCAAGTACTTTATTAGGAATATCAACATATTGTATTAACTCCACTTTTACCCAAAGAACAATCACATTGGCTTATGAAATAAACCCACCGATACGACCACAGCATGGCATAGGAATGCTCAGCTCCATTGATTTCTCTGCTTTTTGTCTCTGCTGCCTGTAGGCATGAGGTAGATTGAAAAATAAAAAAAATAAACTCCAGTGTACAACCGTAGCAGTTCATCTTCAAGGGAACGTCATGTCTAGTTAGAAACCATTCAGAAAGTGCACACATAATTCAAAATGACTAAGTGCTCCGTAGTGAATAAAGCATTCATTTTTATTTAGTACTACATTGCTGTAAGACCCATTTCAGTTCAATCTGAACGTCTACAGGAATTGTACTGAAGTGAGTCCCTGAAAGACAAAGAGTCCAGTTAGCACAGCATTGTCACTTATGAAGACCAAATTCATCATTTCAAATAATATGTCATTTAATTGTTCCCAGTTTAGTAAGCATGCTTTAAAAACCGCTGAAACACTCACCTAAACATATTACAATAGAAATGCTAATATAAAAAGTGATACATAATGGAAAGTGTTTACCTGGAGCAAGCGATCGCTCCATTCTCGACTGGTTGATTTCTGAATGATACTGAAAAGGAAAAGAAAGTCCTCACCTTTAAGGCATTTGCTGTGTGTGTCCTTAAGAATCATTTCACTACATACCTGAATGACAGGACTGCGCCTTTGTGAGGTACAATTTGCTAACAACTAAATGTAACCATAAATACGCTGACCTGCACATCCAGTTAATGTCGCCTAATGCCACAGATGAAATCGATCTTTGAAGAACAAGGAAAACGGTCAAAAAGTGACACTCCGCAAAAGCAACTCTATGAAGCCATTCATTGCCCACATTTTAGGAACAGTAAAGTAAATGTTATACTATTAATTGTACTGGCAGAAATAAGTCAGTCAACATTTTCATATTCTTCAGTAATGGAAAAGAAGGGTGGGGGAGAAAAGTCCTCGCTCTTTCCTATCTTGTCTGGAATTGCTGGAAGCAGAAATAATTGCCATTTAATAAATCAGTTAGAGCACAAGCACACAAAACACTCATTTTTAAGACCACCATTCTCTGCCCCCATAACGCCACTGACACACCACTGGGCTGACGAGAGACACAAGTCAGTGACGGCCTCACCAGAGACCTGCTGTGTGACCTGTCGGTCAAAGTCTCTTTGTGAAGTTCTAATATATAAAATTAGTGTCAGAAAACTTTTCAACTGATAATTACGAAGCACTGCCCGTGGGGCACAGAATGTCCTTCTTCTCGTGTGGAAAGTGAAGACCGATGTCTTGGCTGGAAGATAAAAAATTTAGAAATACTGTAAGCTGACAAATTCTTATAACTGTTCTTCCCTTAAAAAATGCTTGAAAAGTTACACACCTTTAATGTTGGCTTTGCGAAGTAAGAGATGACACCACCATCTTCTAATTTGTGGCATGTCTTCCTAAAAAATGTAAATCGGAAAATTACAATAAATTCAATGAATAAAAAAAATCACAATATTCAAACAAATCTTACACTTAAACCACTGACCTGACTGAAATCAAATGCTCTTCCAGTGGCGATGTAGAGAGCGTACTAAAAAAAAAAAAGCACGTTATTATTTGAAATCAACATTCACATCTTACTACTGGCAGTGCCCTCCACTTACCATGAGCAGTCCAGGCTGCCAGTCTGTTTGGGTAGATTCTACCAATTTAAGAGGTGATCAGTTAGTACAGGAGATATCTGTGTGTGTGTGTTTTTTGTTTTATACTAGCAACACATATTTATATTCACATTCCCTTCTTCTGTGGTTCCTTCCAGCTACCTGGCATTATTTTAGAGGCAATTTTCCTACAGATAAAATTTGTTTTGTCAAAATTGATTTATATTATATTAATGTATATTAAAAACAAAGTTGATATAAACTTTGCAGATGGAATATTATTGTAGAACTGGATTAATAATATTTAATTCTGAAAATGTGCCAATTAATAATTTTATCACACAGAAGAAAGAATTACTTAACTAAAATTTAGCTGGAGCCTTTCATCACTTTTTATGACAATGATATTCATTTCAGATTGCAAGAGTAGAATTATTAGTAATAGAACAGGTAGAGAAATAGTGAACATCAGATAATATAATCTCTAGCAACTTTTAATTGAACATGTAATTTATGAAGGGAGTGACTTTGGCTTCACACACGAGACCACAGCACACCATTACAGATATTTTAGAACCTGGAGGATGTTTTGCCGCTGTGCCGTTATGAATTATTTACACAGCTCTTCCAAAATAGCTTAGTGAAAACTATCCATCCATCCATTTTCCAAACCGTTGAATCCGAACACAGGGTCACGGGGGTCTGCTGGAGCCAATCCCAGCCAACACAGGGCACAAGGCAGGACCCAATCCTGGGCAGGGTGCCAACCCACCGCAGGACACACAAACACACCCACACACCAAGCACACACTAGGTGCCAATTTAGAATCGCCACTCCACCTGACCGGCATGTGTTTGGATTGTGGGAGGAAACCCACGCAGACACAGAGAGAACATGCAAACTCCACACAGGCAGGGAGGACCCGGGAGGCGAACTCCTAACTGCGAGGCAGCAGCACTACCACTGTGCCAGCGTGCTGCCTAGTGAAAACTATTAGGATCAAATTTTGTAAAGAAGAATAGTTCAAATGGGCAGCAGCCATCACTTGGTGACAGAAATAACAGAGTAAATAAGGAACAGTCCTGCTAAAATGCTAATTTTGGGAGATTTGGCCTGAGGTTCAAACTGAGTGAACTGAACATATGAACAAAGATTAAAAAAAAGAACATTAAAACTTTTGAAAGCTGGAACTGAACAGTTGAACAAAGATCTTGAACTCAGATGGCAGAGGCTGGGCAGTGACTGGTGCAGTGGGCACGGAGGGCAGAGGCTGGGTGGTGACCAGTGCTGTGGGCACGGAGGGCAGAGACTGGGTGGTGACTGGTGCTGTGGGCATGGAGGGCAGAGGGAGCACTTTAGGACCTTTGCCACAATCTGACAAGTGCCTGAGGAACTGATCTTTATGAACTACTGTTTTCTGACAATAACAGCAATGGTAGTGGCCTGATCCCTGGCAGTTCAGTGAACATTTGTATATTTTAAAACCTGAAACAGTACAAAGAAAAAATAAGGTTAATATTCAGAATTATTTTGCTAAACATTTAAAACTTAACAAAAGAAATTCAGATAATCCTTTAATTTAATAGAGTTAAAACAAGCAAATCCTGTCCTATTATTCTTTTAAACAGAACAAACTAATTAAAGATTCTGTCAATGATGCTTTTAAAAATTAATGAAAATATACTATATGTTGCCTGTCAATTGTAGGCAATGTAATTCCACACTTACATTATGAAAAATTAAAGTATTTGTAGTATGATCTTTGTCATATTCTACTAAATAGTTTAAAAGAGAAAATTGTCAATACACAGTCATGAATTAATTAATCTAAAATGATTCAAAGCTAGCTTTTCAAAAGGTTAACAAGTACACAGTATACTATTTAGTCAAATCAAATCATGTTGTTAAGGTGAATATCTGTCTGCATTAAAGTGTATTAAAAGTGTCAATGAATCCAATTGTACAAGTTACAAGATATCTTCTAGCGCACTTCACATCCCTCCATGAACAGCTGCTGTCCTGCTGTGGCCCTGTAAGTGGCTGATGAGGCCTGCAGAGTCGGATCTTTTATAGCAAAACAGACCAGCAAACTCCGGAGCACCAAACACAACTGCAGGTTCCTCTGAGGTCTTCAATATACTTCTGTGTCTCTGGTGAATATAAAATAGATATCAAGTTCTTAAAACTGACAAACATGCACGAGAACAATCACTTCACTTTATTTCAATTGAAAAAAAACTTTAAAAGCAGTATTTTTGAAGAATGCAGGAGAGGTGGGCAGGAAACATTGAATATTATTTTAAGAGTTCAAACAAACTGGACTATCATTGAAAGAACTTAATAATAATAATAATAATAATAACATGATTCTGTCCTGGCTGTTCTTTTCCTCATTATTGTCTACAATGTGATTTGAACTTTCTTGAACTGCAGGTAATTGAATATTGCACTCACACTTGCCCTTTGTTTGTAGCTACTTATTAAAATGTTCAGTTGTGTACTGTAAATATATATACAGAATTATGAAAAAACATCATCTAAAGTGACCTACGTATATTCAAACTTCAGACTAGCAACATTACTATAATTGAAAGACCAGGATATCCACTATTAACTGTGTTTGTCTTTGAAACGTAGGCAAACAATAAGCTTTCTGTGGAACATCACCTTATATTGGCTCAATCTCTCTGTATTGTCTTTCTGAAATATATTTTGATATCTAAAATATCAGGTGACTGATAGGTTTTGCTTCTGATTAACTTGCATATACGTGATATACAGGACAAATGGTGAATGATATTCTGGCTATTGTAAGTACTTAATCACGGTCACTTATATTTGATTACAGTCCGTTACACTTCGCTATGGTTAATTATACTCAACAACGGTCAATTACATATTATAACAATTGTTATAAGAAATTATTGACTGCTGAATCCGTCGATTTACTACTCAGAATGGAGTATTCCGATTAGCCGTGTAACAATTAGCTACACAAACCGACTTGTTTGTTGTTTAACTGTTAATACTTTCTTAGAGCGCTTAGTACTGCACGGAACCTGAAAGTTGATTCAACATCGTTATTACACTGTGGTAGAATTCGTACCCTAGCAGTAAATTATAATATTACCTAATACTAGTAAAACTTGCAACAAACTCACTGCCATCTTAATTTCCAACTCAAACTCTTCTTCTTTCCTCGAAAAGCTTTCAGAAAGATTTATTGTAAGTCCACCATTCCTCCGGACTCCGACAAAAACAATGATGACGTATCGAAAGTGACATCAGAGGGCATTCCGTGCCTAGCGTTGGGGGCGTTCCGTGATATGAAGGGCGTTCCGTGTCTAAATTCCTAGGTATTGCAGGCTGCAGCCAGACCCTTCTCGTCACGGGTGCTAACCCTCTCCCCACCACTAGGGGACGACCACAATGTGCACCCCTTGACCCCCTCCCACTCTGGGGGGCTCTGGTCAGTGACACCCTAACGGCTGCTCATTTTTTTCTTCCAGCCGCCTGCCAAGAAGGGAAAAGGGAAAGAGAAGAAGGTGGCAGTGAAAGGCTCAGCAGCAGTGCCCACCAGCAAGGATAGCACACCCGCCGCCGAGAGCCCAGAAAGCAGGAAGTGTGAGGAGGACCAGCAGCAGCAGCAGCAGCAGCAGCAGCAGTTCCAGCAGATGCAGTCCGTCCTTCAGGAGATTTACACCAACGAGCTCAAGATTCAGGTGGGCATCGACAACCAGGACACCAGCGTGGGCACACGGCCTGGGCCTCTGCAGGAGCCGCCCACCTTCTGAGTTCAGCTGGTGCAGGACGGGCTTGGCAGAGACCAACTCGGGGATGGATGCCAGTCCACCAAAGGGCACCCTCATGCATGCCAGGCCCATCAGCTGTGGGGTCAGTGACCGGGCTGAGGCTTGAACCAGAGTCCCTGGAGCTGTGACCAGCGTACTGTTTTGTAAAAGCTGTAGGTAATGTCACCCTGTGGCCACCCTGATGACCCTCAGTGGCCATCTTATCTTCTTCTTCTTCTTTCTGCTCAGGTCAAAGGTTTGCTCATGTCAATGGTGGAGAAGATGAGCAACCTGTTTGAAGAAGTGAGAAAGTAAGTGTGGGCACCTCGAGAGCTGGCAGATGGCAGCATGCAGCTCGTCCGCTGCCCAACATCCTGGGCATCAATCCATTTTGTTCCTCTTCTTTTTAGATACGAGCCTTACAAGGGACAGCAGCTGGCACCAACCCTTTGTTTCTAAACTGCCAACCATCGCACCCTTGGCTCAGGTGATGACCACCCACAAAGCCAGCTTTGTTCAGAGCAGGACAACGAGGGAGTGATGCCACTCATCATGGATGTGCGTAAAATGGGAAGAACCTGATTGTGATGGTGCCTACTCAGCCTGGCACAGCCATACAGCATTTGAAAGGAACTATAATGGGCACTATGTCACTCGATGCTGGACTGTGTGGTGACATTTATGGGCCAAACTGGACACTGATTCATCGGCAGCTACAGGCCACAAGGTGGGCATCTCACGTGCCACTTGTGCCACCCTTCCACTAAAATTAAAATATGAATAGAGTGCCATGGGGTACAAGGGGTGTAGGTGGACAGACCACCTGTGCCCGCTGCTATGCAGGTTTTCTTCTGAACCTTCCAAATGACCCACTCATGTGACCTGGCTGGTGATCAAAAGCTTGGGGAGTCCTTGAGACTTCTGGATGGGCAAGATGACCAGCTTGTCTATCTGATGTCCTCTGCACTGCGCCCTGACTCCGTGTGAGTATGAGACCCTACCAGCTGTGCCAGCTGAAATCCAGTCCAGGTGCTGCGCCACATAATGTGCCGTTGTCTTGTGAGGAAACATAATGGGCACAGCGGGCAAGCATTTCACAGACTAATGTGACTCAAACACAAGCAGGTCACTGCATCCTACTGGCCAAGCTGTTGTCCAGGTGGTACTCTCTGCTTTGCCCACCCTTTCATTTTTTCTCCCAGGTGTCCATTTCCCTCAGTTGGCACTGGCCTGGCCTTTTGCCTCTCAAATCCTGCCCATGTTGGTACCATGGCTGACAAATGTGCCCTGGTAAGAGGGTGAAATCAGATAGGTGGCCTGTCTCTAAGAGAGAGAGAGTTGGTGGTAGAGTGGGCAGATGGCCGCGCTGATGGTGTGCCCCCCATTGGTTGGGTGTGCTGGACCAGAGCTTTGTGGCCGTCACCATGGCTGGCAGCTTCATTATAACAGTATATAGCGCCTTTGCACTATTGTCACATTGGTAGTTAAATTCAAACTTGTGCACCTGACCAGTGTACCACACATGGCCACCCACTGGTGCCACAGTAGACACAATGCCACACGACACAGCTGCCCAGATGTATAGCACCTTTCCATTGAGAACCAGTGGGACCTTTACAACTTTACATGGCTCCCCTATGATGAGAGCTGTGCCCGGTGACACTGGTCACTTTATATAGCGCCTTTCTGAGGCAGGCGCGCAGAGGGCAGGCAGTCAGACAGACAGACAGCGCAGGCGCCTTCACTTCTCACGTTATGCTTTACTTCTTTGCCCCAAACCCACGCCCCCCCCATCAATCCCCTCAGTCCGGGGCGTGATTGGCCCCCTGAGCGTGTTTCAGCGCAGCTCTTTGGCGCCACCGTGCGCCTCGTTTCAGGGTCTATTTTTCTTCTTTTTTGTTTTTCAATATTTTTCTTCTGCCCATGCGCTGGATTGCGCCCCCCGACCACCCCCTCCCCCGGCAGGCCTCAGCCCTCCATGTCCCTCAGCTCCTGCGCGGCGTCCTCGAAGCGCTCGCCGTCAAAGTCCAGGCTGCGCAGCGCAGCCTCTGCCTGCTCCGTGCCCATTGCGCAGTGCCAATGCTCCTTGCCCTCCCGGTCCGACTTGGGCACGGGAAGCTGTACCCGCTGGGCGGCCGTCCTGATCCGTGCTAGGAGCTCACCGGACGTGAGCAGAAACGAAGCTGCCGTGGCGTCGGGGGGCTGCTCCTCCACGGCTAGCAGGGCGGTCTGCAGCAGAGCTGCGATGTCCCGCTGCGCCCCCTGGTGGCACTCGATCAGGCCGCGCGCGGTCTCCAGCTGGGCCTCCTCCTTCTGCGCGACCTCCAGCAGCAGCGCCGCCCTCTTCTCGTGCAGGACCCCGCAGAGCGTCTCCAATCTCCCCGCTAACGTGTCCCTCTGGCGCTGGCCGCTCTCTGCGACCCTTTTAGCCAGCCCCTCGAGCTCCTCGACGGCAGCCCGCGCTCCGTCCCTTCGGGCCCCCAGCGCGTCCACGGCCCGGGCCAGCTCGCCCCTCCGGCTGAGGTAGACGTCCGACGGGAGGCAGACCTCGCAGTTCTTGTGCGCCCCGAACACCTTGCAGAGGGAGCAGGTGGGCACCTGGCAGGTGCGACAGTACACATTGAGCGTCTCCTCCTCGTGCTCGGCGCACAAGGGCTCGCCGCCGCCGCCGCTCGTGGACGCGCACTTGCTGCTGTCGCGCGCCTGCTGCTCCCTGCAGATGTCAACGATGTTCTCCACCAACAGGTTCCGCCGCAGCCCCCCGACCCCGTGGCGGTCCAGGTAGACCTCGTAGCGGCACGTCGGACAGCGGAACACGCCCCCCGTGTAGTGGTAGGGGTTGTGAGTCTCGTAGAGTCGGCTGGCGCAGCCCCTGCACAGGTTGTGTTGGCACGGCAGGATGAGAACCGGCTTGCTGAAGAGCTCCAGGCAGATGGGGCAGCTCAGCTGGCGCTCCAGGCTCTCCAGGCGGGGGCCGGCGGCTGTGGGGGTCCGGCCGGTCTGGTGGTCCACTCCGAGCATCCCGGCACTCGGCTAGCAAGGCAGAAATAAAGAAGTCAGATCAAAGCACAAGGGTGGGCTCCTTCTCGTCTTTTTGGCAAAGTCGTTGTCGAGCAGGTAAAGAAATGGCAGTCGTGTCGCGTGTCCTGCCAGCACCCGGCGGTCCCTCCGAATTTATAGACGGGGACAGCGCGGTAACCCGAGGACGGTCACGCGGCCAGCCGGCCGGCGGGGACACAAACAGGACATTCCGTTGTTGTTTACTTGATATGGCGCCTTGTCACCGCTATGACACAGCACTTCAGCAGGCAAAGAAGAGCACGAGGACAGGGACCCGGACACGGCGACAGGTGCACCCAGATGGACCTTCAAGGGTCGTGCCAGACTTTCGTGGAATGGATGCCAGTCGCAAAGGACGTTGAGCAACATGCGGGGAACGGCGGCACGAAAATAAGAGCAGGAGCCATAAACAGGAGCGCGTGATGCAACAAGTGGGCAAAACATGGGCACGTGGGGAGCGCTCTTGACAACTTCAACGGCGACCCCCAGTGAGGTGGCGACTGCCGCTCGACCCCGTGACAATGACACGTCCTTTTCGCCAGCTCCCGGAGGGGCGTCACGGCCCGTTTAAAGGGTGCCTGCCGTCTGCTTAACCCTCTGATTGATTGATTGACGGCGGGGTGACACTGTCTGCGTGGCACATTGTCAAGTCAACAATCGCTCTGTCACCCCGGGAATGGAATTCGAGCCAAAACCGCTCAGCCCGGGATGGGACAAGCGGAAAATGAAGTCGACACAATTATCTGACCACGCTTCGGGGTATAAGGCGGCGACAGCTAGTTGGCACCACGGTGGGCACGCTCGCTATATGAGCCCGGTTGTCGCTCACCAGAAAGGCCGCCGCCGAGGCATTAGTGTGGCAGTGGGATGTTAAAGGGCGATGAGTCCAGCTTCAGACCACCGCAGCTCCGTTGGACAGCCTGTTGGATCGCAGGCTGCTGTCACTTGGGTTACTTGACTTGAGGCAGACCCCCAAAAATCTTAACCATAGCATAACGAAGGGTCAGCACTGACGTATAATGTAAGACGACAACCTCCTCAATGGAGTGGAGCCCTGGAGGTCTGCAGCTACTGTAGAGTCAATGAGCCTGAAACTACAGGTGGCCACCCGCAGAGGGCGCACTGCACTGCTGTGTCCAATCGCCGCCATATTGGAGCGGTCGGACCCGCGTCGAAGGTCCCGCTGAGTTCACGTGCTAAATTAAGCTGGCGGAGACTTTCTTATTTCCCGAGCGTTTGTTACAAAATGAGCTGGCACTTTCACAGTTCTATGTGCTTATTGTTTATGAAACCTTAGTTATTAACAGCTGCAAGAAGTAGTGGCGCCTCAATAAAGGAATTATGATAAAGAAATCATAAAGAAACCTGCGACCATCCTAGAGTACACTTGTCAGACCCTCAGCCCACCGCACATTTTGTTCCCTTTGTTGGGCTGGTCGAGGGTCCAAGGCTGGAAGATGGAGGGGCACCTCACCTGATAGAAGAGAGAACATCGTATTAGAATGCAGTGAACGTCCAGAATGTGGTGGACTTGCAAAAACTGTGATGAAAATGTCACCAACCAACTGCAATGCTAACCCCAATTCCTTTTGGGGTGTTTGTGTTTATTGAGTGACACGAAATGTCCTCTCAAAGCCCAAATGTCCTCACAGGAAGATGGCTTTGGAAATTCACGGGTCTGGTGAATGAAATATGAAGGGAGGGCAGACAGCAGCTGACTAGCTGTGGCCATCTTGGGGGTCCAGAGAGCCAGAGGTGCCCCACTGTGGCTGAGGCGGGTGGCCACAGGCAAGTCACTCAGACAGCCGGGGATTTAAGAGTTAAATGAGATGTGGACTGGCCTGTCGCTCGTGAAAGGCACTCACTATATGCACCTACTGTAGCAGCTAGTGTGTGGGAGCGTGGGTGCCGTGTCGTGACATCAACCAGGAGCCTGAGGTGGCACCCCCTGGTCTTTGTAAAGCGCGTTCATGAATTCTGTCATTGATTTATTATTATTATTAATAACAATAATAAACCTGGAGGACGAGCACGCGAGCCGACCAGCAGATGGCGCCCTTGCGCCACGTGTGCCCCGCCGTCGCCGCCGCTTTTTGTTTTTCACGTTTAAGTCGCGGAACGAGAATTTGACACCCGCGTGCGCCCCACCACGGTGTGGATGCTTGAATGTCAATCAATCAGTCAATCAATCAATCAATCAATCAGTCAATCAATCAGTCGATGGAACGGTCAAGCACTCAGCGAGTTAGTCGTTTTCTTTCCTTTGGCCCTTTCGTGTTTTTCACTTTCTGTCGTTCAAGCAGCACCCTGGTTTCTGTCAGTTAGTAGGGGGCGCCACTTCCGCTACTTTAGTCGAGGTGCCCACTGCACATGCCAGTGCCGACCATTTCAAACCACCATCCCCCAAATGCCATCTGGAGCCCCTCCTCAATCCTCAACAGTGTCACCAGCATAAATGCCAATGGGGTACACGTGCCAGGGTGGTGGGTGAGCAATCACCCTTTGGGTCACCTGACCTGCACAGATTAGGTGGCCATCAGAGTGGACTTGGGGCACCCGCAGCAGGCCTGGCACCACTCCTTGAGTGCGCTCTATGCTGCCCCTTTGCTGTCCTGTCTCCCCTCCACAGTGAGGGTCCTAAGTGTCACCCCCCTGGTGGCCAAGGATGCTTGATTTGTCTTCTCCTGGGCCTGTTCCAGCCACAGAGGGTGGTCAGTGGGCACATCCCTACCTGCTGGTGTCTGGAGGAAGCCCACGATAACTCGGGCACAACTTGCAGAGACTCCACACCACTGGGCGAGAGTTCAGGCAGCAATGTGGCCAAACTACCCATTGTACCAGCACAGCACCTAGCCACTCAGACATGGGGTAAAGTGCCTTGGCATGTAATGGCTGGCCTGGTGGGCATTAGATAAAGTGTAATATTATTATTATTATTATGAAGAGGGCCGGCCAGCAAATCTTTAATTTAGAGAAGGGAGGAGAGCAGGCAGGTACTGCCAGGGATGACACATCTAGACATGCCAGTGCTGGAGGATGGGCACTGTCAGGGTGGGGGTATTCTCTGCATGTGCCCTAGAGCAGGGGCACCAGAAAGGACAGACAACTACCCTGGCAGAATGGGCAATGTGCACCAAGGGAGCCAGAGGGTAAGCAGCCATGCAGATGCCAGGGACACCCAGGCCTTCTCAAACAACAGCATCAGTGCCATGGTCGGCTTGGTGGGCACACAAGGCTAATGGTGGCAGCATGCGGCCACAGACAGGAGAGGTCAGCTGGCACATCAGAAGGGCAGTGACAAAGGCGGCCATTGAGCCCCACAAGCTCGCCAGTCTTCTCCAAGATGACTTTGAGCTGAGTCCTCCTGTCCTCCACGCTGCACGGTGGCCCTCTGGCCCCAGAATGCCCAGCACATTGAGATGCCCCCTCTTAGTGACAGGGATGATGTACACTGTGAAAGGAACTTTACGAGTCTTATTGTTCCTGATGGCCATGTCCATCCTGGTGGGTTGGCACAGCGCTTTAACCCCTCTGAGGTCACCATTTGTGGGCCTTCATGAAATTGCCTGAGTGGCGAGTGGCTTGGGAAACAAGTGGGCATCAAGGTGGCTGGAGGTCTGACCAACTCGGCGGGTGCCGCTTGGGTGGTCTGTGGCCCCCTACTTCACTCATCAAATCTCTTCATCAAAATGTGCCAAACAGTTCCAAGAGATCATCAGTGGCACTGAAAGCACAAAAGGGCACAAAGATCAAAAAATGAGCAGAAATTCAGGAAAAGTTGTGAAAAGCCTGGAAAAAAGTGGAAAGGGACAAAATAACTTGTGAATCTTATCCACGGTGCCAAGGTGACAATCACCTGGCAGTCACCACAAGCCTTATTACAACAACACTGCCACCTGCAGAGGGCACCCCATGGACCCTGGCATGTCCTTTGATTGATCTGCCTGCTAAACTGAAGCTCAGTGGTGCCCTCTTTGCCACAGAAGTCAGGAAGTTGGCATTGTCTCTTGATGAAGACAAGCGATGCGCCCGCTCTGACCGCCTGCACATTCCTGTTCACCCTCTGAAGTGCCTGCCGTCCACATGCTGGGACGTCACGTCTGAATCCAAAAGACAATCCGAGCCGGCTGGCATGTACCACAGGTGCCCGCGTTCTTTGAAGCCAAGTGACCCGTTGAGCTGACTGAGCTGCCATCACCGTCACATCCCTCGTCACCTTTTGGGACTTTTGTTAGTAATGAAATCACAGCTCCCATCTTTTCAGGCCTTTTCAACAACACCTGGAAGTAAAAAGGAGGTCCTGTGGAAAACAAAGTCACCTGTGAAGACCCCCGGAGCTGGTGGTCTGCATGATAAGCGCCTATTGAGCGGTCTATTGTGTGGAACGGCGGCGGCGGCGGCACTACTGAGGATGGCATGTGGCGTCATGTTCGGCAGAAGCCACGGTCATCCTGAATGTGTGC
>JANRMT010062816.1:23997650-24008307 GCA_026402145.1 Polypterus bichir lapradei | reverse complement strand
TCACCACAAGCTGACCCTTAAAGCCTCACAGGCAGCACCTGACTTGTCCTTGTCACTCTCTTCTTTCTTGCTAGTGTTCCCTAATTGTGCTGAAATGCCACCCACTGTCCTTGAGGTCACCACGCTGTAGTTGGTTGTCCTGGTTGCATATCCTGGCCTGGATAGATTTCTTGTGCCAGCCATGCCCATGTGGGGTTTTCTGTTTGTCCTCCTACATCTCAAAGGCTCCAGCTTGGCCCAGTGGGCATGACAGCACCCTGTGCATGATGGCACCCTGCAGTAAACTGGCACTCTGAGAGGCTCCTCCTTGATGGGTATGCCATTTACATTGCTACTGCTGTCAACACCTTTTAACTTTGTCTTCCATGGCGCCATCTCCTTGTTAAGTTCCCCGGCTGACTCGGGGGGCATCGTTTCTGATTTGTGATGACATGGCAACCCGGCACTGCTCAAATGCCACTCAAAACAGCAGAAAGCAAATGGCTGAAAATCAGAGGGCAGGAATGAGGTGAGGGCCCAGGATGGCGCTGGGTGGCACCTCCTAAGATTATAAGGGGTTCAAGCCCCACGCCACTCTAGTCATTTAAAAAGAACACTTGACTTGCTAGAAAAGGCGCTATATTAAGAGAGAGTGACGAGTCAGCAGGCTTGTGTTCCTCTTTGACTGGATCGACCTCTACGAGATTATAATTATCTGCTCTGTGCCCACTTCTTCAAAAGTGCCAGGCAGCTCTGCCCGTGTCACCTGGGTGAGGCCTGCTAGTCAAAGCGAGGCAGTGCAGCATCCCTGACTTGTGCTTCTATATAGTGCCTGTACATCGGGCACTCCTTTATACCTAATGTGCTAACAAGGGGCCTCACTCAGACGGGCACAGGCTGGCACCTTAGCCACAGGGGGGCTTCAACAAGCCAGGCACCACAAGTCTGATGTCCAGCTGAAGTCACCGGGGCTCCTCCAGAGGTGTAGTAGATGAACATGCCCGTCATTTGACTGTGACAGAGCCCAGAGTAGACCCCACGTCAGGGGAGCTGAGAGGAGATGTTCAGAATCACTGGGCCACAAAGCCGTGCCTGAAGTTATATAGCGCCTTTCACGGGCACAGAGGTACAGTCCACTTCCTCTGGAGCTCATTGAGGTGCCTCGACTGTCACGGTCAGCCTGTGATGACCACATGCGGACACACCTGGAAAAGAGCATACGGGCAGGAGGGTACAACTGGGTGGGCACAAATAGCCTTGACCTTGGCATGCTTGGCTGGCTCTGGCACAACAACGGCCACTCCATGCCAGGGCTCACTCATCAGAACTGCTGTATAGCGCCCTGCACAGCGGAGCCAGAGAATGCCTTCACCCTATCAGAGTCTGGAGGATCCAAATGGAAGGCATCCTGCAGGGGGCGCCAGACCAGCGAGGCATCCCATCTGCTCAGCCATCTGTTCTGACTCAGGGCAGGTAGGGCAGAGTCAGTCCAGTGGGGGTGCGAGTCTATGCCAAGGGCTCTGCGCAAGGCAGAGGTGGCCCACCTCACCTCTGAGTGGCACTCTGGCAGGCCTCTGAGGACGACATCTGTCACGGGCTGTGAGAGGGTGAGGGCCGACTCAAAGAGTGGGGTTAATGGGGTCTGGAAACGGCAGCGCCTCTTATCTCCGTGATGGATCGCCGCGGACCCTCAGCATGCTGTGGAATGGGGAGGGACGGAAAGAAAATGGAAACATCCTCTGATCAGGAGGAGCTGCAGAACGACAAAATGGGCGCTGCCGGGCAGGACTTCCTCTGGGGTGACATCACCTCTCAGCCAGACTGGACCTGGGCAACCCCTACAGACTGGCAGCACTTGCAAGGGGGGGCCTGCTGAGAGCATCCAGGGGACAAAGGTTCAGTGCGCAGGTGGTGGCTGTCACTCACACTGACGCCGGCAGGCAAAGAATCTGCAAGTGAAACAAACCGGCGCCAGGCTAACGAGGGCCGCCATGGGCAGAGGTGTGCTATGTGATGAGTTGATGACTATAAGACCTCTGATTGTATATAGCGCCTTTGCACCCTGAGGCTCTCAACAGTTGGTTCTGGCTGAGCAGCGCTCTTCGACATCTCATACCGGGCCTGTCTGTCTGGTGTTATGTCTGGCATTACGTGGGCGCCCCTCGCTCTCCCGCTGCCCCCAGGGTCCCGCTTCCTGAGCGCCCCACCCAGACATCGACTTCCAGGCTGCCTTCCTGCTTTTGTCTCCGACGTGAGGCGAAGCTCGCCGGCTTCCTGAGGCCCTCGTCTTTATCATGTCCAAGTGCCGCTTGAGTGGGCCATGGCGTGAAATTGGCGCTTTGCCTGCCTCATTTGGACATCCATCATGTAGTGCTACGGCCGACAGTCCAGGCAGAGAATTTAAAGAGACAAGCGGTGATGATGAGCTGCGGGGGTGATGTGGGCGCCCAGGGGCGGGACCACCGAACCCTAATGCCCTGTCCTCGTGTCCCAGAGTAGGCAGCTGCCCACCCTTGAGCCCTGCAATATGAGCAAACCCATGTTCTGAGCACCCAGAAGGTGGCCCCAAGCGTCAAACTCAAGGTCCTTATGAGGCCACACAGGGCACAGTGTGGGACATCAAGAAGTGACCACCGGTGGGCAGGAGGCCTGCAGTAATGCCTGCCTGAGAATGGGGGAGCACCTAGGGGTGGTGGGCTCCTTCTGTCACCACAAGCGGTGACGTACTTCATGGACGACTTCACAGGGCGAGGACAGCGGATGGCACACGTCCCTGACGCTGTCCCTGGTGTGACGTGGCACAGGATCGAGTGGTGATGTGTGTCACTGGCCTTGTGGTTGGGCTCATGTGCCTCGTCGTCACCATCCCAGGTCCTCCCACCAGGCACTCGCCCTCGCAGGCCGTGAATTCCTCCTTTGACCTCTGACTCTTCTCCTTAGAGCTTCACGCCTGACTGGCGCGCTGGGCGCTTGGTGCCCGTGCTGACTGACACAAGGAATTCCAGGAAGTCTGAGCCTCTGAGCCTGCGTTGTCTCTTCATGAGGAGCCTCGGTCACCCCGAGGTGCTCATCGCTTGGTGGGCATAAGGTGGGCACAGACCCTCAGGGACTTCAGGAGTCTTATAAAGGACAGTGGGGCTTGATGACCAGTGGGGTGGACAGACAGCCATTGGGGTGCGAACCTGAGCCCTTGTGCCCAGGAATGGACTGGCACTCAGAGTAAAAGGCGCTATATAAGAGGGCTGTCTGTTCACTGCTTGGATTTCCACAACATTTCATCAAAAACAGGCAGCGGGCGTGAGGTCAGCTGTCTGCATGGAGCACTATCCGCCTTCTGTGCCGTGGAGATAACGTCTCGCCGTGCCAGCGCCCGCCCACATGCGCCAGCTGAACGCCAACTGATAACACGAGGAGCCTGAGAGCGGCAGGTAAACACGCACACCTGGAATGCTTTTAGGCCTCCGCAGGTGACAGCCATGGGGGAGGGGTGGGGGGGGGCTCTGTGTCCTGCTGAGATGGGCACTCGCTGTGCCACATGAATGATGAGGCAGCCTGAGGGCGGCTTGAATGAACAGAACAGGGGTGTGTGGTCAGTGCCCACTCTTCCAAGCCCCTCTTCGGGAGGTCCCTGGGGGTCTCACCTGCCTCCGGTGTTCTGGCAGCTGGACAGAAGTGGGCACCTGGAAGAGCTGTGCCCAGCAGGTGTGAGCACAGCCACTCCAGGGAGCCCAGTTCAAGCTGAGGGGCAGGGGGCACACGTGAGGGCCTGTGGAAGAAGAATTTTAGGGTAGCATAGCATTCATCTTTAAGAAATAGCATAAAGGGTTAATAAATGTCGGAATTGAGATAAAAATCAAGTGAACAAGAAAAGGTACGCTAAATATAAGAATTGGTTTAGGAAAAATACGGAGAGGGTCAAGGAAATAAAGAATGTGCCAGAAGAAAGGCTGCTGAGGGTGACTAAGAGGTGACTAAGAAATCAGCAGATGTCCTGTGAACGACCAGGATGGACACCTGAGATATGCACAGAAAGTTCAAGGGTGGCATCTCATCTCCAAAGTAGAAGAAGAAGAAGAAGAAGCAGAACGTAATAACAGAGGAGACTCTAGAAGTCATTTGGGTGTAAAGCAACGAGCCAATTAGAGTAAAGTGTGTGCGTTGATTGACACTGTATGTAAATTCAACAGTTTATAAGATGAACTTTAGGGTTAGGGTGAGAGTGGTGGCGCAGTGGGTGGCGCTGCTGCCTCACAGTTAGGAGACCCGTCTGGGTTGGCTTCCCGGTCCTCCCTGTGTGGAGTTTGCATGTTCTCCCCATGTCTGCGTGGGCTTCCTCCCAAAGACATGCCAGTTAGGTGCATTGGCAATCCTAAATTGTCCCTAGTGTGTGCTTGGTGTGTGTGTGTGTGTGTGTGTGTGTGCACCCTGTGGTGGGCTGGCGCCCTGCCCGGGGTTTTGTTCCTGCCTTGTGCCCCGTGGATTGGCTCCAGCAGACCCCTGTGACCCTGTAGTTAGGATATAGCGGGTGACTGACTGACTGACTGACCTCCATTCTGACCATTCTGACCATTGTCACCAGGCTGTAACGTGTAGACTGATTTTAGTGACATTTTGCCGAGGAGTCATCAGAAGACACCTAAGCAGCTTTTCTCCAGCCTGATTACTGAATTGTCCTGCTAGCAGATGTTTGTTAAATTTCAACCACAGGCCACACCGGGTCACACAGGTGACCAGACTGGCCTCATGACTAGGTGGGCTCCAGGAGATGGGCACAATCCCATCAGAGGAGACCCCATTTTTGGCACCCATCCCAGCTCGGGGACAGGGGTCTCCAGTACTCGGCTCCACTTGGACTTTGTTTCGTTTGCTGCTCTAAGATTCGGCGGGGGGCTTTGAAATCTGAGAGGCGATGAAGAGCATCGGGGGGTCGCCTGGTGTTGATGTTAGTAGGCCTCAGACCACCATGCTGCAGCTGCGTTGAGAAGGACAATGAAAAGGCAAACCAGACTGCTGCTTGCTGTCTGTGTCCTTGGAGGGTGGCACGGTGGCCCGGTGCCATCTGCATGTTCTTCCCGTGTCCTTGTCATCTTCTCTCCTCCACTTCAACCCCTGCCTCCCCACCACCAAAGACCTGTAAGTTGGTTCACCCGCAGACCCTAAACTGCCCAGTGTGGGTGAGTGGGTTGGCACCCCATCCAGGATTGATTCCTGAGTTGAGCAAAGTGTCTGAAACTGTCCCTGGTGGCACAGTGGTGGCCAAAGAGACTGAGGTTCAAATCCCAGTCAGGCCAGTGTTGGTGTTCCCTCTTCCTAGTGAGGGCTTTGTGCGTGGTGTCTTGGCTCTTGGTTCAAGTCCTTGGCGGAGTATCATCTGAACGCCAGCAACATTAACTGTGTCCTGTAACACGACGGTGCCACCTACAGGGCACAATACTGAACTGAGCTAACGTGCTACAATACAAAGTGAAGACACTGGAGGCGAAGTAGGTGACCACCCACCTTGGAAATTAAAGTTCAAGTTGAGGGCCTTGAGAGCTGTAAAAGTAGCAACAGTCTTGGCACAGGGCATGCCCAGGTGGCATGGTGATTTTGCACCACTGCCTGATCAAACTGGGCTAAGCAGCATCCCACTTCAGAGACTTGCTGTTTAGGAGTGTCAGTGAAGGAAGAGGTGCAGTGGGGGGCACCATCAGGGCACACACAGACACCAGGAGTCACTGCTGGCACCAAACACACAAGTCCAGGGCACCCATGCCATGGTCAAAGGTCTCCACCACCCCAGGTACCAGTCCTGAGTCCTGCTTAGAGTCAGCATGTTCTCCCTGTGTCCACCTACACGGCCTCTCACTCCTAAGTGGGTCCAGTGAGAGCCGGGCTGGGTCATCAGCGCCCCTTACAGTCAGCAGTTGTAGAAGCCCCCCAGGTGAAATGTGCCCTTCAGGTAGTGGGCGCAGCTCTCCAATGAAAGCAGTTCTACTGCTTCAACTGTGTGCCTGTCCAGCTCAGCGGGCAGATCAGATACCTTGTGCCCACGCCTCGCCTTATGTGCCCCAGTGCCCACAACATGCCTTGCCTTATGTGCCCCAGTACCCATCTCAAGGCCACCACATGCCTCCCCCTCACCGTCTGAGAATTTCTTCTGCGTTGTTTCCTAACTCAGCGCTGATTTCCGGACATTTGGCATTTGGGCAGCTGCCAGCCCGATACAGGGATGCCATTCTGGAGTCAGCAGGAAGCCTGAGGTTGGAGCAGAGGGAGGTAAAACTGCAATTAAAAGGTGGGCATGGGTGGCGTGCAAGTTGAGCCTAATGGTGGAATGAAGACGAGAATAAGGCACCTTGGAGATCTCATGCCAATCCTCTGTCTTCAGACAGGGAATCCCATGCCAGAGGCATCATGCCCCTGCCGCTGCATGTCAATGTAAAGTATGAAAGGCGCTATAAATGCACTGTCTCAATGTTTCAAATGATTGTGGTAAGCTGCACAGAGCCCCCTCCACCCATCAGGGTCCCTTGGCCTCGTCTTTGCTCTCGTGCCTTGATGCCCAGCTTATGCCAGTATAACCGGTCTGCACCACACGCGCCGTACTGCTGTGCCCTGGCCTTTGGCTTCGGTTAACCCTCAAAGCTTCTGCGTTGTGATTCATAGGCAACGTGCCGTACAAACCGCCATGAAAGAATACAGCAGACACCCTTCAGTTCTTGATGTTTCCTCTTTTTATTAATGGTCTGAAATATTAAACAGAAAACATAAAAAGTGCCAAGTCAAGCTCTGATTCGTCCTCCTCTCTCGGTAACACAACGAATACTAGGAGGGTCACGCTGGTGACGTCACATAACACGACAAACACAATGAATGTTATCAGTGCCAAGCAACTCAGCTTTTTATTTTATACACCCGCTACACTAGAGCCCACGGAGAAACGGAGTGACTCAAAAACAGATCGCGGTGACAACAGGACCATGTGACTCTCTTAGATGACCCCGGTCACCCCTGGTCCCTGTGAGTGTCCCCTGTCATGTCACTCACTCATGTCAGATCCGCGGGTACACAAATGCAGACAGTCACATACATGCACAAAGTTTGGACAGAGCCACATGAGCACAGACTGGTCATAATGAGGGCACTCACTCCATCCAGAGACTGAAGTGGGGATCGCGCCCGCTCATCCGCCCACCTTGATGCCAGGTCATTAATTTGATCTCCTGTTTGCATATTTCTATCTCAGTCTTTTGGAAGAAACAGATTTTTGAGTAGGGCACACTTGGAGTGGCACAATGCTGTACCAGCTGGTTGAGTGTCTGTGAGGTTAGCTTGAGGCCAGTAACCCCTGTGATGACTGGGTGATTTGGGGACAAGTCTGCTCCTGTCACCATCCTTGTTTATGTCCTCATGAGTGGCAGAGGACTGAGCCTTCTGATGTCCTGTGACGCTTACAGTCAGTTGGCACCATGAGGGCATCACTAAGGTGGTGCTGACTGTCAGGCCACCTGTGACCACGGCCACCTTACTGTTTATGTCTGGCCATGCCCACCTGTGGACCACCATGTCTTAGCTGCTCATGTGTAGTTGGCTTTTGAAGGCATTTTAGCCACGCCCCCACGCGAGCTGTGTGTGTTAGCCCCGCCCCAGAAGCGCACCATTGCAATGGCCACGCCCCCTCCAGTGGCCATTGCCAGTGGGCATGCCAATATACTGCAGCAGTGATGAGTCCGTCATTATGGGATGTAGCGCCTCCTGTTGCACTGTGAAGCTGAAGATCGTCACAAAACCTGTGTCCTTCTAGACACCCGAGTGACTGGTGATAAGTGTGTGCAAAGCAGGACCCTCTGGAATTGCGTGGCGTCCAGATCTGAAGCCCCGAGACACTGAGCTGTGGTCAGTCGGTCCGTTTGATTGTCTGCTTGATGCCCACATTGCTGGCCTGACACATGATGGCACCTTGGTGCCATGCTCCTACTGAGCATCATGAGGACAGTCTGACCCCTTAGGAAGTGTTGGTGACCACTAGTGACCTCACAAGGCCAGGCTCAGAGCTGTTGTTTGACCCTCGTAGTAATAATGACTTGTTGCTTCTGTGACATGACATGTCTGAGTGACCACCCGCTGGCCAGGATGTCACCTTACAAGTGCCGCCTCAGATCGTTTTCTTTTCACGGTGGCTTTTATGGGAGGTTCTGCAGGATGTGAGGCCAGTGGTGTGGCATTTGTCCAGGGCGCATATAAATGAGCAAATTAAAGCCACCAGGGCTTTTATGAGGGTCTGGCGCCACGGCACGGTGGGGTGCGGCTGTGACACTGTGGTCCAAAACGCCCATTCACAACTCTCGTTCTTGTCAGGGCTGCAAGCACATTGTCCTTGTCCTTCACACCAGGCCTGTGCAGAGTCACTGGGGTCAGCAATGTCCTCACCCTTGCACCCCACTGTAACTAACAGCGCCAAGCCACAGTGACTGAGCCTTATTTGATAGACCACCTATCACTGAGAGACCTCCAGCCAGCCCATTCTATATAGCGCCCTGCACAGAAGGCTAATGAAGCAGCTGCATTGGTCTGAATTCATTACAAAAGACCACCAGAGGAGCGATGCCCCCTCTGTCTAACGTCTCCGTGGGCAGGGGGATGGCTTCAAACAGGCAGGTGGTCTTCTGATGTTCACGTCCATTGGAAGTCCTGTAGCCCCCATGATAGCCGATGTGCTGACCACTCACACTGCAGACTGGCCACCCACCACCTGGCAGGGGCCAGGCTCACACAAGGGGGCAGAGGGCCACTACGGTGAAAATGAGGACTGCAGGGGACATCTGGAGAGCCAACTAAACTCTTAAACAGCCCGGAAATGCCACCTCAACTCCACACATGTGACACCAATCAGGAGCCCCCCGGTCACCAGTCATGGGCATGGAGAGCATGTTTTGTGAATCAAGGGGCTTTAGTGTGGGGGTCTTGATCCATCTATCTTGAGGGTGCAGGTATTCAGAGACTGTGCCCACCTAATCTCCTATTCTATAACCCTCCATGACGGGCGGCAGGCTACTGAAATGCCCTGTGGCCTCTGAGTGCGGCACTAGGGTGGCAACAGCTGGAGGTGCTGGCCTCTGCTGGGCCTCCAGTGTCCTTTACTGGTTTTACAGCCATGAAGATGTGTGGCCACCTCTGCCAACAGCTAATGGGATGCTCAGAGCGGCTGGCCCTGCCCCTGGTGGTCCCCCTCTGTCCAGTATGGCCTACATAGGGTTTCTGACTGGGGGCGCAGTTGATGGGCCTGGTGTCCTCAACCTGAGAGCGTCTCCTCTGGCCCCGTGAAGCACTGTGTGGCGGTCCACTGCACACTCTTAGTTTGGAGGGCCGCCATTCCGGAGACATTCCGCGCATTCCGGACGCTGGGAATCTGCCTAATCCTCAAGCGCGCAGCCGGAGGCTTTGATAAGCAGGATTTGCTAAATGAGCTGAGAGTCGGCCACGCCCGCCATGGGGGTGAATGTGGCGCCAAAGCAGGGAAGCCCAGGTGTTCACTTTTGTATGGTGCCTTTCCTGGTGACCTCAATGGCAACACACCTGCCCAATACAATCGGATTGTCTCCTTATACTTCAGGGTGAGCTTACAATGGCCAACTTTGTGCCAGCGGCCTTGTGCCCTATAACCAGTAGGGGCGACCCTGAGCATAAGTCCACTACTGGGGGTCTTTACAGTGTTTGACTGACAGCTGATGGCATATTGAAGCTGGGCACTGTGCTCTCTGAATGCTGGGATGCCCTGCTTCATTTAGGTGAATTGAAGGGCCTGTGATGGCATCAATGCACAAGTGGATAGTGTGTGGCAAGTGAATGGGGCAAGAGGGGGACGAGGCATCCCATCCAGGGTGAGTCCCGTGGTCCTAAGGAATCAAAATTCAACATCAGACCAGACTTATGGGCAGCATGTGATCTGTGACACTGAAAAGTGACCAGCTGGTCAACATCAACCAAATGCCAACTCTGCCCGTCACGCCGGGCACTGACCCCAGCACTTCATCTCTTATGGCTTTGGTGTTTGTCCTTCTTCATTGGCAGATGGTGAAAACATTTCAATCAAATTTGAAGGGGCTCAGCATTCAAGGTGGGGGAGAACTTTGGTGGACACGTCCGGAGAACGAGGCCCTCTGGAAATGTGCACGTTGAAGAGACAGATGGCACAGCTTCAAACGACACCTTGAATGGGACATTGAGCACCTCAACTTGGAGTTGTCTGTGTGATCTGACTTGACCCAAACTAAATGAAAGGCGCTATATAACAGACAGACAGTAGATGTGAAAGGCTCTGTATAAAAGAAAGATAGAAAAGAAAGACTACATCATGATAGAGGAAAGGCGCTATATAACACAG
Source organism: Polypterus bichir lapradei (assembly GCA_026402145.1). Classification (NCBI taxonomy): domain Eukaryota; kingdom Metazoa; phylum Chordata; class Cladistia; order Polypteriformes; family Polypteridae; genus Polypterus; species Polypterus bichir. Next base: position 23,997,962 of record JANRMT010062816.1, on the reverse strand, counting down.
CGAGACAGATGGGTGTGAAAGGCACTATATAACACAGCTACATAGATGGGTGTGAAAGGCGCTATATAACACAGCGAGACAGATGGGTGTGAAAGTCGCTATATAACACAGCTACATAGATGGGTGTGAAAGGCGCTATATAACACAGCTAGACAAATGGGTGTGAAAGGCGCTATATAACACAGCTACGTAGATTGGTGTGAAAGGCGCTATATAACACAGCGAGACAGATGGGTGTGAAAGGCGCTATATAACACAGCTACGTAGATGGGTGTGAAAGGCGCTATGTAACACAGCTAGACAGATGGGTGT
>JANRMT010062816.1:23974767-23997640 GCA_026402145.1 Polypterus bichir lapradei | reverse complement strand
GGTGTGAAAGGCGCTATGTAACACAGCTAGACAGATGGGTGTGAAAGTCGCTATATAACACAGTGAGACAGATGGGTGTGAAAGGCGCTATATAACACAGCTACGTAGATGGGTGTGAAAGGCGCTATATAACACAGCGAGACAGATGGGTGTGAAAGGCGCTATATAAAAGTGTAACTGACAGACACACAGAGAGAGAAAAGAACTACATAACAAGTAGCTGAAAGGCGCTTTATGAAGACAGTGTGCCCACTCCTGGGTGGCCAGATCAGACCCTGGGCCTCTGCCATGGACACAGTGTTTCAAGAATGGCACTCACTTCCCTGGAATTCCATAGGAGAGCTGGTGTCAGGCTGGTGGGCACAGAGGGTGTCAACTGATTTATTCCAGAGGCTCACTGTGGTGACACAACTCTGATGTCACCCGGTCACTGAGTGACCAGTTGTTGGAATAGAGTGAGACACGTAACTCCTTTTAAGAGGTACAAAATAGTTTTTATTCTAAGTGGGCAAAGCGGGCATCTTACATGAGCAAATCACTTCAAGTTTGCCAAGCTGTGCATGTGAGCTTCGAGGGCTAAAGCTGACAAATGACAGACAACACGAGAGTCGAGAGCGGCATGGAGGCGTTGGCAGAGTGCCATCTCCCGGTCAGCAGTGCCACCACCACTCAGTGTGGCGTTCAGTTTCTACAGCCTTGGTTCAGCCAGGGGACACTGTGTGCTCGGCATCAGGACTTCGCCGATTGTCTGGCATTGCTGGCCTTTGTCCTGCTGAGAGTGCCAATAAATAAGGGCAGACCAGCCTGTACCCGCCTTGGCAAAGCTTTGTCCGTAGCGTACAAAAATATCCATTTGACAAAAATCGATACAAAAATAAACTCCAGCCGGGCACGGGTGGCAACAAAGAGTTCAGCGGGCACTGCGGGGGTCGCCTCACAGCGGGGGGCCGCCCTCCACGGCCGTGTACTCCGTCTCGGACCCCCGGGAGGCGTCCATGAGCCTGGCCAGGCCGGTGCGGGTGGAATACTTGAAGATGAAGGCCTTCATGAGGTCGTAGCGGTAGTTGCGGTTGATGAAGTTGTAGATGACCGGGTTGACGCAGCAGTGGAGCAGCGAGAAGCACTGGGTGAAGTGGTCCGCCACATAGAGGAAGTCCTCGAGCTCGCAGCTGAAGGGTAGCACCTCCAGGATGGCCAGGACGTCGGTCAGGAGCACGGCGTGGTAGGGCAGCCAGCACACCAGGAAGACCACGATGTACGTCAAGATGACCTTGCGGATGAGGCGGCGCTCGGGGTCGCTGGAGGAGGCGATAGCGCCGGCCAGCAAGATGTAGAAGATGGCGATGACGGGAAACGGGATGGCGAAGCCGAGGATGACGAAGCTCAACTGGATGCCCACCATCCACTCCCTGAAGGTCCCTTGAGGGTACGCCGGGCGGCAGAAGGTCTCCCCGCTGGGGCCGGGGGCCGTCGTCAGGAAGTAGAGGTCGGGTGACGAGGCGGCCAGGGCCAGCAGCCACACCAGCATGCAGACGAGCCTGCGGGTCACCTTCCTCCGCCGGCTGTCCGCATCCCTGAGGAAGACCACCGAGACGTAGCGGTCAACGCTCATGCAGGTCAGGAAGAAGATGCTCCCGAAGAGGTTAACACTGAACACCAGGTGGGTCAGCTTGCACATGGCCTCGCCCAGGGGCCAGTGCCCATTCTGCACCAAGGATGCCACCCAGATGGGCAGGGTGGCCACCACGCACAGGTCGGCCACGGCCAGGTTCAGCACATACAGGTGGGTCTCGTAGCGGCTCCTCTGGGTGCGCAGGTTGACCCATACGACCACTGAGTTGGCGGCGAGGCCCACGACGAAGATGAAGACGTAGAAGAAGGCCAGCGAGTGGAGCAGCGCATTGCGACTGATGCCCGAGTTGCACACCATCGTCTCGAAGAAGTAGAACTCGGAGGAGTTGCTGCCGTTGCCGCCCTCACGCCCAGAGAAGTTGAGCCCGTTCAGGTAGTCCAGGATCTCGGCGAAGTCAATGGAGCTCATGGTGACGGACCGTTCAGCGAGAGCCACGACGGTGACCTGCAGGTAGAGGAAGAAGATGAAGAAGAAGAACGTTGGAATGGCAGCCACACTTCAGGAAAAGGTCAGGGCGGCAAGGCAGAGGCTCATGAAGGGGGTAGTGCCAGGGCACTTAGGGCATGTGGCATCTGTGTGTGCTTTAACCACGAGCAGACTTGTCACAATGCTTTAATCTCAGGGGACCCGTGTGACGGTCTGCTGAGGTGGGCACCGCCAGGGTGAATATAGCAGTTGTCATCGCATGGCACACACACACGGTGACCAAGTGAAAGTCACTCAGAGTGGTAATGGAGGTCACCGATGACTATGATCTGATATAGCGCCTTTCATGATGTACTCCATCCCAGTGGCTACTGTTGTCCACAGAGAGCCCCCTGACAGGTGATGTGACCGACTCAAGGTCTCTCCAACTGTCAGTGAAGGAGCCTCCTGATGGCATATAGCGCCTTTCACAGTCATACACATTTTAACGTCACCTGACTGTCACAGTACTGATGTTTGAGATTATCTACACGCTGGCAGGTGACGTGACATGGTCAGCGTCTATCATGGTGACACCCGTACCCAACACACCTCATAGATGGCACATCCACAGTTCCCTAGAGACTGAGCACTGGCACATGACGTCACCTGGTCACGCCTTTTCCGAGGGGCTCCACTGATCCCACAAGTCTAGCATGACACCTGGCAGGTGATGTGCACACATGCAGCCAGTGTCCAATGGTGACCTTTGACCTTGCCTATCACAGCCGTGCCAAGCAGTTGGCAAGTGACAGGCGAGTTGGCACATATCCTGGTCTAATGTGCAGAGCAAACACAGCAAGTGACAAGGTGCCACTTTAGCATTGGGGGTGATTTTGCTCCACTGGACAGTAAGGCACAGGTCACATCACGGCCCCCAGTGAGCAGCGCTCCCCCAATCAGACTTCTATGCCTCCCCTCCTCGAGCAGCTTAAGGCTTGCAACAGGGGCAGAGGGGACAGCCAAGGGACCCCCAACTACACAGTGACAACCGTGACATGTGTGACCCACCCACCCTCCTGGCAGAGGGCTCTTGTTAATCAGATGCCTATGTGATGCCAATTGTCCACTTCTGGCCAGTTGAGCTGACAGTGACAGCAATTGTGTGTCACTAATCTGAGAGAATCACATGGTGGCTGCCTATGCAATGTGGGATTTATAAATAGGCAGCTGATGCCAGACAACCCAGAGGGTGGCACACATCACACAAATAACGTCCCATAATACCACAGCCGTGGGTTCAAATCTCAGACGAAAATTGAAAAGCACAGGCTGGCCTTCCAGGTGGTGTGGGGGTGGAGCTCTGAGCGCCAGGCTGAGATGCCAGTCTAACTGATCCAAATGCCTCAACGTCACATACTGGTTAATGGCTGACTCCGCCTGCTAAAGCTCACTGGAAAAGGCGCTATAAAAACACACAGTGCACCCTCTAAGCGTGGTGTATAGCGCCCTGCACTGAGGCTAACAGTTGGAGCTGTGATGCGGACGTCACCCCCTAGTGGCTAAGCCATGCCACGTTCTGGGACTTCTACCAAAGAACTCTGAAAGTGGGCTGTCATTTAACAGTGGGGGTGCTGTCGATGATGAAAGGTGCTCTATAAAATCACAAGGGCCATTGTGTGCCCCGAGTCACCTGCCAAAGTTCTTAAGTACAGAGAGTGGAAACGTGCCCACTGTAACCTGGCACTACATACTACATCAGACTAGCTTCCCTGTGACACCAGCTCAGGCGGGCAGTGCAGCACACTGGCACAGGTGCTTGACATTAGAGCACCAGGATGCTGGGTCAGACCTGTCCCCCTCCCCAGAGCCTCCAGTGGGTGGCACCGTAACTGTGTAAAGTTCCTGGAGATGGTGGTCGCTACATAAAAGCACTAATATCACTTAACATCTGCTGAGAAGACGCCATGCGTCAAAGGGGGCATCCAGAAGGTGGCGCCATTGCGCTCCTCAAGCTCATTATATTTACCACACTGTATCATATATAGCGCCTTCACACACAGCCACCCAAGACAAATCAGTAAGCAAGGGCAAATGTTGGCAACAAACCCTTTGATATATAGCGCCTTTACTATATACAAAATGCTTCCTTGGTATTCAAAAGGTAACAAAATAGAATGAAGCTCGGAAAATAAAACTGGATAGAAACTGGGAAGACTGGGAACAAATCAAAAACAAACGCACTAACGCAAGGGCGCCCCCGTCCGGAAGAGCGTCAGCACAACAAGGCCACAGCAGAACCAGCCGTTAGAGGGCGCATCGGCCCCGGGGGACCCCCAAGTGCTGAGCGAGCAGCGCGTACCTCGTCATTGGCAGAAGTAGACAGCGACAGCAAAGTGTCCCCCCCCCTGGGCCCCCCCCCCCCCTTTTTTTACTCAGCGGGCCCCCTGCGCTCACCTTACGGCTTTAAGGGACTGGGAGGCGCGTTGAGCACATCTGCTTTTCATTGTCTAACCTCGACGCCATCCAGCATAGGAGATCACGCCCGTCCTCAGAATAAACACAAATATCTGGGCAGGGCCGAGGGGACGACTCATGGCAGCTCAACCGAGAGCCAGCGGGCGGCGCGGACACGAAGAACCTCTGAAATACAGCGACCCGCACGAAGGCGCCCATGGGTCTTCAACCGGCCGGCAGGGTGACGTAGCGGTTAAGGCTTTGGACTTCACACCTCAGGTCGTGGGTTCTAATCCCTCTACTGACACCATGTGACCCTGAGCAGGTCACTTCACCTGCCTGGACCCTCAATTGGAAAAGCTAGATGAATGTCACCAGTTGTACCTGACATGCTTCAAGACCCTTTGGACAAAGACGTCGGCCAAAGAAGTACATGAGGCGATTGCGGTCGGACTCCACACGGGGTGAAAGGCGCTATATAAAACCTAAAAACCGAATCCCAAAATCTCCCACATCACACGCGGGACGGACACTTTGGGTTGGGTTGCGCACCTGCCATTTGAGTGTCACTTTGTTAAAATTAACCCGTAACTCGAGTCCGTTGTATCCCCACCACTGTCCCCACCTGCCGCGGCGTACCTGTGACCTCTAAGTCGTTTCGGATAAAAGTTCAATGTTGGCGGATCCGCCATCAGCAGCAAGATAACAAAAAAAAAGAGAAAGAAAAGAAAACAAAACAAAACAAGGCGACGAGAAGACAAGCCCGGGAGAACCTCCGCCCGGAGAGCTCCGAGGAGCCCAGCATGGCCAGACAGCAGAGCCGGGGAGGGAGACAGATGGGCTTCAAGTGCACGGGGCGCGCCGACGAGGGACACTGCGTATGGCGGCCGAGCGGCCTCGGGCGGCGCACTTGGGCATTCCGGCGAATGTGGAACTAAACTGAGCGGGCAGAGGCAGCCGCGCGCGCACGCGCACTTTACATGGTAATGAGCCAAGAAAGAAAGAAAGAAAGAAAGAAAGAAAGAAAGAAAGAAAGAAAGAAAGAAAGAAAGAAAGCCAGTCGATCGGTCGCTCAGTGAGCGAGTGAGGCGGCCGAGGCCACACGTACCTGCTCGAGCTCCTCTTGTCGCGTGTCTGCCGAGTCTCCAGCGAGAGGCGCGGTCGGGATTGGAGCGGAGAGCGAGCGAGGGGTGAGCGAGCGAGAGAGAGAGAGAGAGAGAGCGGGCGGCGAGCGCGAGTGACGCGAGGGGCTGCCTCTGCACTTGTTCATATACGACTGGGAGTGACGCCCCGTGGGCGGCCCTGGGGTGGGGGGGGGCACATGCAGGTAGGTCAGGGCATTTCGGGACACGCGCTCGGGGCGCTTCCGTCTCTGTTTTTGTCATCCAGTAAAGCGACAAAGGGACAGATTTAAAGTTGGGAACACAAACAAACAATCAAAGAAACAATCAAACTCTCCTCGACCCCCCCCCCCCCACACCCAACCCCCGGTCTCTCTCAGTCAAAGTGCGCGTGCCCGAGGGCTCCCGTTAATGGCTCTGACGGGATTAGCGGCGCGTTAAGCGGTTTCGGCTGTTTGTTTCCATTCAAAAACAATCGCAGATGACGACCCTTAAGATGTAAGGACCCAGCAGCATTTGTGTGTTCGGATTCCTTTCTGTGACCCCCCCTTGTCCCGAAGACTTAACTATGCCAGATGGGAAATCCGACTTGAAATCCCCGTTTTAACCAACAAGACACGCGTAATAAACATCAGTTACTGCTGCGCCACCCTGCCCTTCCTCTCTACTTCAATCTTTTTAATGCGCCCCCCCCCCCCCCCATTCTGTTATTTGATTGGGGTCCATCAGGTGAAACAGTGCCACCATGTCTCCTGCGTTAAAAGTGAAAGTATCTAAGGACACGCCGGTCCCTCGCGGGCGCGACAAGATTATTTGAAGTGCGTGTGCAGGAAGTTCTGCGCCTCGCTTCGGTCCCTCTGGCGCCTTTGGACAATCTGGGAAGCGTTTACGGCACAGGAACGGCGCTATACAGTATATATGAGGGGGCATTGTTGTTGCTGTTTCTCCACCTGATATTCGGCATCAAGTCCAATACGAGGCTGTGTGTGAGAGCGCTATATAGGGTGAAGTGGGACTGATCTGCGCGTTGTCATTATTTTCTGAAGCGCAATGGCGCCACCTTCTGGGTGTCCGCAGGGTGGCACAGCTGACGATGATTCTCGTTTGCCGAGAACGCTGGGGTCAGTGAGACCATGCAGGGGCCCTCATGCCATGGACCACCTGCGTCTCCTTACTGATATCGTAATCGTCTCCCATGGTCCGGAATGTCGCCTTCCTTCCCGGGTTCTGCCTCGAGGTGTGTGCTGCTCGGATTGGCCCCATGCCGCTACTCTCTGCTCCAGCCGTTAGGTGGGCTGAGGAGATGACAAATTACTCCCCGGTCACTGGCCTGTTGAAAACGTCACAGACGTAGGGTGACCCTGGACGGTAGGCAAACAGTCAATAAGAAGGGGCCAATGGAAGACGGGGGGACCTGAGTAAACATAAAGACGGGAAGGGGCGGCCAGCTTGGACAGGCGACCGCAAAGGGAACAGCTGTAGGCAGAGCCGGGCCAAAGCTCAGAAGAGGCTGATGGCCACATGCTCGGTCCAGCTGGAGCTTAAGCTCGCTGAGGTGTCTGGATGGCCACATCCGTCCATTGAGTAAATGACCGCTGCGCAGGAAAAAACAACCATAATAAAGAAGAAAAAAAAAAGAGCAGAAGGGGGCGCACTTCAGACGAAGGGGGCCACACCTGCTAATATGGGCCGCCGACACCTGCCACCCGTCCGTCAGTCCAAGGGCACCGAGGAGCTGCTATAATAATAATAATAATAATAATAATAATAATAATAATAAGAAGAAGAAGAAGAAGAAGAAGAAGAAGAAGAATTTGCCTTTATACGGTGTCTTCCTCAAACCCAAACGAACCTTACAAAATATTTATAAACCATAAGAAGCCATAAAGAAATACCAATAAGAAAATAAAAACGAGCATTATCGTTGAATTCTACGAGGTTTGGAATCCAAAACAGAAGATAAAAGTAAAAAGAATGTCAATGTCTCCGCGGGTCCCTTAGTCGTCTTTCTGTCGTGACGTTACTTGGCTCATTCTTATCATGCAAATAAAACGCAACAAAGCAGGGATTCATTATAGCGCCTGACGGCGTGTGCTCACTGTAAAGGCGCTATATATGTATATATAAATGTCTGCCCCTTCGATCGTGCGGGAGCTGTTTATTCATTAAACCCCGAGTGCGCGCGCCAGTCACTCAACGGGCAGCCTGCCCCGCCCCTGCCCTGACGTCACGCGCGCGCCGCCGTTCATTCATTGAGTGTTTCCCGAATGAGTCCGTCAGGCGTCAATGGAGGGAAGTCCACTTGGCTCGGCAGGCCGTGCAGGATGCGGCGCAGGAAGCTCTTGGCGCGAATTCCAAAGGCCGAAGCCCCCTGGTGACGATCAAGCCCGTCAATCACTCGGCCCCGGGTCACGCTCCTCCGTTCTCATGGGGGGCATTGGGCAGTCAGAGCAGGGCGAATGAGCTCCGCGCCCCTCTGGCTTTGTGCTGTTCGTCTGCATTTAGGAGGCCTCAAGGATGAAGGCTTGTAGTGCCACTTACGGGCATCAAGGGGAAGCCCTCCACCTGTCCCCCTACCCTGGCAGCTTGCCTGACACTTGACAGGGAGGCGAGTTCGGGTGACAGGTGCCTGGCTTAGAAGGGACATCGAGGAGGCTGGATGAAGCGTCACTTCTCTCCCAATGTGTGCCCGCGGTGTGCCCGTGCCCATCTGTAACTGGCCGCCGCCAGCGCTTTATTCTGTGTTTTTTTGTACTTCTTCTTCTTTCCTTCTTCCTCACTGTTTGGCATTCCCAGCGCCCCTTCGTCAAGTCAAATTCCCACCAAACGAAACAACAATGAGAACAGGAACATCGAGGTGACGGTAAGAGAACGGGGACGTCCGTGCAGCTGCCTTTGTCTGCGTTTATCGCCCATCTCGCCCCCCCCCACCCCCCCACACTCGGCTGCCCAGTCCCTTTGTCTCTCGTTTTGCGTGATTTTACTTGGCACACTTCCAGGGGTGCGCACTTGTCGCTGGAGACCGGGGCGCAGATGTTTCCATCAATACTCAGCTGAGCCGCCCGTCAGGCCCACCAAAACATCCGGCTGCTCAGATGCCGGCCGCAACCTCCTCCTGGTCCTCGTCCTTGTGTGGCCTGGGGGTCTACCTGCCGTCTGCCCGTACGTGCTTGACCAGCACCCTCTGGAACGAGGGGGACGTCCAGGCGTCTGATTGTGGGGGTTATTTAGTCAACCACATGCCATGGGCCAGGGGATTGAGTGCTGGCGGGCAGAGTACCCAGTTATGCCAATGAGACAGTGACCAGTCCGGGATTTGAACCCGCTACCACTGTGCCTTTCATAAATATAAAGCTAATGCTGCCTCAGATGTCACATGGCGCCCCCTGTTGGGTGGCTGTCCTTCTTTACCCCGTGACTGCCCAGATTGGCTCCACCATCTCCCAGCTATAGAGACAGGTGACCAGTGACCTGCTGGGGGTCACACCTAAGTGCCCGCTACTTCAGCTGTTTAAAAATGAAGCCACCTAAAGGTGTGTGTTGGGAGGGGTGACTTTAATAAATCGCCTTGCTGTGGCACAGAGGTGGCCTTCTTATACTGCAGAGATAAAGCAGAATGTACCAATGTGCCACATAGCACTGAATGGCAGTGCCTGGGCACTGATTGGCATGAGCAGGTCACAAGGACACCTACATGCACTACTCCATTAAAGATGCAGCACACTCTACCTGCACAAGGCAGCCGGGCTGGCGGTTTGGGGCACAGACAGACCACCTGGCACCACGGGCCCCATCCTCGAGCTGCCGCTGCACAGAGCCAGAGGCCAACATGGGATTGGCGGAGATGCGAGGTTCAGGCCACGTCCCAGCTGGAGACATCGTGCTGACATTCAGGGCCGTCATCAGCTGGCGTCAGGCAGAGTGGGCCCCTTGGACGGGCAGCAAATGTTAGTTTTAAGCTCAATTAACTTGGGGCGAGTGATAAACACGAGGAGCCGACCATTGGGATGTTTGGAATGAGACATCTGGGCCTGGAAATGGCGCCAGGTCCGTTCATCAGGAGGAGAGATGGCCTCCCCTGTATATAGCGCCTTCCTGCAGTGAGACTCCACCACCAGGTGCACGCGACAGCTGTTAGCGGGCATGAGTGGCAGCTTGAGCCGAGGCAGGCAACATGGCTCCCTGAAGTTCGTCAGCTTAAGACTGATGGGCACAGCACGACTGGACAGTTTGATGTGCCATAGTGCCCCAGCACCCAGCACCTAAAGGTCAGCAAGCTGCCCCAAAGAGTGAAACCGTTTGTCCATCTGGATTTAAGTCCATGTGCAGCTTCAGCTGTAGTTCAGTGAAAGGCACTATATAATGATAGCCCAACTGTGCTGTACTATACTGTACTGGCACAGTTAGTTGTGTTTTAATGCCCAAGTCAAATGGAGTCTTAAATGATCTTAATGCCCACATGGATGCTTCACCCGTGTATGCCCTGCGCTGTTTAGCACTTTCCAGTCTCCCTCTGGGCCTTTTATGGTGTGTTCTATAAATCACATATAACGCCAGGGCAAAGGGCACTGACTGACACATACGGGCACAACCACCACCATTAAAGACCTGCATGGAGAATGGGCATGGACCTCCCTGCCAATGGCTGATTCCTCTTGAAGATTCCACTAATTGAGTGACAAGGTGGCTGGGAGCCTGCAGTGGCATGTCGGTACCAAGCCTTGGGATGAGATGCCAGTGCAAAGCTTACCCACATCGGAGGTGGGCCGAACTGAAGACCAGGATTGACTTCATGTGCAGAACATGCCAAGGCCACACGGACTGTCCCCTGAGCCACTTGGACTGACCTCCACACCTTCATGTTTTCGATTCCTTCTCTCCAGAACTTTGCTTTTCACGGCCCACCTGCATGTCTGGGCATTTAACTGGTCACATCAGGGAGACGAATTCAAAAACACAACAGGCGGAAACTGAACTTATGTGGCGGGGGTCCCGACGACCGGAGGTCTCACTCCATGTTCTCATCAACTCCAAGGCCGAGCGGAGAAGGTTTTTGAACTGTTGACGAGCTTTCGCCGTTGGTTAGGACCCCGAAATGCGCTTCACGGCGCCTCAGGCGGTGAGCCCTCGTATGCTCGTAAACATCCCCTCCCGCCCGAGCGCCGTCGCGTTACGTGACAGTGGCTCTCAGTGCGCGTGTCCCCGAGGTGTCCCAAAGTTTCGCGTGCTGCGCGTGCTGCGCCGGCCGGCGGCTGAGTCGTTGTGCGCATGCGTAGCGTTCCGTTGCTAGCCGCGACTCAGCTGAGCTGATTGCAAACACGCAGCGCGAGCCGAGCGGACACGACGAAGGTGAGTGGCGATGCCAGGGACGGGGCACCGAGGAATCCCGCAGTCGACGATGAGAGCCAACGGGCAGCCCGGTGGACTTGGCCGCGATACGCCAGGCGCCCGAGTGGAGGGGTGTCGCAGCGTTAGTTTCTCTGTGGAATGGGGGGGGGGGGTTGACAGCCCAGCGCTTCCGAAGTTCTTCTCCGAAGATTTGAGGGCACAGCACGGGCAGGAGAAGCGATGCAGAGCGTGTGCCCGGTTTGGCTTCTCTTCACTTTCTCCTGTCGGGTTTCATTTTTTAACTTCGACTTTGTCCTTTTTGTTCGTCGAAGAGCCACACTTGGCGACCACCGCCGGCCCGTTTCTTCAAGTCTCAGGCACCTCGAGCCACGGCCAGGCGCGCCGTCATCAGCCCCTCATGTCACAAATGAAGTCCAGCCGGCCGTTCGAGTGCCCGTCTGGCCTTTGTGAGGTTCTTTTGAAGCAAAGCTGGTGAGGCGGGCAGCCATCGCTCGACCACCGCTCGTCACCGAAGCTCATCTGAGTGACGCTCTGAAAGCCCCCTGCCATTGTCTTCAGTTCCTGCCCTTGTCTGATCAGCTCCGACATGGCAGCAGAGGACAGCTGGACCGTCACTTGACCTTAGAGACACACACATGACTATTGGGGGGGGGGGGGGCACAACTGGGCTGCTGTGTCACCCTCATGCCAGTCCTTGTTTAGGGGGTCCTATGGTTGGGTGCTGAGGAGTTCCAGTGGCAGGTGAGTTCCTCAGTTCTCTGCTGCCATCGCTTTCACTGTGTTGGAACAAAGCTGACAAACACGTCATTTCTGGCTTTGTCACTAACAGGGCACTCCCTGAGACTTCACACCTGCTGAAGCCCGACGAGAAATGGAAAAGTGTCTGTGACAACTCGAGCAACGATGTCTCACAGGTAAGACATTGGGGGGGTGGGTTTGGGGGCTCGCTGTATGAAGACCTGGGCCAGAACATGCGGGGCTGCCAGTTCCATTCCTGGAGAGTGCCTGGGTGACACTTTTCACCCGCCAAGGTTCTCAAGTACCAGACCTCTGGGTACACTCTTAGAAATAAAGGTGCCAGGGTGGCTTTTCAGAGTGGTGTCCTAGGGAAACAATTTTGGGTCCTAATAGAATCACTCGGAAAGAAATGTTTCTGTTAAGATCCAAATTTCCATGAATAACCATGAAGTGATTTATGAAACACCAGAAGGTTCCTGAAGAACACACTCAGGCGAATCCTGCCGACTACACCTGAAAGATGTCGTGTTTAGTCATGACAGAGTGAAATGGGTCACACTGCCCAGTAAGGTGCCAGTAAGAAACCAGGTTGTCTGCGTGTCCTGTCTTGCAATTATGTCACCATGGAAGGCTCTATATAACATTATAAAATGCCAGTTGCAGGCATGGCACTGATTCTTGAGCGAGGCATTGAAGAATGGTGGCACCAACTGGCATAGCAGCTTTGCTGCTAAAGCTATCCGTATGCGTGTGGGTCGCCCCCTACTGTTGGACTGTAATTTCAAAGCCTGCCTGCTTCAACCCGTGACAGCAAGTGCCCATCTAGCTGATGACATGCAGGCGTTATGCCCGAGCCCAGCTCCAGATGCCTGGCATTACTTCCCAGTAGCAAAAATGCCCTCCTGCTGCCATATTTGTGCCCCTCTTACTTTTTCAGTGGTTCAAATCGTGTTCTAGGGGGAGCTGAAAGGAAATTTCTGTGAAAAGCCAAGTGGTGGCACATGCCATTAGTTTTGGCTGTGATTGTGTCTGAGAAATCGTCACATCAAAGCCACGAGCACTAAGTCGCATGACAGCGGAATGAAGCCTTACAAGTCACCTCTGTGGCAAGCCCCCCTTTTGTCCAGTAGTCATGACGACATAACATAAACCCGAGGCAGGCAGCAGCGTCGGGCCTTAACTTGTAGCTCTTTATATAGCGCCTTTCACGCAGAGTAGCACAGGCTTTAATATCAGAAATGAAGAACTGAAGCAGATGAGCAACAAAGGTGGCAGAAAGGGCGATAAGACCCACAGCGTCTGTCTTGGGACCACCTCTCCAGTTCAGGATGGGGGCACCACTGGCTACCACGGTGGCATTGGGTACAAACAGGAGAACAGCCTGGGACAGGACGCCAGGCCATCACAGGGCACAGGAGAGCACCGGAGGGCTTGATGAATGCAGTTCATGTTCTCATTATATAGCGCCTTGCAGAATGACTACACTTACTCTGAGGCCAAGCTAGCAGCATTTCCACAACTCAACATGCCATTATTGATCCTGGTTAGAGTGACAGTAAAGTCACCGCTGGCCTGTGACATCGGTGTGCTCAGGTGTCACTTCAGCTTCATCTTTAGAAGCCGTCCTGAGAAATGGACGTGGTGGCAGGACGGAGGAGTGTGTCACCAGAATGGCTGTCACTCAGTGACCCCGAGTGGAAGTGCTGGTGGGCGTTCACCCACTGCTTTGTTCTTACCAGCCCCCAGGATGCTGAGAATTCCCATGAGAAAAGTCGGGATGGGCATCCAAAAACTTCTCAAAGGGCTCTGGTGTTTCACGTGTGACAAGTTCAGCCTGATCTCGTGTCATTGTGCAAAGAGGAGAGTGGCCTGCCTTGACAGCGGAGGGGGCTGCCCAGGGTGGACCCTTGTGATCCTCCCCACCTTGGTGGCCGTGGCTGCATCTGTTTAACCTCTGAGATGGTCTTTGTGTTAAGGACTGCTCTTGTGCTGCTGGACACGGGTTCAAACAAGTCATCAGGCGCCTTTTGGGTGACTCTGAATTAAAAAAGTCAAGTTGGCTCCTGCTGATTGGGGAGTGAGTGGGCTTCAGGGTCAAAAGCAGAACGAAATGAAGACCAGGTGGCAGCATGCCAGGGGTCATGAATTTCCACATTGCCCCCTGACGTCAGCCCCTAAGCTGCCCCCCTGATGCTGCTTGAAGAGCCCCCTTAGCCCCCCTTGATGCTGCTCCCCTCCTCGCCTTTCTTTCCCCTCATTAGGCTTGGCCGCCGCGGCGGGACGCGACTCATTTTTGTATTTGCTTCTTAATGATGCCCCTTGGCAGGAAGGAGATGCTCTTATTACCAGATGATTAATTTGTTCCTCTGGATGCAAAAGAATTTTGGCACAGCATCCTGTGGGGTGGCACCCGGGGACTGTGGGGACCCCTGCAACTCCTTGTCATTGTGCCAAGCAGTTTCTTAATCAGAGAGAAATTCCTGGCCTGATGTGAACCTCTCGCCTGCGCGCTGCCCGCTTCACTCTGCTGTCCTTTTATACAGAGAAGGGGCAGCACTAGTGGCACTGCCTAGTATAGAGCCCACCTGAGCTCAGGTCCCGACTTTGTGAGTTCTATGTGCTGTTTGCATGCCCTGTGGGTTCGCTCAGAACTTTAAATTGCACCACCACAGTGGACAGGCATGGACCACACATCAACATAAACTGGCACAGTTATGGAAGAAGTCGGCAGCCCCCTCAACAGACCCCGTCCCTCGTATGTCATTCGATGTCTTTAACACGTTCTGCAGATGCTGGCATGACTGCCTCCCTGGGCTCCTCTCTTTGGTTCAATGCCCTCAGTGCCCATCAGAGGTCGTCCTCCTGTTAACAGGCTGATGGAATGAAATTGCAGGGGGCATCACCAGGGCCGCAATCGTCATCGGCCGATTAGCTTTATATAGTGCCTTTCACAGCCAGCAGCACTTTGCAGTCAATCCTGATCAATGTAGCGCCTTTCAGAAGTCAGCCATACAACCTTATCTGTGACATATAGCGCCTTTCACAGCAATCCCCATTACAAGACCAGTCAGCAATACAAGACAACCTCTATTTATATAGCGCCTTTGATAAGAGTACAGGGTGACTCAATATAGCGCCTTTCACAGCAGGTCCTCTTACAAGGGTCCTCACAGAGCAGTTTGGAGCCTCAGTATTGATTTATATCAATCCCATCACAAGATGAGAGGACAATTAGAGCTCCTTTCATGGTGGGCTTCAGCTGAGCCCCCATCAGTACTTGATGATCTGGTCTTTGGATTTGCGTCCACTGGCGGAGCCAACGAGAATGCCAGTCGGTTTCCTTCCCTTTATAGCTCCTTTCACAGCTGGCCCGTGATATGCCTGCATCTTGAAGGTTATGGTGATGAGAATATTCAGTGAAGTCTATTTTATAGCGCCTTTAACTGGCCTCTACTGTTGCCATAGCCATGCTGGGTGATGCCTACCAGAGCGGGACCAATGAAATTCTTTAAATGTCACACAGAAATCAAAGTGTGCCACTAAAAGGCACTACATCAACCACCATCCTGTCCTTCGTTGTCATACTTGGCATGCTGTGCTGCCAGGTCAGTGGTGCCCATTGGATTTGGGAGTACAGGTGGCGCCCACTGCCCAGACCCCCATAATTCTTCATTGTCCTCTTACTTGCCCCACTTCCCTACATGTGGCCTGTCCCCTGTGTCCAGCTCTAAGCAGGTCACTTCGCTGACCAGAACAGACTGGGCGGTCTCGAGGTGGCCTCACCTGATCAGAGCACAAAACCCAAACAGTGAAGGAAAGGAAAGTGCCAGGGTAGAGCAAACGCTTCCGCCGTCTGTGTTGTGGCAGGGTGTCCATGGCAACAGTTGAGCCAAGAGAAGCGGGCGGTGATGGGCATGGACAATTCGTCCCACAGGAAGCTAGCGTCACTAGAAAATGTAAAAGCGAGTGCCCTCCTGCCATCTCATGCAAGGAGCACATCAGGCACAGCATGGCACCTGCCTTCCCTACAATTAAGCCAAACTAGACAATGAATAGTAGACAGCAGGGGGCACTATAGCATTGATGAGGGGGCAGCCAGGGGTTCACGATGACTGGCACATCCTGGGAGCAGGGAGATGTCCTGCACAGAAGAAGAAGGGCACTTGCAGGATGCCAGAGGGCAGCTATTGGGCTGTGAGATAAGCAGAGAGTGGGCACCACACCATTAGATGACAGAGGGGCTCAAGCGAGCAGGCTGACTGATACGGTGGATGGAGGATAATGGTGAGGAGCGCCATCTGGCATTCATCTTGTAACCATGTATGTCCAGGGGTGTCTGGGGGCCGAGTGTGTGCCATGTGTGTGTCCAATGGGCACAGCCTGCTGGAATTCTCACACATTTGCCTGCTGACAAGCTTCAGGGGATTAGAATGGACATGGATGCAAGTCCCACATGAAACGATGCACTTAGGAGGGGTGGCAATGGTATGTCTGACTCTGGCATCGGGTGCAAATGCTCTTGTGGGTCTCTGTGTGTGCTCACCAGTGCTGCCATGTGTACCCCTCACTGCCACGTTTCTTGTCTTGCAGTGCCTACGGCAAGGTCTGGGCTTTGGCCCAGGGTGCCCTAGAGGACCTCCTGCAAGAAGAGACTGCCAGCCAAGTGCCCAGGCCACAGAAGGACCAAGTAGTGATTTTCCAGACGCTGGCCACCTTCTACGTGAAGTACGTTCAGATCCTGCGCAGCTTGGAGGTGGCATATGACCAAATCGTTCACCCTCAGAAGCGCCGAGTGATCCGCCAGGTATTGGACGGGGTCATGGGTCGCGTCCTGGAGCTGAAGAACGAGATGGTGGACCTGGAGTTCTCTGAGTTCCACTACTATGACGATGTCCTTCAGGACCTCAAGTTGACCCCGGTGAGTTTAACCATCAAGATGCCCAGCCGAACAGAGGGTGCTGGGGGACTCTGCCCATGCAGTCATCCATACTGCTTGCCCATCCATGAGGTGTGGCGCCGTTGAAGGGTCCTGTCCTACTCAACGATAAGGCCACTAAACCCAGTCTGGGCCTGACTGGATGACCTTAGCCAACTGCCCATATTGCCCCTTCAGGTTATCAGTCCTGACTCCGTAACGGCGGGCGTCTGGGGCTCCTCCCACTCCTCCTCCTAGTGGACACTTATCTGTGAGGTGGCTTCTGTCCAGTGGTCATCATGTTCTTTTGAGTTAAGGGTCAAATGCTGGTCAAGGGAAGCCACCAGCACCGTAACGACAGGGCCACCCATCTGTGCGCTTTGGTTCTCTAAATGAGTGACCAGATGGTGGACGCAGAGTGATGTGAAGTGGCGGTCAGTAAAGTGCCATCTCCACACCACCACAGATCCCCCTCACTTGGCCTTCATTCACCGGACAGGCCATCGGTTGCCTTTCTGTCGAAACTGCCAAGTCAATGGTGCCACATGCCAACCTGCCGAGAGCACAGAGCTGCTGGCAGCTGAACTCGTCTGCTCTTCTTTGTGTGCCCCCTTTTGGCCTCTTTAGTCCCCTGTCTGCCCGCTTTTCCACAGAAGTTCCCGCAGGGTATTCTGCCCCCTTGGAATTTAATCTCCTTTAACAAAAGAAAGTCGAGTGAAGACCCCGGACCCCCTAGCAGCTGCCATATCTGCTTTGCTCTTGACTGACATTTGCTGACAGCTTTTCTTGTTTTCCAAATGCCCTGCAGGAGGACATCGAGATTCCTGTTCCCAAATACTTTGTCAGTGAAAAGATCAAAGTGCTGAAGGAGCGAGAAAAGATCCTGGCAAAGATCCTCACCCAGAATGAACCCCGGACCCCTGAGACGGTGGGTTTGCGTCCCGCCCTTGATGGCAACAACCCCAATCCAGATTTCGGGGACGTGGCCTTGTGGGTTTCCGGCCACTTGATAATATGGTGGCCCGATCATCTGAGCTTGGCTGGGCGCATAGTGGGGCCAATGGGAAAGGACCATTTCAAAAGGGGTGGGGCAACTGGGGCACAAGCAGACAATATGATTGGTCAGCTCACAGGGCACTCAGACACACCCTGGGCTCACACTTACAGTTTTAGAAAGGGCATCAGTAGGGATGTAAAAGTTGGGCAGCTGGTATCACGCACCCTCCCAAAATGTTTGATCTGAAGGTCCCCTGTGACATTGAGATTTGCAGCAGATGGCACTTTAACAAATTCTCCTTCATTATGAGCCAATCAGATTTAGTTCTGAGCTGAGTCACAGGATGCCACGCAGTCAATTAGGTTTGTTGTGCTGGCCAGGGAGGCAAGTGGCCAACCCAGAACAGGACAGAAACTCAAGTGTGGCGCCACCTGCTGGAGTGCATCTGGAAATCGAAAAGGAAGTCCCAAGGGTAGATATTAGCAGTGGTCACCCTTGGCCTTGTCCATCTCAGAGGGCTTATGATGCCCATCTGCTTCAGCTAAAATCTTCAGTTCTCCTTCACATGGCTCAGTCTATTTGCCACTTCTGGAGGTGGCAGAGATGGCACAGAGTTTGCCCTTTCAGATGTAATCCTCATCTACAGTCAGAGTGCAGCACCACCTGCTGGAGTATTGTAGGTAGTATGGCTTGTCCTCCATCATTGCACCATCCACTCCAATTGGTTGATAGCTGCTTATACTGCATGGTGCCATCATCTTTGAACTGGCACCCTAGTTGAATTGACAGCTCTGCTTCCTTGAACCCTTCTCCCAGGAAGGTCCCAGTCTTGCTGCCTAGGTGTGCCAGCACTTTGAGGTTCACCCTACTAGAGCACATTTTGGGGGCTTGTAGTGCCACACATCCTGCTCACAGAATCAGCAATGGGTATCGGTGGTGTTATTACTCCCTTTACCTAACCTCCTCTTGTATGCTGATGGTGCCCTCTCAGGACCTTGCCATCTCCACTCGCTTGGTCTCAAGGCTAAGGTTTTGTGTCACACTTCTCTAACCAGTGTCCCTCTTTCTTTGCTTCTCCACCAGAAAATCATCATGACCAAGACCATGTCCCTGGAGGAGGCGATCCGGGTGATCCAGGTATCGGAGCGGGCACGGCAGGGCCGTCTTCGTGCCAAGTTCATGAAGGAGATCCGGCAGGAGGAGGAGAAGGAGAGGAAGGCCAATGTGAGATGGGAGTCATCCCTGGACCGGGACGAGGCGGCCACACGCATTCAAAAGGTGATTAAGGCACATTCAGCATGGACCTGCTTTGTGTGCCAAGGCTGTCAGTGGTGCCCATCTTGAAAGCTGATGGGTAGGAGGACGGAGCAGATCCTAACTAACCACTACTGGCTTTATGTGTACTAACATACTCTGTGTGTGTGTGTGTGTGTGTGTGTGTGAATGTGCCCAATAATGGGTGGCACTCTCTGCTGGGCAGCAGCCCAAGAAAAGAGACGATGACTTTGTGGGCTTTTAAAATGGGCAGTGGGTGGAGCCTAACACCACAAGGGGCCGGGCATTTGGAGGGTTCTAAGATGGATTTGGGCAAAAATGTGGTGCTTTGTCAGGACATGCAGGTCCCAGCCTGCGGCACCATGTGGTCACCCGGGATAGTAAATCTGGGCCAGGCAGCACAGGGCAGTGCGTGCCACAATCAAGCACCCGCTTCAAGCTTCTTATCATGTTTCTGTTTCATTTGGCATCCCAGGTGTGGTTGGGTTACAGCCAGAGGAAGAAAACCAAGAAGGAGCGACTGGATGAATTTCTCTTCCTGGGAATGGTAAGTGGCGCCATGATGATGTGGGCACCTGGCAGACTGCGTACCACCTGCTGTTGTCACACACAAACACAAAGTGACTTTCAACGTTTGATTATTCTTCATGTTTGATTGTTTTTATGAAGCCAGCTATTTAGTGGGTCACTGTAGGGGGCACCTTTGTGGCAGGTAGGCTGTGTGCTAATTACATGATGGCAAAGGGGGTGTGGCCATCAATTAAGTAAACAAAGAAAGGAAAACTAATGAAATGAGCCAGGCTTAAATGAAACAAACTGGGCGTGGTCACATATTAATTAAAGGCAAATGGGTGTGGCTATGCATTAAGTAAACACCCAGGAATCCTTGCTGAAGCAGGCGTGGTTAATTGGAAATGCGTTTGTGCAAATTAAAGGGGCGTGGCTAAGTGTTCATAAACTGGGAGTGGTTATGCATCAAGTAAAGAGGCTGAGATGGGCAGGGCTACATGATAAGAAGCTGGGCATGGTTAAATATTATTTAAATACATGGTCAATTATGTATTCTAATTAAAAGGGTGTGGCTATATCCTAACAAACTAAGTAAATGGAGAGGAATATATGCTAATGAGATTACATTATTTCTTTATTTATTAAATGCAATTATTAATTACACTTTCACAAATTAAGGGGGTGTGGCTATATGCTAAAACTGGGTGTGGTGTTCATTCAACTGACAGAAATCTGTTGTACTCAAATGGGGGCGTGGTCATATGCTATTTAACCAGCCGGTGTCCAGCACTCGTTCTCCCACCACATCAGTCTTTGCCCAGGCTGGTTTGCCCTTTACTTGTGCAGCAGATTTTATTTCCCATGCCCACTAAAGTGGTGGGCACCAGTTTTATTGTCTTCATGTTTGCACAGCATGAAATGACTGGCCTGGGCACCAGCTTACCTTCCCAGTGACCTGCACCTTGCAGTTCCACACCCTCACCACTAGGGGGCTAGACGCCCTGACTAATCCAAACCCAGAACGGGCTCATGGTGGCACAGCATCTGGTATATTCCCTTTGCTCAGCTTACAGGGAGTGCAGACTATCCTGCTCACTAAATGCTCACCCACAGAGGCGTAGCTGGGGTGTTCAGTGCCCGGGGACAACTGAAGATTTCGCGCCCCCTCCTGTTTGTCAAAATGCAATGGGGAAGGGAAAGAAAATTTTAAAAAAATGTATTTAAAATAATAGTATTTTAAGAAAAAATTTCATATAAGTCTCTGAAAATGATAACGCCGCCTCGTGTTCTTTAAAATCTAAATCCGTCATTAGTTTTTGTGAGAAAAAATTTGTTTTCTGCATTTAAAAATGATTTTAAAGAAAGTATAAAGCAAAGTATAAAGCAAAATAATTCTATATTTATAAAAACTGCATTCGTTACAATTTATTTGTAAGAAAATCTGACGGGCAAATGTCTAGACTTTCGCAGCCATCTACTAGAATACTTCACGGCAGCCAATCAATCTTCTATCAAACACATAAACACAAATCACTTGGCACACAAAATGGCGTTTGTAACAACTTAGACAGACGACGATACCCTAATGCCTCATGTCAGTCGTGCCACCTCTTTAATAACGTCACAGATGTTTCTGGGTGGGAGTCAAGCATGTTAGAGTAGTGGAGGGGATCCATTATTGTCTGTTGGGCATACAGAACTAATACGCGCCTCGAAATCAGAAAGAGACAAAGACAGGAAGCAGATCTGCTCATACTGACGGCGTGACGGGCTGAGGATGCCAATGTTTTTTATTTACCTTTTAGTGCATTTATGAGTGGAAAACATTTCATTCTAAAATTTCATAACATCAATTTGGCCCCCCCGGATGCTGTGCCCGGAGACAGATGTTCCCCCCTTGCGCCCCCCGGCCACGCCACTGCTCACCCATCCTGATGATGCCCACACTCATGCCAATCCAGTTTAGGGCTGCGACTGCATGTCTTTGTAAAAGAAACTTAAGGAGTCCACACTAAGGACATGCAGGCCCTGAGTTGAAGGGCCAGGTTGGCACAGCAGTTGGCACAATGCTGGTTTGAACCCTGGGCAGAGACCCCCTGGCCTGGTTTGTTTCTTTCTGTCGGGTGATTCACCAGGAGATGGAGAGGTGCCCCACCCACAGTGGCATCCCACCAGACACCCCCAGTGACCTGAACTGGATTAAGCTGGTTCAGCGGCGGATGGCTGGATGGACTTTCACGTTTTCAGTTTCCTTCGTTCAAATCAAAGTGTGACCGATTCAGCGTGCCTGGTGGGCCGCGTCCCCCCTCACGGTCCGCACTGAGGGTGGTGATGGCGGCGCATGTGTGTTTGATAAGCCTTTGAAGCTCCTCCAGGCGTGCGCTCGCGGCCCCCTCCCCGACACATGACTCTCATTACTTCTCCGGCGACTCGTCACGTTAAGCGGCGGATTTCTCCGTGTCAGCGATTTCTGCAGAGCCCATCCGAAGTCAGAGAGCTCTGGGGGAGTGAATGGTGGGGTGGCTCGGGGTCAGCGCTGAGTCTCGGCCACCATCTACGTGTCCTCCGGATTGAACGTGGTGACCACACGCAGGCGCTCTCAACAGGTTCTGTGCCTAGGGGTCCTCACATGGGTGGTCCTTGTTGTCCAGCAGAGTCAGTCCAAAGTCTGCAGCCCCTCACTCTTGGTAAGGACGCTGCGTGTTGCCCGTGCCAGGTGCCCGTGTCCGTCCCGCTGATGTCCCTTTTCACTTTGTTGCTCCTTTCTTTTGATTTTTTCTTTTGCTTTTCCTGGCCAGCTAGTGCCCCCTTAACATTTTATATGTGCCCACCATTTTAGGAAGGTCTGATGCCCTGATGACGATGGTGGCCATGCTTGAGCTTGACGCAATGGGCACTTCTCTGTGTCACATGTCCCTCTTTTATCAGGGTCACCCCCCCAGCCAAGGGGTGCAAAGCACTGCGCCTGGATTGGCTCTGCCTTTTCAAAGTCACATGACCTTCTTTGAATATAGTGCCCTTCACTTTCTCGGCTCGCCAGCTCATCAGCACCGTACGGGATACAAAGAGAAAAAATCAAATAAAAGTGCCTGTCCGCGGTGCAGCATCTCGTGTGTTTGGACGACCTCGGGGGGCAGGCTGGAGGCGCCACCTGGCAGACGCGCCTCTCTATGTTGACATTCCAGACGTGAATGAGGAGCGCCCGGCAGCCCGAGGGGCCCACGTCTGGAATAAAGGCCGCTGTGTTTGGCGTGAACTTTGAACGAGACGTGTGGGGCGTCGAGTGTGTGCTGACCACCGAATGTACGGGGGCTTAAATATCAAACGTGAAGGGACTAAAGGAGGCCACCACTGCTGCCGTCCAGTTAGCGTGCCACTTTAATGCAGTTTTACAGTCACAGGGCACCACCAGGGGAGAGCTGCTCCATCTTAGGACTGCTGGGGCGGGGCCTCTCCCAGCAGCTAACAGCAAG
>JANRMT010062816.1:23938190-23974757 GCA_026402145.1 Polypterus bichir lapradei | reverse complement strand
GAGCCTCTCCCAGCAGCTTACAGCAAGCACACGTTCAAGCCCCACCCTCTAATTTTATTAGGGCGGAGCCTCTTCCAGCACCTTAGAGAGCCCCACGTTGTGTGGCTCCGCCCACTAACACAATTTCCAGAGGGTACCCAAGTACCAGGAGGCTCGCAGTTCCACCCTGCATGGCTGTGAGACTTCATTCCGCCATAAAGCGCTTTGTTGACGTCCATAGCTGTGTTTGCTCAGTCAGTGGGGCAATGCCCTTGTGGTCCACAGATTGGCTTGCAGGACGTTTGGGGACCAGCATGAGCTCACCTGACTGGGGACAGGACCCAAGACAACTGTCATGAACCAACATTCTCAAGAGAGTTTAATGCAATTGAGGGTCAAATTGGGCACCAGGCTGGCATCATACTTGGGCATGATGCCAGATCACCTTGTCTTTGCTGTGCATGAGAAATGCCAGACACAATGTGACAGTACCATTATGCCAGCTGTTGTATCCACGTGACCAAGTCTGCTCTGCTTGTGCCCTCCAGGTCCCTCCAGCACAACACCAGGAGGTCAGTGTCACCATCCTGCATGCTCAGGAGATCGAGAAAGCCCGCTGTGTGGTGCAGGAGGAGCACGAGGCGCAATACCAGCAGGCAGTGGTCAGCATCAAGGACACCATCCGGGAGGTCGAGGGACCCGACATGAAGGAGAGCCTGCAGGAGCAGATCCGCCAGTGGTTCATCGAGTGCCGGTGAGCCAGGCCTCGTGTGGTGAGGGGGCATTGCCAATGGGCACACTGTAAAACTCAGGTCAGCCAGTCAGAGGTGGATGAAATATCAAGGCAGGTGGCACAAATGGCCGTCCAACCCAGGGGCTCTGTGAAGCCAGTTGGACATTCTATGCTCGACTGGCATGTTCTGCCAGTGCCCAGGGGGTTTATTTCAGGAATTCCTCTTAACTCCCAAATCCCAGAGGCATCCATCTGGGCTTGATTGGCACATAGTTACTGAATGTCATACTGGCACTGGTACCCCTTTCTCTCAATTTGAATGACTAGTGGGTACAGTAGGGGGATACCCAAGGTTCTGTTTAATGGTTTTACCTCTTCTCATTCTCAGGAATGCGACTGGCAAGTTCCCAGATTACCCCGATGAGGAGGACGGTGGCTCAGCTGTGATTTTTGCAGAGAAGACTCCGGAGCAGGTTAGTGACACTCAAGTCATTCCATGTGGCAAATATTCACAATCTGAGTCGATGGGTGTGGCCACATGATGGGTGGGATCATGGTGTTGAGGGGCGGTGCCTGGAGAGCCATTTTCAGTAGTCCTTCAGAGGGTTAAGACATGGGCATGCCAAGTGGAGGGTGGCACAGTGGGCACAGCAGTCAGAAGTGCTACCTGGAGAGTCATTTTCAGTAGTCCTTCAGAGGGGGATGACATTGGCATGCCAAGTGGAGGGTGACACAGTGGGCACAGAAGTCAGAAGTGCTACCTCACAGCTCCTAGTTCAAAGACCAGCCCAGATGATGGTAGGCCACATGATAGGCTACCTGACTGCTGCCAACTGCCCGGTTTGTCTGAGGGTGCCCAATGATGGGCATTGGGTCATCAGGCTCCGAAAGAAAATCAGGTAGTGAAGGGGGCAGAAATTGGAATGGAGAGCCACAGGGGTCAGCAGGAGCTTAGTGCCCATCACTGAACCCAAATCGTCATTTTAGGGGGTCAGCTGCAGGGGGCACAACATGAGGCCCCAAACCCAGAAAACGAGCAGGCTGGCCCAACTAGGCAAAAGAGGGCTGCGGGCACACATACTGTGACAGCTGGCACTCCCCGTCACAAGCCCTCACCCAGCTCCTGGTCACCTCCTTGCACTACGACTCTGATCAGGTCAGTCCTTGTTCAACACCACTAGTCGGCAGACTGAGCCAATGGCTGGTGGTCTCTCCTGGTAGACCCTGAAGCCCCACCAGGTCAGAAGTGCCCCCTTAAGACCACTAGGGTGGTCTAACCACAGGTATGCCTAACCACAGGTATGCCTACCAGGCCTCTGCCAGTCTCTTACTTAAAGGGCCAGCCAGCCATGCATGGACCTCAATGGGACCTCCTAGTGTCCCGTGTCACTTGGCCTGTCCCCTTCTGGTTATTCAACACCTGCTGGCGCAGGCCCCGGCCATCTGCAGGCTGGTGACAAACAAGGGTCATATTCATGTCCCTAAGTGATACACCCACTTCACCGAGTCACCCACCTTTCCTCCCTTTTCATCCCCTGGGCAGTGCCAGTCTAATGAAGGGCATCGTCTTCCTTTGCAGGTAGCTGCTGAGCTGGCAGCTAAAGAAGAAGAGAAGGAGCAGAAGAAGAAGAGCAAAGGCAAGAAATCAGAGAAGAAGAAGGACAAGAAGAAGGACAAGAAGAAGGACAAGAAGGACAAGGGCAAGGGGAAGAAGGGCAAAGGCGAGCAAGAGGTAGGCAAACTTGAAAAGTGGGCATGGCCTCAGGGTGCCACACACCATTTATCATCACTGATGGCCAGCTGTGGCACTGCCTTCAGACTCCCTGGCACTTTGCCCTTTTTATTCCTCTTTGTCAGTAAATCAGCTTCTCTGTTCCAGAAGGGGGCGCCAGCTCAGTCCACCACATAATGCAGCTACTTGTTGGCAGGAAGCCATGGTACACAATGGTGCCCAGCTGGCAGGGCACACAAGATGTGCCCATTCATGTCTTTGGTTCTGTCAATAGGGGTTCCCACTCCAATATCTTACAATAATTAGGGGGTGCTGCTGTATATCCTGTCACCCTTGTCACGTCCTGCCCAGTGCTGAGTGCCGGCCACCAACACTGACATTTAGACGCCAATCTAGAAATGGCTGGCAGGCGTTTTAATGGCGTGTGAAGGGCGAGTCAGGGGATTCTTAATGACTCTGGATTGAAGGCACAGATCACAGGCTCCTCTTCCCATCTCAACCTTCATTATTAGGCCCACCCAATCCCCAACTGACCCCGTCCCTCGGCCAGTTCACAGCCTGCCTAATGTGACTGGCCCTTTTGCCAAGCAGACTCATGAAGCTGGCTCTTTTGGTGCCAGGCAAAGGTTCTGATGGCATCTACAAAGACCCCAAGCACTGTGATGAGCTCCAGAGGGCAGACACCACACTGCAGAGTGACTGGCATGGCCAATGTCTCCCTCTTATAGCCCAGCTGAGAACTCAGTCTTTGGCCTATATAGTGCCTTTCATATTTATTGCCATAATCATGGGTTGCAGGAGGAAGAGGATGGCTGGAAGATGTCGCCCAGCAACTTTCTGTCCAACCTGGAAGACGGACACAAAGTGTACAAAGGTGAGTGTGGCTTCTCAAGGCTGCCAAAGGCGCTATATAGTACACAGACGGATTAGCCAGTATGGCGTGTGTGTCTTGAGTGTGTGTGAAAGGCACTATATAGACTGAATGATTGGTATGCTATGTGTGGCTTTGGTCTGAGGGGCACACTGACTGGCAGGCCTCCTAAGGTGACTTGTTCTTGATGCTTTAGGGCTGTGCTGGCTGTACAAGGCACTATATAGAATAGCCGACCAACACCGATGAGACAAAGGGTCCAAAAGTCGGGCTTCAACCTTCATGCTGCTCACGGGGGGGCCGACTGCTTCTCTGAGTCCAATGGACTCCCACCCTTACCTTTCATTTAGCCAGTCATCTGTTCTATATAGCGCCTTTCACAGTGGGCACCATGACAAGGCTCTTTGGACAGCAAAGATAAAAGCAAGACAAGTGGAGGACACAGGTAGCCCCCATATAGTGCCTTTCACACCCACCTACTGTACCTACCCCTTCAACATCACCATCTGGCACATAGCACACTCACCCCACTTCCCTGTATGGCGCCTTTCACATCTCTTCCTGTAACATTTCCTTCCATCACATGACACATCTCGCCTCTGCAGCTCTTCCTTATATAGTGCCTTTCATACCCTGCCTCCCCCCAAATGTCACCTTCCATCAGATACTGGGGCACGACTTCCTCTTTTATTTATTTTCTATATAGCGCCCTTCACATGTACCTTGCATATTTCTCATTTCCTTACCACATGATGCCAGCTCACTTACTTGATGTTCCAGAGACCCTTAGTCCTGAGGCTGGCCCTCCAGACCCGCCATAGCTGCCACCTGCTGCTGCCAGAGAGCCCCCCGGTGCCTGACTGCAGTGTGCATAAGACTCGCGGCCCCCTAATGGCTCTCAGCCCCTTCCGCCTGATGACAGACTTTTACTTTTCAGCAGCCCCCCTTCCCGGGGGGCTCATCCAGCAGGCACACGGCGTCCAAGCGGGAGGCCATGGCGGCTTTGAGGCCCACGGCTGTTGTGTCCACACAAGGAGAGGCCCTCCTGGCCAATGGGGGTTTCTGCAACAATGGAAGATGAGGACGGCGAGTCGGAGCTCAGTTTGTGGTCACTCCGTCCCGTGTGAGTAAACTGCTGAGTGGTCACCTTGTAATGACCGTGGTGTTTCTGAGGTTTACTGCTGTCAAATGAGCCTTCATATAGCGCCTTTCATAACATGCAGCAGGCCTAAGAGTAACCCCAGACAGTCACTAGAAGTGTGCCCAGAGCTGCCCCATGCCTTGAAAGGCCTTTTGGGCACTTATCTGATATAGCGCCTTTCCTAGTGGTGTCTTTATTTCGTTTAGCGCCTCAGACACTCCGACTGGGCCAGCCGAGTGTTACAGACTGAGCGGGCCAAACACTCCATACGGGCACAGCACTTCACGACGTGGGGCACCACAAAGGACAGACAGACAGACGTGTAATTGGATTAAAGGCACTATACATCATCAGTCAGTTGATTGTGTGCCCTTCATGAGTCGCCCTTGCCACCATTTTAAAAAGGGAGTCCTTACCATAGGAAGGCACCAGTGCCAGCTCAGCATGTCACCGCTCAGATCAGGAATGCATAGCTGTGTGCCCATGAACCTCTGGAGCACTATTGAAAGGCACAGCTAGTACCTAACTGGCACCCAAGTCCATGCCACCATTGTCTGTTTTCCCTTTCAGAAGTGTGGCACGTCAGGGATGAGAGCGCCAACTTCAACCAGCGTTTTGATGCTGAACTCGTGAAGGAGGAGAAGAGAAGAGAAGTCGAGGAGGAGATCCGCGTGCAGGTGGGCACTCTGAGTGTGGCAGGCGAGAGACGAGCTGGGGCCCCGATGTGTGCTGTGTGCCCGCTCACTTGTGATCGTCACTCTTGGTCCTTTCACACCGTATGGTGGTGTGGGGACACGTGGCAGTCTTGGTGCCAGTCTGGGGGTGACTGACCGTGTATGACCATCGCAGGTCAGCCATCTTGGGGTTTTAGTCAGCTAGCTGAAGTTCAGAGGTCTTGATTCCCAGTCACCCACAGTCCTCGTGGTCACATGACCCAGGGGACAGGAGGACTGAATTTCAAATTTGATATCCTGGGCACTTGAGGCGACTTTCACATCCGAATTGGAAGTACTTGGTGCCCACTGAAAGTTCACATTTGCCTAGGACAGGTTTACTTTTCTAAGATAAATGGGCATCCCGAGTGCCACACATAACCATTAGCCAGTTGAACATCTCCCCTGGGCACACAGGAGGGCAGCACTAGGACTCAGGGCTTGGGAATTCAATAAAGTGGCAAATAAAGAAACAACCAGGGTGAGGTGCAGCCATGGAGGGGCCGAGGTTAGAGGGCACCATAAACATGGGCACAACATTATGAGTATTTGAGAAAAGCCCATCTTCATGACGACCAGGTGACCCACAGCTTCCACTTACATAACGTGGCGGGCACGCGTGGCATGATAATGGCCATGGTAGAGCTTTTGACAGACCTGCCACCTTTATCATGAGATCACAGCATGACACAATGGACCCACACAAGCCAGCTGTGCCCAAGTCATTAACCTGCCAGTGCCCTTCAACTTAAGGAGGTCATGGCATCACCCCATCCACATGTACACGTTACACCTGCCTCGATCGTCAAGTGCCGCCTCTACCCGTAGCTGGTGCCATGTGGCTGTTGTGCTGACCACCCCTGTCCTCAAGCAGGTCGACGAGCTCATGAGGCAGGAGCTGAAGAACCTCAAGCTGGCGGTGGACCGCGACAAAGGGAAGAAGAAGAAGAAGAAGGGCAAGAAGGGCAAAAAGGTAGGGCAGACCCCATTTAGAGTGCCAGTCACTGGGAGTGCCCACACTGGTCAGTTCATTAGGACCACCCTTTTGGTGCCTCAGGTTATCTGTGCTGTCACTACTAGGGTGTTTGACTGGCACTGGAACCCATCCTGACATGTTACCAGTACCCTCCACATGCCATGCACAGGGCTGTGCCACTGACTGGAGCAACAAAAAGAGCTGTGGCAGAGTGGCACCCCCTCTAGGCCAGCCTGCTGATTGTGCACATTAGCCTTCTGGGCCTGGTGCTTAGTGGGACTGCCACCAAGGTCACTGTTGGTGATGCCCTTGGCACTCCTGAGGAACTCGCTTTGCCCATTGGTGATTTCGATCTTGTTTCTATTCCTCCATACAGAAAAAGAAAAAGGGGAAGAAGGGAGGCAAAAAGAAGAAGAAAGAAAAAGACCTGACGGCGGACAGGTACGAGGTGGACGACGGCTGACTGCCTGTGACACTATCAGGGTCCACCCAGGTCCCTGCCAGGCTGACCATGGCCTTTGTGTTTTTCTAGGACCATCGAGTCGCTATTTGAGGAGCTCGTCCGTGAGGGTCTATTAGTGCGCCCCCCAGCTGTGCGGCTGTCCGACTTCATCGGTGGGTGTCCACTCCGCCTCTGCTGCTGCCCGCTTGACACTCTTGGGCATGACCTTTGAACAATCAGTTCTTCGTCTTTTTCTTTCGCAGGTGAATATAGTTACCTGGGCACCACGCTTCGCCAAGCCGACGTCGAGCCCATGCCCTCCCTGTCCGACGTCAGGCAGCTGATGGCGCTGCACGGAGTGCTGCCGCTGGGTGAGTGACCCGCTGAAAGTGACCTCTGGCTGACCTGCGTCCTCGTCCCCGCCGTGTGTCACTCGCCGTCTCGGGTTTCATTCCCGTCTATTCAAAGAGATTAGCGCCACTGTCAGGCTGTGCGCTCGTCTGATCCCTGGATCTGGGCCATGGCCTCTGAAATTCCAACACACCGAGGGGGCCGCGACCTCTTTATGAGCCGGCCAGCTGTCTACGGGGGGCTTCAGGAGGTCAAGCGCACCACTCCTTGGTGTGGACGCACCTTTGAGAATGCCAGTCACTGACATTGGACTGGAGGAGTGCCCGGCAGGGCACCATGGTGGAGGCTGATGGTCAGCCCCATGAGTGTCCACCAGTGACTGGACCACCCGTGTCTTGTGAAGGCCATCTGAGCTGAAAGTGACTGTTGGAGTTGAGGCATGACGGGTGGACAGATGAGGCCCTGGGGGGCACTGCAGCTGAGCCTGGCAGCACTAACGGTCCATGCTGGGGAAACCAGGCCATCAGAGACCCCACTCACGCACACACAAGCCTGGGACACCGGATCTTTATGCTGCCCGCTTGTGCCCACCACCTCAAAGAAATGAACTGAACATGCAAACGTCAAAATCGCCAACTACCCCAGATGAGCGACTCATGCCAGGTGGGTGCCATGTGGCACCTTTGAAATGGCAGTCAGTGACGCACAGTGACCCTCTACCGGCACACACACGACGTCAGCCCCTCATCTCATTTTTTATTCCCGTCTTCCACAAAGCCACCGTGTGCAGTGGGCGGGGCTTGTGAAGGCAGATTTAACCTTCGACCTTTGGGACATCACAGCCTCACCCATCACACTTTTTGTTTCAGACCCCTGAAGTTGTGCAGACTCCTCAGTAAAGTGCGACAGCCCCCTCCATGTAGCATCTTTCTGCCATTTGCTCACCATGATCCACCTGCTCCTGACTGCCACCCTAGGGCATAAGGCCCCTGACAGTGTGCCCACCCTTTGCCTCTGTCCAA
This sequence comes from Polypterus bichir lapradei, assembly GCA_026402145.1. Lineage (NCBI taxonomy): Eukaryota > Metazoa > Chordata > Cladistia > Polypteriformes > Polypteridae > Polypterus > Polypterus bichir. Next base: position 23,966,797 of record JANRMT010062816.1, on the reverse strand, counting down.
ATGTGGCACAGCTGACCACTTGGGGTCCACTCCTTTATGGCTTTCCTCTTTGGTTTCGCCCGTCCACATTTGTCCAAAAAGAGGCCCACATCACTTGTGCACCCTGATGCCAATGTGTGTCCACCTGCAGTCCCCAGAGCCATCATAGAGCGCCCTTCACGGACGGACCCAAATTAACAGGCCACATTCTCCTGGGCACATGGCTGGGCAGCAGGGACTGGCACATTGGCTTCACTCAGGATGAATGCCAACCCTAACCGTGGCCCTGCAGCAGACTGGCATCCTATCCCAGGTGGCTGAGGTCCAGTTCCAGAAAATGAAAAGATGAGTGCACAGTGGCGGCTCTCCCACCTGGCCGCTCCTTGGTGCCCAGACGTGACCTCTTCATGTGGCACACTGTGGGCTTCAGTGACGACTGCCCGTCTCACCTCTTGTCTCCTTTGCCCGCAGGCTCCCAGGCGGTCCATGAGAAAGCCCCCCTCCTGAAAACACTGCTGCTAACCGGCCCCAGTGGAGTGGGCAAGAAGATGCTGGTGCATGCCCTGTGCACGGAGACGGGCGCCAACCTGTTCAACCTGTCGCCAGCCAACATCTCGGGGAAATACCCGGGGAAAAGCGGCCTGCAGATGATGCTTCACATGGTCTTAAAGGTGATGACACGCTGTCCGCCGTGGCACCAGGCTTGCACTCGGTGGATGAGGCCCAGCCGGACGCCTAGTGCCCCCTACTGGCGCCCGCCCACTCTCTTTCTATTAATACAACTAATGGATGTAAGCGCCCACAGACTGCCACTTCCTTGGGATTGTCCAGACTGGCAGTTTATTTTTAGGGAGTGATGGGGGCCGCCGCTCCTCCTAATTCCCAGCCAAGCAGAATTCCTCATTGTTCAGCGAAGCCCGTGGCCGCCGGCCAATAAAATCAGCTGCGCCGACACAAACACCTCCAACAATCACAACACCGCAATGTGGGAACTGGCAGGTGGACCCCCGTCCACTTCCAGTGCCAGCCAGATGGGGGCGCCCCACCGTGTGACCGTGTCGCGGCCATACACATAGGCGGGCAGGGGGACAGCACTGGACACAACACAGTGCCCCTGGCTCTATGGGGCGTCCTCTATAAAGTCAGAAGGCTCCACACAGATTCAGCTGGGGTGGGGGTTCAGTGTAAAAGGCGCTATATAATGTTATGCCCCACCACCCCGGAGTCCCTTCACCTGCCAGACCCAGCAGCCCCTGATCCACACTGGACCCGCTGGGCCAGTCACCATGGGTGTCACCTGCTAGACCTGGGCAGAGCAATGAGCAGCCGACTTTAAATCTGCCAGGTCTTCACTTCATGATTTCACTCATCAGATGGGCACAGCTTTGTGCTTGTGCCAACCAGGGCCATGGCATCTTGCTACTAGATCACCAGTCACCACATGTGGCACTGACCTGAACACAAGCTTGTGATTGTTGGACGGGGTGAGCTTTTCTATTGCCAGCAGACAAATATTTATGTATATAGCGCCTTTCTCTTTTTAAGGGCCGACAGCCTGGCCTGTTGGGGTCACCACCTCCATTTCCTTCTCTTCTTCTCATAGGTGGCTCGGCAGCTGCAGCCGTCAGTCGTGTGGATTGGAGAAACGGAGAAGACCTTCTACAAAAAAGTGCCCAAAGCTGAGAAGGAGGTAAGAAGTGCCAGTCTGAGTTTGGCATCTGCTCCATGGTGGCCACCCAGCTGCATGGGAAGCCTGATGTCACCTGAGTGCCCAGGTAACAAGGTACAGAAAGGCATGTCATTTGAGAGGCATGGGCATCAAAGAAACTTCTGGATTGAGAGTGTGGGCTGGGATGATCTGAGTGGGCACCACTAGGGGGCAGTAAAAGTCATCAGTCAGCACTTGATATCTTTCAGATATCAAAGGAAATCCACCTGGAAAGTCACACTCAGGCACAGGGAGAACACACTGATGCCACTCATACAGGAGTGTGCCCCCATGCCTACAAAGCCAATAGAAAGAAAAGAATACATAGGTGGTGTCTGGCAAAGAGGGCATCAGTGACTCCTGCCTGTCACTTGTCACCTTCTGCTGCTTCTGAGCTTCATAAAGCCACCCGGCAGTCACATTGGTGTCCTACTGCCTCATGTGGGCCACCACATCTGCTGACCACATGCTGGTCGCACAGACGGGCCAAAAGGGAAATGCGAGCAAATTGTGTTTTCTTAGCTGTCACCTCGTAAAACCCCCGGGCATCACGTGTCATGGGGGGCACTGCAATTAGTCGGGCCTGGGAGGGTTCAACACACACACACACACACACACACACTCACACACACACACACACACACAGAAGCCGAGTGCCACTGGGGACAACAGCAATTAGTGACAAATATGGGCGTGTATGAAAGGCACTATATGGAGCCCGTAGATAAGTAAACAGAACTGTCAAGACAGACAGACGTCATTAAGGTGACAGATGAAAGGGGCTGTACAATACAAAGACAAGAGAGGGGCGTAAACAGGTAAGGGAAAGGCGCTATATAGCAGATAAAGAGACATCACACAAAGAGTTAAATAATGGGCACTCGTGATGAAGATGGCACTATATGGAAGGGGCTATATAATAAATAAAGGGGCCGGTGTTAATCAGCGTACGCTCACAAATCTAAGGCGCTATATACATATTTAGATACATGCCATTATATGATCAACTGGTGTGAAAGGCGCTATATCCAGTAAATAACTAAATAAGCAGTAGATGGAGATGCTGTAATAGATCAACCAGCACATGCAAGGCACTATATAATAACTAACTGTGAAAGGCGCTATATTAGAGAACAGGCAGATGACACTCATGGCAGGCTGATGACAAGGACAGTCTAAAATGATGAACTCATGTGCCACTCCACCTGGTATAGACCCTTCTTTCTTGGCACAGGCTGCCGCCCCCCCCATCAAACTGATTTCCCTTTCTCTGCCTACGTGCCCATAAGCCCAGAGTCTCCAGTCCATCCTCCAGGTGTGCTGAGCTGGCACAGTGCCCCATCTCCCCCTCTTGTTGCCCACCCTGTTCCTCCTACAGTCCAGCTGAACCCTCATCCTGCTGCTCACACCCCTGGCTGCCCCCAAAATGCCTCGGCTGTCCAGCTCCTTCGTTTGTTATATAGCGCCCTTCAGGGTTCCAAAATACCAACATCTGCCCAAAATAAGGAGCCTGGCTCAGGATCACCCACAGGGTGACCAGTGGGCATTAAACTCCTGACCTCATGTTTCACAGGCAGGGTCCCATTCTTCTAAAGGTCTAAATAGCCATGTTACTTGGCACCCATTCCCACCAACCTGGCCCCAATGCCAGGCCTTGAGAGTAGTGTGATGGCACCCCTACACCTGACCTGACCCCTTGATAGTGCAGTGGGCCTGCCAGCTGGGCACAGAACAATGAGGCTGCCGAGATGCCAGTCAGGTGGGGCTTGCTGTTGCCCGGCCAGGCGCTATATAGCAGGTGGTGTCAACTCCTGGTCCAGCGGGCCACACTTTGCCTCTCTTTTCCAAGAGCACATCACACTGTAAAGGGGAAATGCAGCAGCCTGCTGGCCCAGTGGGGGACTCAGGGGGTCTCGTTTCATGCTCCTCTTTGAAGAGCCCTCCATCTGTAATGAATTAATTGCAACATGTGATTGGCTGGCAGCTGGACAAACCCCAAGATGGTGCTGCACTTATCGTGGCACCTGGTGGCACTGTCTAATCAGCAGTGATAGCCATTCCAGCAGGTGATGGGGGTCAGGTGGGAGGAATGCGGTGACACAAGTGTCAAAAAGTCATTCACATAGAAGAGGGTCTCATCTGTCCCCTTGAGCACTGCCTGAAAGGCGCTATATGAAGCAGATGCCGATGGACTGTTTGAGCTCCAGCCTGATACCAGTCTGTCCACAGCAGGCACTTCTCCCACCTTCTGTGGTGGGCATGTGAGGTGAAAGACGAAACTGGCGAACCCCTCAACCCCCCCCACCCCCCCCCCCCCCCCCCTCCCTCCGGCCTTGGTGGGCCAATCACGTGACCGAGCTAAGAACACAGGCCTCATTCAGGCGGCTCTGCGTGCGCTACGCTAGTGGGGGGGGTGCCATCTGGTGTCTGGAGAGGGTACTGCAGGCACGTCGAGCTCTACCAGTGGGGGACGTTGGGGGAAGTCAGCAGATGGTTCAGACATACACAAGGTGACCCGGCAGGTGGGGCGCTATATGAAGTAAAGACTGATGGAAATGTGGAAAGCAAGAAATGTGGGCAGACCCCCATAAATCAGGGGTTCAAGGTGAGCTGGACCACTAAAGAGCTAGTGAGCAGCCTGAGAGCAGCCTTCATTTTATATAGCGCCTTGAACAGCACGTCGAGAGCAGCTGGGATTGGCCTAGCAATCTGCAGCATCAAGTGGCCACATGAGTGCCACTGAGTGGGATCCCGTGAGTGTCCATGGTCAGCACACCAATGACCCGCCCTGCCCTCCCGCCTCCTGATCTGCCCATTGCCTTTCCTTTACGACTCCTTGTGCCAACTTCATATGCTCTTTGTTGTCATTAATTAAAGTGCCCAGGAGTGCCCAGCCGGGGCCGCAGAGCCCGTGCAGCGCCGATGAGCGGCCGTTTGCGACTTCTCTCCCTGATGGTATAATTTTTTCTCACCACTAGATGGAGCCAAAACGTTTAAAGAAGGATCTGCCCAAAATCGTAAAGTCCCTCAAAGCCGAGGACCGCATTCTGATCGTTGGCACGACAAGGCGCCCGTTTGACGCTGACCTGAAGCCCTTCTGCAAGGTTTACAAGAAGATCATTCTGGTGCCAAGGCCCGACTACTCGTCCAGACTGGGTGAGTGAGTTTATAGCGCCTTTGAGTGCAGGTGTGTCAGCTCCACTGCAGGGCAGACAGTCCATAAATTAAGCCAGGATCACAGAAGAGTCTTCCTTATGGCACAAGAGGGCAACCCCTGTGCCCGCTCATATGCTGGGGGTCTGTAGTCTGCAGGGTTTTCTGCCAGTCAAAGCGGCTGGATTCACTGGGATCGGGCACCTGCTGGCACACTGGGAAGACCCTTAACGTCCGTTTGGTGGAACTGGTAAGGACAGGCAGCCCCCCAGGCGGTATGTCTGCCCTTTGCTGGCCCTCACGGCCACATTGGATGACTGACATGAACCACCAGCTCGTATTGGCTCAGTGGCTCCCCCAGCGATCCCTCCATCCATCCTGTCCGGGGCTCAAAATGAGTGTATATAGCGCCTTTCCCAGGCTCTTGACAAGCTGCAGACAAACTGAGATGAGCAGGTGTCCCTGCCTGACATGTGACTTGTTTGTGTGACAGTCCTATGGAGGCACATCATCCTGCGGCATGGCGGACTCATCACCGACCTGCTGGACTTGAGCTCTGTGTCCAAAGTGTCAGACGGTTACACGCAGACCAACATCCTGCAGGCCGTGCAGGCCGTGCTGACCGAGCGCCGCATTCAGCTACTTGGCAGGAAGCCCCTCAGCGCCATCGAGTTCATCGGACCCCTAGCCAGACAGGACCCCATCTTCAAAGAGGAAGAGGAGACCTTCAAGGTAGGTGGACCTGAGTGTGCAGTTTAGGCCTTTACCATCGGGTGTCGCTGTGGTGACTGCTCACCTGGCTGAGGCTTCTGTTGGAAGTAAGGGAGACGGGCAGCCTGGCATAAAGGGTGCAGTGGTCCATGTGGGGCATGATATACAGGACAGTCATCAGACCCCTGAGTCTTGTCACCAGAGGGGGTTCACATTAAGCCTTTCCCTATTTCCTTATTAACACCATGATGTCACAGGTCATCAGCCCAGGTGACATAACAACCAGACATACTCAGCAATGGTGACACAAGAGGGACAAGACAATGAAGAAATGATAAAAAAAGTAAACAAGAGTCCAAGGGGCAGCCGAGGTGACTGTCAGGTGGGTGACGGGGCCTCGGGGTCACCTCCTGTCCAGCTGTGGTAGCCCTTTGAGGACAGACAGGGTTTACTGTTCAGTTAAGAAATGCCTGGGATGCTCAGTGAATGAGGCTGGCACTGATGGAGCTGCAGTCAGTGGTCAGTTTCGTTTTCTAAGATAGCCAAGCGTGGTGCCAGCCAGGCCTGCCATTTCACTGGGACCCCCTGCCAACTGGTGACCTCCTCATGCATGTTTCGATACAATACAGTACAGGATCATGGGGTGAAGCCCACCCCAGCAACATCGGGCACAAGCAGGTGATAAGAACTCCATGAGATGACAATGTTGGTCACCACTGCTGAATGACCAGCTTGTACTTCAGCTGTAAAAAAATAAAATAAAATGGCAGTCAGTGGCGCCTGGTAGGAAAGGCGCTACATACAATAAGGATTCTAAGGGTGTCTACCTGGGGCACATATGAATGCCCAGCAGGTGGGCATCTCAGCCAGATGAGCATGAAGGCCTCTTTATTTGTTCACTGATTAACTTTGGGCATCACATCTGGCATGCAGGTAGGTGCCCCCACTATGATCGGGCATGTACAAGTGTGCCCTGCCACCCATTATTCACTCTGCCAACTCACAGTCTTCTGTCTTCTTCTGTGTCTCTCATTACAGGGCTGGTATGCCAAGACACCCCTGGGCAAAAAGAGGGCCAAAGCCGCCAAAGCCAGCGAGTTGGAGGAGGAAGAGCCAGGAAAAGGGCAAAAGAAGAAGGAGAAAGGCAAAAAAACTGGGAAGAAAAAGAAAAAGTGATGGCCATTGTGCCATCCTGGCATCCTGCAGGGTGGGACGGACACTTCATTCCATGGACCCTACCTGGGCCTGTCTGTCCAGGTCATCAAGACTTTTGGGGGGTCTGCAATGTCGGGCTTGAAAAACACAAAACTAAAAAGACGAGTGGCACCACTTTGGGGGCTCCTGGGCTCCTTAATGGCGCTTGGCCCCTCAGTGACAATAAATGTATGAAAGGAATAAAAAAAGAAAGAAGAGGAGGATCAGCCCAACATGGGGGCTGGGGGGACAGAAGTGGGTGGGGTCAGACATCACACCCTTACCATATAAGGATGAATGCCCCACCCTCCACTGCAGTGTCTTTGAATGTCACATGACTGGCATCTGCTAGACAGGACAGGAGCTCCAATCAGAAACTTCACAGACCAGACGTGAAACTTGAGAATCTCAGCCCACCCACCTCCAGCCCACCCGCCTGTCCATCTGAACCCAAGGCCAGGCTCAGCCACGTGTAAAAGGACGAGGACGGGCCACTATCTGGGCTCTCATTCCCTCACTGTAAATAGTACTCATGCCAACTTGTGCCAGCTGCACCTAAAAGGAAGTGCCATCCTACTCAGGTTTCAAATCTTTCTGGTCCACAGCCAATAAGACAGAAGTGGAAATCCAAAGGTGAAAAGCAATGCAGGAGAAATGAGAGGAAGAAGAAAAAGATGATGATGATGAAGATTCTTCCATTTGGCAAAACCACTCATTCACACTGAAAGCCGGTGCCTATCCCAACAGCAACAGGCACAGGGCACCATTTAAGTCATCTATCATGGGGCACACAGCCCAGCCCTCATGTTCTTAGTGACACTAAATGATCCCCCTGACCCAAGTCACCGTGCCCTGTGGTAGACTGGCACACAACTCTGGCTCACTCTGTGCCTTGTGCCCCAGACATAGCAGCTGGTCACCTGGGAGGGGTCATCGATTGTGCCCTTGGGAGGTGTGACGATGCACCCTCTGGTGGCTGGCTACAGCACTGCCCTGCCTGAAGGACTTTTGTCACCATTTTTTGTCCCATTTCAGATTTTGCTCATGTTTTGCCTGGCATGTGCAGTGCAGCCAGCCCCTCATCTCACCCATGTTAGCCCCCTTCAGTTTCACTCCTCCAGATTTCTGTGTAGTTGCATTTCTGGACTCCTTCACTTCTGCCCACTCCTTAGTCCTGCCCCGAATGTACCCAACAAATAAAAATGGCTGATTTTATATATCTCTCTGTAAGTCTTCAGCGTTGTTGTAGAAAGAAGGGAAACGAATTAGAAGCAAGAGGTGCTCTAACAGGTGGCGCAGAGGGTTGGATTGCCACCTCACAGAACTTTACTCGGGGTTCAAGTGACATCTGTACACCTCTCAAAAGACGTGCAGACCAGTGTGAGCAAGTGGTCCCTGTGATGGCAAGGCACCCTGTCTAGGGTTGGTTCCTGCCTTGCCCCAGCAGTGCCCCCTGCAGTCTTGAACTAGATTAAGGGGGCTTGACAATATAAAACAGCTGGTGGGCTTCTCTTATTGTCCTAAATATCACACTCTGTCTGTCCCTCCAGCTTTAGCCACTAGGAGGCACCCCAGAGAGCCCTTCAGCCTTCATTGCCCTTCCAGATGCCCAGAACAGCTTCTCCTTGTCAGAGTGGCAGTAGGTAGGCAGTCTTCTGCTTGGCACCTTGATGACCCACCACTGCTCAGCTGGTCTTATATGGCCACTGGTCACCTTGCTGGTCACTCCGTCATGTCCTTCTTTGTGTTTTCTTGTCAATTGGGCAGAACTTCCTCATATGGCCAGTAGAGGGCACCACTGATCAAGGAGGACTGGGGGCCCCCCATCACCGTGATGCCATCTTGTGGTCCTAAGAAGAAGGAGAGCACACACTGACCAAAGTGAGCGACATCTGGACAATCCAAGTGACACTGGTACACTAGGACTTGGGGGTCCTGTAAGACTGGCATTAAAAAGTCCACCAAATTCCCTCCAAACATCTGCTTTCAGTCAAATCCCAAGTTCAGGTGGGCAAAGGCCAGTCCTGGCAGCACCATGTGCAAGTTAGTGGGTGCCAATCCAAGCACCGGGCAGGTTTGACTGTGGCCCACAGAACCTCCATTGGTAAATTTAATGGCAGTTGCACATTCAATAAAACAGAATCAAAGGGTGGGCAGCCAGGTGGCACAGTGCCATACTGAACATCTACAGATGATGGACTGGCACTCTACCCAGGGTTAATTCCACCCAGACAGGCACCAGCTGCTTGTGACCCTGAAGTGGATGAGCAGGTTAGGAAATGAATGAATGAAATCCTTTGGACGAGGCCTTGGCACACTGGCCACTACTGCCATGCAGCACCAGGGTCCTGGATTCAAATCATGTCTGTGTAGAGTTTGCATGTCCTCCTATGTCTGTGAGGGTCTTTGTTTTGTGTACACTTTACAGAGGTGTGCAGGTCATCAGTGGCAGTGCCAGTGCCTGGTATGCCACCCGTTAAACTCGAGCTCAGATTCCTCATACTGTTTAGAAATTCACCAGCATTGCCACTGCCAGCCTGTACATTTGGATGTCATCAAGTGAAGTCACCATGCAAGTGCTTCAGGCATGGCCATCATGAGGAATGGTCATCGTGGGTGTCTCTTCGGGTTTGTGTGACTGTCCCCCGGTGGACATGTGTTTGTCAGAAGCAGACAACGTTCATCCGTCAGCTGGCAGCCTTTCTGATTTCCATGCCACGATGTGCCCTCAGCAGCTCAGAGATGAGGACAGGCCAGCACTGGCGATGCCCACAAGTACCCCAGCTGAGCTGCCACCCTGTCACTGCGTGCCTGACTGGCCACGACAGGCGCTCAGTACTCGTGGTGACACGTGACACGCTGCAGCCCTCCTTTTCTTTCGCGGTCGCTTTTGCTTCCCGTAGTCATAAGAGGGGCGCCGTGAAGGATGCCAGGCTGCCGTACGTTTATATGGCACACTCATGACTGGCAGCTGGCCTCCCTGATAGGCCCCTCCTGTCTCATGATGGTCCACCTGAGGGACTCACTCTGCCTTGTCCTATTGGTCACTAAGGACTGATGGACTGACTGATTGATTTGCATCCAACCAGCTGATTGGTTGACTGTTTGGTGGTCTCTTGAGCTGATTGGCTGGTCTGTTGATTGATTGATTGATTGATTGATTGATTGATTGACAGATGGATTTTGACTTGATGTGAGCTCTGCTGCCCACTGCATAGTCCTCTGCTGCTGACCACCTCCAAGACAGCCAAGCAGTGACCACCTTGTCCTGTCCTACCTTGCTGACCCTCAGGACTCCACAATAGTGGCCAAGGGTTCAAGGGGCTATAAAAGCCGAATGAGAGTGTGTTTGGGCACAGTGTAAGTGGACAGGTGACCATGACGCTGCTCCAGGGAGACCTCCTCTCTGCCAGGGCCCTCTCAATGACCACTCTGACTGGCCAGTCACAACTCTACAGGTGGAGTTGGCTCACTGAGAGGAGCGCCACATAAGGTGGACGGAGGGTGACGTGGTCTTCACGCACCCACACAAAGTCTGTTAGAGAGGACAACAGAGGGCACAAGGAAACCCCTGTGGCTGTCACTGCTGGTAACTAACGGTCACCTACATGTGTGGCAGCCTAGGCTGAGTGACACTTAATGACAAGTGTGTGACGACTGAACTGAGGCCACCTTAGGTGGGCACAGAAGCTGATGAGCACAATGACGAGTGGCTATGAAAGGTGCCACAAAAGGCACGTTCCTTGGGTGTAAAGCCCCTTAGGGCAGCACTGGCTGTGTAAGGCACTATATAAAGGAAGTCTGGCCAACGCCACAAGACCGTCACATGAGCCCCCTGCCACCTCTGTACCTGTGCACCTTGACGCCGAGTGGCAGCTGCCTGTGTCTCCAAATAATTATTGAAGAGCAGAACAATTAGCCAGCTGGGGGCTTAAAACAAAGCAATTGGCGTTATGCTAATGAGCGGATTTGAGGCAATTGCCTCTCGTTTGCTAAGTGAGGTTAATTAGTCGGCCTCGGTGATGCATCACTTCAAATTAGAGCCGTCATTAATCCGACACGAGTGAGCGGCGCTCTGCCACCTGAGCGCCTGTGCCCCCCGGGGCTGTGCCAGGGCACTATATTAAAGAGCCCCCTCTCGGCTGCACTTTGAAAGGCACTATATAACATGATCATAGCCATCCCTACGCAAGGCGCTATTGTCCAACATCCTTGTGGCCAATAGCCATGACATTCATGTCTCAAGCCCCTAAATGAACATCTGACAAGATGGCTGAGAGTGCCACGTTTGGCCAACACATGACATTATTGTGACATGGCTGAGAAATGGCAGCATATGAACAAAGCCAATGACAAGGAAGGGTGCCACCCAGAGGCAGCTGTCCAACGGGTAGGAAAGTGCAGGAGCGACGGCAGAGACCAAACCAGGATCAGGTGAAGCCCCATGGTTGGCATTAAAAGTGGCATAGTGTGCCACGCCTGCCCTGACTGGCTTTTCTGTTGTAATGGTGGGACACCCTGGCCAAGTATCCAGTCAAAGTTACTTAATATGACATGAGGGCCACCAAGCAGAGTGAGACGATAATTATTGTATATAGCGCCTTTCAAATGGAGTCAATGAGTTGTTTTATGCTGCGCATCCTGAAATGCCCCAGTGTTTCTATTATATAGCGCCTTTCACACTTGTATTCACAAAGCCCTTCTCATTAAAACACCATAAGGCGCTATATGGACAGACTCCTGGCTTGGCCCCCATTTGCCCTCTCGTACTAAATCTCCACTGGACTGATGCCACCTGCTGCCATGACAGTGTGGGCCAACGTGGCATTGTGGGCTTGGTGGATTTGCCAAGGCCAGGTACATGTGGCAGATATAAATTAGCGCTGGGACTCAGAGGGCACCAATGAGGTGCACATCAGGACCCCCAGGGTCGTTTTATTTTGTGAAGCCCACCACCAACACTCATGCATATTCAGCAGCACCTAGTGAGCCTCAAATCCAACATGAAAATCCCACATTCGGTGAGCAGCTTGAGGTGGCACTGCCAGCTTACCTGCTGCTGACTACTGCACATTATAGCACCTTGTTGGTGTGCATGTGACTGGGATGTCAGGGTCGCGGCTTCTGATTGGTCAACTGCTGACCACCAGTTAATTTTCCATTCAGTTATTCAGAGTTGTGGACCTCAAAGACTGACCAGCAAGCAAACCGCCAAGTCCACTGCAGCTGACCACAGTGGACCACAGTGGCCAGCTCTCCGTTCAACAGTGGGGGGCCCTGCTGGGATGAGGTATGGCATGGGACTGGCAGAAAAGGGTCATCCGGGCATTCCCCTTGGTCACTCTGCTTCACTTCTTAACCCCCCGTCTTGTGGTCACAAGTACCACCCAAGTCTTGCTGTTTTTATAGCGCCATTAGCAGGCTGTGCCACCAACAAACGAAATAAAAACAAAAGCAGCAGTTAGAGACCCCAAAAGGCGCTGGGAGGTGGTCCAGGGAGTCAAGAAGCAAGCGCATGGAGAAGACATATGGAAAGTTCAGGAAGAAAAGTGGCAGGGTCTGCTTTAAAGTTCCTAGATGACTGAAAAGCCACCTATCAGAGAAGAGGAGCTGATGAAGACCCTCCAGGGATGTGACAAGGTGGGAATTTGAACCTGGTCTTCTATTGCTAAGAAGCCACCGCACTACCCACTGTGCCACCATGCCGTCCGATATGCTATCTCTAGACACATCTCTGTATGTGTGTGCAGGGTGGTCAGTGTACAGTTGAGGGTCCTGTCAAGTGACGACCACAAGGGGGCACCTTCATTGCTACCTTTTAGAATGTCACACTAAGCATTTTTGGGTGGTCTTAAACCTCTGAGTGTGTCCTGCCATTGACAGTTCCAAGACAGAATCAGGGAGCACAGTGATGCTTAGACAGACAGAGGTAGCCATTAAGTATCAAAGTCTGAGGACTCCCTCCACACGGAGCCCCCCAAACCCCAGTGGGAGGCACATTGCATTATGCCCAGTTGTGACTACAAGACCCATAGGGGCATGGATATGTGTGGGCAAGGGTTGGGCAGTACTTGCCCTAAAAGGGTCATCTACCTACCCAAGGAGTAGTCGAATATTACAACCTAAATAACTAAATGCCCACCCCAGGATGCCATCATAGTAAGGCCACTGAGAGCCCCTCGTGGTGGAGCAGACATGGCAGACAAAAATGCCACCCCCAAGGCCATTTTGATCATTTAAGGTGCTTTTCATCTGATCAACATCAAGAGGACCACAATGACAAGTGGCACAACAAGCAGATGCCTGACCTCCTGCCTACAGTAGCAAGCGTGGAATTCCTGGAGTGGTACCTACTTGGGCATTCTCCCTCCCTCCCACTCACTGCTCAATTCAGAGAGGGACAAAGCGCCACAGAAGGCAGCCACACAAACACACCTGACCCGTTTCACATGGTGTCCACTTGGTGCCTGCATCTGGTCTCTCCTAATTTACACCCTGGTTTCTAAACGGAGTTCTCTGTCACTCCTCATAATAGCTGCCCACCACTGTCCTCCCATGGAGCTTGTGTGCCAATGAGACAGTCAGCTGGTGGCCAAAGCCCCGCCCCTGGCCTCTCCTCCCACTCGTGACTGGCTTGTGATCTAACTTTGGTATCTTGGCAACAGTGAAAAATGCATCGGTCACATGACAAGGGGGTAGCGGCCCATTTGTGTAGTTCCCGCCCCCCATCCACACATACAAATGGCGCCCCCCCTGAGGTGAAGCTCATCCTCATCTGCACTTTATGCAAGTTGAACCCAGGGGGTGTCCCTGAAGAAATGGCCCACTTATTCCATGCCCCTGTCAAACTGTGGCCCCCTTCTCCACCACATAATGCCAACATGGGCCCAGTGGCTGCCAAAGCACAGAGGCCAGCTGCAGCCCTGGTGCAGAAATGTGATCTGCGTGCCGCGGCGTTATTTATATCAGGGGGCTGCAGGAGGACGTCTGAAGTGCTGTCCACCACACCACCCATGCAGACCCCTGAGAGACTCGCCATCGACCACCCGGCACATTCTCGATTTGTTCAGCGTCTGAGGAGGACATTAGAGGAGCATGACGGTGCCGGAGCATGCCACTTACTTCAGCGCGCCAAACATGTTGATGCCACCATCGAGCTGTCCAACGATGACTGGATGAAGAGCCCCTCTGTGGAGCTGCCGCCCCTCATCCTGCTAGGTAAGCCCCCCGCCGTGCCAGGTGTGCCCGGTGATAATGGACTGTATGCTGGCTTAACGGTTCACGCAGACTTTCCTTGTTGTGAACCCAGGTAACAAAATGGGTACAGCCAGATACCCCATGGCCTCAAAGTACATGGGGGGGGGGCTTAAAAATGGGTGGATAGACGGGGGCTGTGACAAAGGCTGATGATCGACAGTTGGTGCCCCCTGCAGGTCTCTCTTGGCCATATTGCATGTTTAGCTTTTTCTTCAGTGCTGGTGGCATATTTTGGGTCAAGTGACCGCAGTCTGACACCAAATGCCCACCAATACTCCTCCACCACACGTTAGCACAGTAGCCCTCAACACTGTGAGGGGGTCTCGATTCTGTCTTCTCAGCCAACTGGAAGGTTATGAAACGAAAGAAATGGCAGAGGTGGTCACCTGACCAGCTTCATTCAAAAGGCACCTCTGACCACCAAGGTGGACACCAGCTCAGTCTGAATGCCCACCAAAATACAAATTGAGATGCCCAAGGAAAATAAACAAAGAATGAGTTACATTGGCAAATCTGCCCTCTCTGGTCAACCTGAGGGGTCCATTCCACATCCGCTGCCCATCTCAGGGGTCAAAGAAAGCTTGGGTTGACTGAGGGTCTCTCACTGCCACCTCCTCCATATTGGCTCTGCAGCTTGTGGGCGCACCACTCTGGAGAGCCACTAGATGGCGCCTCAAGACTGAACCGTCAAAGTCAGCTCATAGAGGAGCGGGTCAAGCTGGCACCCTCTGCTGGGCAAGCTGCTGCCTTGCGCACTCAGGTCGGGGGTCTCAGAGTCAGTCAGATATTTAAGTTTACATTTCACAACACAATATAGCGCCTTACCATGATGAGGCAAGGGCTTTTGTCTTAGCCAGTGTTAAAAGATGCCAACAACTGAATCAATAAGCCTGCCATCTTTTGGATCTATCCTGTACGCAGTAATGCCAGGTCTCTGAGCCCCCCACGGTCCAGACTGAGCAAGTTCAGCAAGTGACCCCTGTCATTTCTCGCTGCTGTAGCTGGTAAGGTCAAGCATGGTGCTTACGGGTGCCATCTGCTATCTCAAGTGCTGGCATTACGGCATGTCATCAGTTGTCCTGGCCTGTGTCCTCGACTCCCTTCAGGCGTCACAGGGTCAATGGCTGCAGCTGTGTGACACCTGGGCATAGTGGACAGGATCAGCACTCAGCACATCTGCATCTGTGATTGCGTGCCAAGGGCAGCCTGGCATGCGGTACCCTGCCTAGACTTAAAAAAAGGCAAAAAATGAGTACATTCCTGCAGTCCGCCTGCCACTGTCAACAGTGCCAGCACAATGGTGGTCTCCAGGCTCTGGCCCCTAGGGGGGCTATAAGGACAGGGGACACTAGTCAGCCAGTGGTCATCATGGAAGGTGGCTGCCATGATAACATGAGACATTCTTGGGCCACCCTGCTGGTGTAGGAAGGTACAAAGAGAGGGGGCTCCTTGTCCTTGTAGACCCCCAGCGCTGTCCACTATTGTGTGCAGTCACCTTGGCTTGCTATCTGAGGTCACTCCCATATTCTTTTGGGGGTCCACTTTGTCTCTGGCTTTACCTTCTTTGTGATGACACCACAGAGGGAGGGTCATTTAGGGGGTGACATTGAGACATCTGGGCCACTGCAGGGTCACTCCAGCAGGGGGCACTGAATTCAAATCAAACTACCTCTCGCCCACCTTGCTTTAGGGTGATGCCCTGCATGTGTGGTCAGACAGTAAAGGGTCATTTGAAAGAAAAGGCGCTATATACATGAAAGGCTTATTGCGTCAGGCTGGCCTAGTGGCTGGTGACATCACTTCCTGGCAGTGCTGGATGGTCTTTGGAAGGCACTATATAAAATGTGCTGCTGCCCTCCTAGCCCACCACCGACGCTCACATCCGCCCATTGTTGGCGCGGTCATCCCTGCGGCCGTCTGGGCGATCCAAGTGGGGATTAGAGGGTGTCGTGGGTCCACAATAGTTTTGCTCTATTTTAGGCTGGCACGCTGGTGACATCAGGCGCTCCGCATACATAGGATAGCACAGAGGTGATCTGTTGACAGATGAGGACAGGAGAGGCTGTGGCCACTAGTGGGTGGGCACCCTGTGGCTCACCAGCCTTTGTTGCCCAGAAGGAGCAGCCTGGCCAGAAAAAGACGAGACAGCCATGCAAAAACTGAGCTGCCCCAGCAGGCACAGTCCAGTGCCCAGGTTTAGCTGCCCAGCGACCCTTAGGACTCTCATCCACGGGCACTGGAAGGACCTCCAGGGTGGCTTTTCCAATGTGGACGAAATCAACAAGGAGATTGAAATCCTGAGTGACGAACTGCGATGGACGGCCAGCAAGCGAGGTGCGTCTGACCGATGACCGCGTGTCGGCCTGACGGGCAGAGTGACCAGGGCAGCCAGCTGGACACTGACCGAGTGCCCACACATGGGGGCGTCACCTGGCTTGTCCATAGAGCGCCTCCTCATGGTCACATGCCACACACAGTCTCACCATGTGTGGAGGAAAGGCCTGTCCAGGCAGCGACAGGCACAAAGCAGGAGCCCACCCAGGCGGGATGCCCGTCACTGCAGGGCACACACCAGCAGGCTGTGGGGTGGAAACAAGCGATGGGGTGGTGGGGGGCACTCAAGGACGCATGACTTGATGTGTGACGGGGAGATGGTGCTGAGATGAGGGACCCGGGTTCAAGTTCATGTGTGGGCTTCATGGTGACCTACAGTGTGCGCATGTGTGTGTGTGTGTGTGCGTGCGTGCGTTTTGTCATGCAGTGTCCCTGTGTGCCTACATGATGGCCAAAACCCCCACCTTTGTGACCATGTGACAGTGTGCCCGCGGCTGGCACCTGATAACACAGTGACCTGCGCCAAAGGCACGTCGAGTGGCCGCGGTCATCTGACCGACAGGCAAACTCTAAATTTAAAACAAAAGGCAGGCGAGTGCGGCGCGGGGGTCTTTATAAGGAGACACACAGGCGCATTCCCAGGACTCGGCTCGGCTCGCCTGTAAGGCGCTACATGCCCAGGACGGCGACTTTAGCCGGGCTTCCCGGCCTGGTGGTGATGCGGGTGAAGGAGGTGCACGCCCTCGGCCCGAAGTCACAGCCCCTGCTGGACAAACGGACAACGGAGGGGGGCTTTTCAGAGCGGTTCTACCAGTCCCTCCAAAGAGGGGTGCTAGAGGACATCAGGACCCTCAGGGAGCAGCACTATGAGGACGTGAACACACTCTTCGAGGTCAGCGGGGACGAGTTACAGTGGCAGGCGCAGAGTGCGGTGACCTTTGGGGTCTCAGGTAACGGAAGCAACAAAAAAGGGGAGGGGGAGGGTGAGTTGGCTGGCAGGGAAAAAAACAGTTTGTCCACCAGGGGGCATCACAGACTGCATTTCAGGCTCAAATAAAATCCGATGAACTTTAAAAAAAAAGACCCCTGCTGTGGAGTGACAGGTGGCAGAAGGTGACGAGTGGCTTTAGTGGCACTCACAGCTCACAGGGCGAATCATCGAGCAGGGCGCCTGAGGGTCCATCAACTCTGCCGTCCAGGACAGAGGCCCCCTAGTGGCTAATTGGCTCAAAGTTAAACTGGCACCTCTGACTCCATGTCAGCCACCAGCTTGCATGTTGTAAAAACACGGAAAGAGTTTCCAGTGCTGAAAGGCGCTATATGACACCCTTCACTGCCACATCATGCTGCGCCAGGTGCTCATGTATGTCCTGCTCTGAACCGATTAGAAAACAGATGGGCAGGCCCTCCCCATACACACTGGGTGCTGTTGGCACAGTGCAGTGGCATAGTAGGAGGGATTCACACGCGTGTCAGCCCAGGTCATTTACATACCTGAATGGTTCAGCCAATCAGAGCACAGTCTGACTGATGAGGGCCTGCAAGCCTCCAATGAGCTGATCCATGGAGCTGGGGGTCCGCAGACCACGAGGGCCCACGTTTCTCACATCGGGATGCGTTTCCCACGTCTTTTCCCTTCCGTCTCTGTGCTTTTATTCTCCTGTCAGCTTTCATCACAGCTAGCGGAGGAAAGGCGCTATAAACGCTAACTCCAGCGCCTCCTCTTCCTCCTCAGGTCTCTGGTCTCTGGACTACAAGCGAGAGCTCACCAGCCCGCTATGCATCACCGCCGCCCAGGGCTTCACCGACTGTCTGCGCTACCTGCTGGAGCACGGTGCCCGGCCCAACTTGGCACCAGGCGGGAGGACGGCGCTGCACGAGGCCTGTGCCAACTGCAACACGGACTGCGTAGAGCTCCTCCTGGAGTGCGGGGCTGACCCCAACCTGCTCAATGAGGACGGCCATGCACCCCTGCACCTCTGCAGGACCCCACAGTCTTTCAGGTTTGTGCCACCTTCTCAGTCAAAGCAAACCAGCGGGGTTTCTGGGTGGGTCAGTGGGCACCGGTGGGCTGGAATCCAGAACTGATGAAGCTGTGGAGAGTGCCTGGGAGGCTGGCAGGGGTTTAGTGATACTCCCCTCAGCCACCAGGTGGTGCCAGTGAGTTGCATTGGGGTGGCATGTGGAGGTGACAGGGTCAAAAAATACAGGTGGGCACAGGGACTTAAGTGGGCAGACATGACCACCAATATTTGAATGGATGGCTGTTTACAAATGCTCAGTCTGATAAGGAGGTGTTAGATGGGCACCTTGCAACGTCGATGGGCCCAGCGAGATGCCTGGGATTTCATTTATGCTTGACTTTATCCTGCCCCTCAGATATTTTTAGCCTCCTGCTGAGGGTCAGAGTGGCCTGTACGTGGCACCCTCCCTGGTATATCATTCACCATGTAATCGAGTTGTGGCGCCCCTCTATCACAGGACAGTTGATGAATGAGGATGACAAACTGAGCGGAGGGTGGCGAGGGTTTAGAGGTGCAGTGAGTGGCATGCTGATGGTACTGGGGGATTGGGGTGGATGTGCCATGTTAGGCTGGCAAGGCCTCACCGAGACTTTAGTTCAAGTGGCAGTGCCAGTCAGTCACCTGCCCGCCATCATTCATCCCCGTCGCGGGCCTCGTATGGCTAATTAGCGTCTGAAGGATGGCAGGCCGTCAGCTCATTAGCGGGCGCCGCGCTGAACATGTTGGCTCCATCAGGCCTAATGAGGTTTGATTCGTCCCGGCTCAGAGATCTCTATTAGAGCGGCAGGCGGGCATGCGAGCGGGCACTGGCATCAATTTGAACTTGAGTGCGGCTCACTTCTGCCGTCTTTATGATTTATGTGACATCACATGGAAGAGGCACAAAGAAATGGGCATCTTGGCAGATGGCAGTGCCCCTACAGCCTAGCCCTAAAGCGCCAGCTAGGAGGTCAGTCGGGCAGGTCATCAGGTGTCTGTGGTCATCACCAGTGTTGGGCTATAAAGCAAAAGGACATGGGTTCAATGCCCTCCAGACTCAATGTGCCACTCTGAGGGCATCTTCTCATCTATATGGGCCCAGACTGGAAAGGTAAGCAGTTGATGTGGCACCCCCTGGTGGTCTCTGTGCACGTCCCACTTTAAAATGCTCTTTTGATGCTTTTTTCTATGAATTCACGTTGCTGCTCCCCAATTGAATCCCGCTGATGACAAGCAGAGCAGACGCGGGCGCAAATGACATCGAGTGTTGAAAGGGTGGTGCCCACTTCGGGGGTCACTGCACGCTGAATGATCAAAAAATCTAAAAACATTAAAAAGCGCAACAAAGATGTACCATGACAAGTGGGGGCACCAGGAGTGAACCTGCTGGTATGATAATGCGGGTTCAATGCCCCCGTTGACTCAATTTGCCACCCTGAGCTCATTCACTCAAACACGCTTGCCCCCTCGTGGTGAGCATCTAGAGGCACAGTCTCCCTACAAATGACTTTGCTGGCACAGCCACATGAAATCCAGTGCCCAGTGTACTTGGCAGCATTCCTGCTACTGGCTGAAGCCTACTAATTTAAATGTGCCACCCTGAGTACAGGTGCTCACCCACATGCCAGTCACTCTGCTGCCTTTTCTGTGTGGCATTAGGCCCCATAGTGGTCACTGTTCTGTACCGATGCCTACTGACTTGTCGTGTGCTCACGTCATGATGCTGACCCCGTGTCCATCTGACAGCACCGGTGCCAATGAATATGGGCACCTCAAAGCCAGCAGGAAGGCCTGGGCTTCCTCACTGCTGGCCAATAGGCCGTCCATCTGTGCCCCAGGCTCACCTGTGACCAGGCTGAGTCAGGAGCACAAGACCACCTGAAAATGAGAGTTCAGCAGTCATGGGGGGCCTCGCTTTTTAAGGCGCCTTGTGGCACACGTAAATGACACATCAGTAAGTGGCAACCATGTGCCTTGGTGACATTAGGAGGCCTGAGGACGGGCAGAGAGGCCAAAAGACGGATCATCTTCACCATGAAATCGCTCACCACAAATGCCACTCAATCAGCTATAGCGCCTTTCACCCACAAATAGGTCAACCGTCACTCCACCCTGGGGTTCCAAAACTACACAAGGCCCTGACCAGCATTAGCGGGCACAGCGTGCAGCACCTGATTCAGTAGATGTGAGGTGGCAAAAGGGAGCCAAACGTACCCTTGGAACAGACGAGGGACTTCCTGTCCATTATATAGCGCCTTTCATATCCAGGCATCTGACATCTGACTGCTATGTAGTGCTGCCATGAGGACAGGGACGGGTCACCCCATGAGGGTGAGGGCGGTGCCCTCTAGTGGTCACGTCCGTTCACCCCCAAGATCCACAGTTCACACCTGAGCTGAACTGTGGGGTGACCCTCCCCTGTCCATTTGTGCGCTCCGTGACACGAGTGCCACTCTTTGTGTGTCTTCAAGGTGCGCCAAACTCCTGGTGAGGCACGGAGCGGCCATCAACCAGCCGAGCGACGACGAGCAGGAGACGCCACTGCACGTGGCCGCCAAGAGGGGTCTGCCAAGCCACGTGCACCTCTACCTGCGCAGGGGCGCCGCGGTGGACCCCTCAGACAGCCAGGATGAGACCCCGCTGGGCGCTGCCTGCTCTGTGGCCCGCCACCCCGACGAACAGGACACGCAGGTGCAGGTGTGCCAGCTGCTGCTCCTCTACGGGGCGGACGTGGATGCGGTGGACAAGGACAAGAGGGGCGCCCTGCACAAGGCCTGTCGGAATGCCAGCCATGGACTGGTGCAGCTGCTGCTCGGGCATGGGGCTGACGTCAATGCCATCGACTACAACGGGAGCTCGCCACTCTCCACCGTCCTGCAGAATGCCGTCATCAAGCTGGACGTGGAGCCACACCTGACCGTCCAGACGCTGCTCAACCACGGGGCTCAGAAGGTCTGGCCGCCGGCGTTCCTGAAGGTAGGGGGGCCTCGGGGGTCTTTGGGCTGAACGCCGTTCCTGGGGTTTGACGGGGGAACGTGGCACATATCTACGACAACTCTGAGCCACCTGAATGGCACGTCAGGGATGTGACGCCTCAGAATGGTGACGATGACGCACGGGTTGTACTTTACTTTGATTTTACGAGGGCCAATGCTGCGTATTTGCACTGAAGAACGTTTTGGGTTATTTGTCAGCTACTAGCTGTCACTCCATCAAGCCTTATGCTGGCATGCCCACTGCGCTGGATGCCACTGACTGACTGGCGAGGCACTACTTGCACTTTCCGTATGGTTCAGTCGTACAGGCCAACATAAAAAGTCGATGTGTCGCCGTGGCACTTTAGGGCACTCGTATGGCAATGGGGCATCCAGTGAGAATAAAGCTGCTTTTGTTAACCGAGGGCAGTGACCCGCTTCTAATGCACAAGTCATCTGTGATGCCAAGATGTGACTGCTAAACGTGGCGTCTCGGCCCCCTCGGCCAGCAGCTTTGGCGCATGTGACGGATCTGCACGTGGCGGCTGGGCTTGTGGCTGAGGCCGGGCACTGAGGGTTTTGTGTGACCCGTACTTGTCACTGCATGGCAACCATGTGACAGGTGACTACCTGCTCAGACGCTGGCACCTCACGTCCCTCCCGGACCCCCAGAACGCTATCATTCCACACGTGATCTCGCGCGCTCGGTTAGGCAGCACAGCCTGATGGTCTCGAGTGCAGGTGGAGGGGTCTCGACACTTCAGATGGGGGGCCGCTCTACCAGCATCGTCATGAAGCTGATTGGCATCGTCCATATATGGCGGCGTGGGGGCGTGTTCACGTCCACACATTTACAAGGGGTCAGGATTTATAAATGAATCCAACCAAAGTTTTAGAAATGAGACCCCTGGATGTTTGGATAAGCAGCCCGACGTGCCCCCCGCAGCACCTCACGGGCACTGTTGTGTTCAGGCTGGTTACCACGAGACGTTGAGTTTCACTAAGCGTTGGGGTCACTGAGGAGCACAGCAGGGGGCGCTCGTGTCACCTCGATTCCCGTTTAATGACGGAAAAGCCCAGCAGCCAAAAAGTGGGGTTTAGGGGGGTGCTGTAAACAGCCCTCAGCCGCACTGCCCCCCAGACTGGCACCCTCAGCTGTTTGTCCTGCTGTCCTTTTCACAGGTGCCATCATCTGACACCCGGGCCACGGGGACACAGGGCAATGTGGTCATTTACTCCCACCCAGCGCACTTTGTGCCTCCTGCAGGGGGCGCCCTTGAAGGTGTGAGCTGTCTGTACCCCTCAGTGCTCACAGCGGGTATATTCATGTTGTACCCTGTCTGTTAGTCACACTCAGACAAGAGCGGCCTTTGGAGCAGCGCAGTCTGCGCCCGCTCCTTCAACCGCATTCCGGATCACTGGGGGGCATCTTCTGGAAGGTCCCTGGCACCCCATAAACACCCTCACATTTCACACATTCAATGGGCAATTTGTCACAATGACCATCTGAGAGACACATGGACTGTGCTCCCTAAGACCCCAATATAGCACCCTTTCACTACCAGTTTGCCCAAAGTGACAGGTCAGACGTGCCCTTCTTTCACCTCCAGGTTTGCCAATGTCATCGGCTCACAAGTCACAATTATCATGTCAACTGACTGCGTGTGGCATGTGTGTGCCATCAGAGTGGGCAGCTTGTAATCTGAGCCTTTGCCCTCCCATGGCAGGTGCTGAGGTCCTGTGCGGCGGCCCCCAAGGCCATTGAGGTCCTGTTCAATGCCTACAGCCGACTCGACGTCACCTCCAAGTGGATCGAGGCCATACCAGAAGACACCTTTGAGGTGAGTGGGCCGTGGCGCAAGTGTGCCCCTTATGCCAGGCCCGAGCCCCCTTGTCACCCACCTTCTGTGTGCTTGTCTTTCAGGCCCACCGGCCCTTTTTCGAGTCCCTGCTGGCCCTGGAGTGGACCCCGCGCTCGCTGCAGCACCTGTGCCGTTGTGCCATCCGGAAGCTGTGTGGGCATCAGTGCCAGCTGTGTGTGCCGCTACTCCCACTACCCACATTTTTGCACCGCTATCTCTTGCTGGAGCCGGAGGGAGTCGTATTTTAGCGTCAAATAACACTTTTCAGTGCCAACCCCCTATGGCAGGGTAAAATAGAAGATGGGCATCGGGAATTTCCAGGCCCACCATACTCTGGCTGTTTGTATAGAGACTGTGCCCAGCTGGCTGAGGCCGCAGAAGGTAGACCCCCGAGCCCCCCACCGGACTCTCTCTTCGCCTGCCACTTCCTGCTTTCAGTCAGTCGAGTTGACTTTCCAGTCTGCACCTGTAGGTGGCAATGCAGACTCACTTGACGTGTGGCTCAACGGTGACGGGCACGGTGGGTTGGCAAGAGAAAGATAAACGCCTGCTGCGACTTGCACCCTGCCACTTTCTGCCCACCAGGGGGCGCTCTGCTCTTTTCTTGCCTTTTTTTTTTTTTTTTTTTAATTAACCCCTCACTTGTTCTTTTAGGCGACAGCAGGTGGCACCACTGAGTGTTTTTGTTGCAGTGAATGAGGGTCTGCTGCCTGCGCACCCCTTCAAAGCTGTGCCACGACAACACAGGGGGGCTTCAAATAAAAGAGCGGGGAGACCTCAGTATACCACATAATGGCATCAACTGCTGGGGAACGAACGCCACGTAAGGCAAACAGGAGACCAGCCGAGCCTGGCAGCGCCGGGGAACAAGGGACCGTGCACGGAACACCGGGGGGTTAGGGTTGGGCCCCCCAGTCACTTGCAAAGGGGACACTCACCGATAGGACCCCCCAGTCTCCAACCAGCGCTCTTTGGCCGCCAGGGGGACCTGACTTGGCTCAGGAAGGGGGTGGGGGAGGGGGTCTGTCTGCCAGACGACCCCTAGGGTTCCTACACTGTGCCCCCCACCCCCCCAAACCGGACAGCAAGTGCGCTCTCCAGGGTTTAGTGAACAAAAGGGTCGATCGACGGCTGGGGGCGGGGGGTGGTTGGGGGGGGGATCTGCTACCTGGCCTGTGGCGAGGCGGCCGACTGCGGTGCATGTAGTGTTGAGCCCCCCCGCCGGCCGAGTATTGATGCCCCCACATGATTGATAATGAGACAGTGCCTACTATACTATTTGTCTAATGGCTGTGCAATTAAATCCCCTTGTAAATGACCCACGGCTCATTTCATCCTAATCTATGGAATTTTGATTGAATTCGTCAGCTCTAATTGAAAAATACTGCCGTTTAATGTCTGCATTGCAGTTTGGGATCTCGGCGAGGTGACCTGCGCGTGCTGGGGGGGCGGGGGGGTGGGGAATGGGGGGGCGGGAAATGCCCTTGGAGCTGCGCGAGCTGACGTCACGTGCTGCAAGGCGCTATACAGACCGCCGCCACCAAGGCCTGTTTGAACTGAGTGGTCGTCCCCTCCTGAAAATGGCTGAGACGAGGAAGGGTCTCAGAAATAACAAGGGGCTCGCGACTTGAAGGGGGCTCAGGTGTGCCCGGTCGGTGGTGCCCCGCGAGCTCACCCGCCAGACATTCGCCACAAATTAGGACCCTCGTCAAAGCCCAAAGAACCAAGTCCGTCTGCAAGGAGACCCAGCCAGCCATGCGACGGAGCGACACGAGGACCCCGTTAAGTGCCAGCACGGGAGCAGCGCGGTGAACAACAACAATAAAAATAAGTACATAAAAATAACGGCAATAAAAGCAAAAAGAAGAGCAATAATAAAATAATAATAATAATAGCAAAAACAATAATAATAATAATAAGCGGACAATAAAATTCATAATAATAATAATAAGCGGACAATAATAATAATAATAATAAAACAATAATAATATTAACAACAACAAAGACAAGGAGAACAACAACAACAACAACAATAATAATACTAATAAGCGGACAATAAAATTAATAAGAATAAGAATAATAATAAGCGGACAATAAAAGCAATAATAATAATAATAATACAAATAATAGTAATAATAAAACAATAATAATAGTAACAACAACAAAGACAAGGAAAACAACAACAACAACAACAATAATAATAATAATAATAGTAATAAGCGGACAATAAAAGCAATAAGAATAAGAATAATACAAATACAGTAATAGTAATAATAAAACAATAATAATAGTAACAACAACAACGACAATAATAATAATAATAATAATAATAATAATAATAATAATAATAATAATAATAATAGTAATAGTAAGCGGACAATAAAAGCGCCTTTGCTCGTCTTCGTGTCTTTTTCACATTAGGACGTCGAGTGACGTTTTCGTTGGCCGAGCTCGGTGGTGACCACAGTGGGACACAAAGCTGAGTATCAATTCCATTAATCGGCTTATTGTTTTTTTTTTCCCTTTGTTCCTTTCTTTGCATTTCTTCTGTTTGTTTTATTCGATTGGATTGGATTTGTATTTTTGTCTTCTCGTCTTGTGGCCCACATTTTGACTCGTTTTTGCCTCCACGCCCACCCCTAACACGCCAGTCCGTTCGTCCAGCTGCCCGAGGGTCTCTAGTTACCTGCCTCACCTGGGACCCCTCGGATCACGGGACGTCTACCTTGTTTCTGCCATTAAGCCCTCAACCTTTTTCAGTCTCTCCCCTCGTTTTAGCCCGCCCTTTCAATTTTAAATAAAAACATCAATCATTTATTTGTTGATCTATTTTTATTTTATTGTTTGGCGGGCGTCTTCATCCAGCTGGCGACATTTCTTTTGTTTTTTGGCGATTGGCGCACAGGCAGGTGAAGTGTCCTGTCCCGCTCAGGGTCACACAGAGTGGCATTTGAGCCCAAAGCCTTCGCCACTCCACTTTTGTACTTGTTTGTTTGTTTGTTTGTTTGTTTGTTTGTTTGTTTGTTTGTATCATTGCACTCGGTGAAGGGCGCTATATAAAACCAAGCTAATCGACATGCACGATCCTCGGCTCGATGGCGTCCTCTGCCGTGAGCCAGCAGGTGACAGGGGGTGTCGGTGATGGTGACACGAGTGTTGTTTAACGTGCGCGCTTTAAATCCTTTCATGTCCGGTGGGCTCTCAGATGCGCTATTGAGGACCCCTCGGATCCTGAAGGGTGACAGGGCTATGGTTGGGGGTCCCATGCGAGCGCGCCCACTGTGGGTTGTGTGCACTTCGAGCTCCCGTTTTGTATGAAAACGCGATTTAGAAAACACAAATATAAAATGAGACATACATTAAATTGTAAAAATAAAAGTAAATGTCAGCGGTGTGACTGGAAACGAAATTTGGGGACAAATCGGAAATCTTGACTGTCCTGTGCAGGGCGACCAAGCGGGTTACTAAAATCGAACGTCCGGTGGGATTTTACGAATCTGATCGAAACAAATAAAAGTTCTTTGTGAAACCTTCACGCGGATGGTCTTTAGATACCCACGAACGACCACCATACACACACGCCATGGCATGGCATCAAGCGATCTGGCACGGGGAGAGCATTGGCACCGTCAAAATGTCCAGTGGGTTCAAACGGTTCGTGCCCTCGTGGTCCAGCCGGGGGTCTGCGCCTGCCCAGCGCCAAATGCCATCTTAAAATGGGGACAAACCACCACAGGCAGCGAGCGTGAGCGGCTCCTTCGTGCTTTAGGAAAGTCGCCTTCCATGGAAGTCCGCTGGAGACTCGCCAGGTGTCTCAAACCTGCTGGCGGCGAGGGTCCCCGTGCCCCCTATTGAACGACCCCCCCCCCCCCCCCCCCACACACACACACACACACACACGTTTCAGGCTGACAGGCCGGTAATTGAATGGGTTTGCCCCCATGCAGCCCCACATTCAGCGGTTCTCCTTATTTATGGCTCCTTAAATTGTGTCGCACTTCCCTGACGCCCCCTTTACAAGCTGACGGGCTGGGCTTGGGGGCTATGTTCCACCTTTTGGATCTTAGAAACCCGTGGCCCCTCTTATAACATTGGCACCTTGCGCTCCTCTTCCTCTTCTTCCTCTTCTTGACAGCTTTGACTTTTCTTCGACCCCCATGGAGTCCACTTCGCTCTTTTCACATCCAAACTAAAGCGAGCGCTCCGTGAATGAATGAAGATGGCGTGAAGAGGGGGGGCCGTGAATTGAAGTCCTGCAAATCGGCGTGTCCGATGGAGGACTCTGATAACAAGGACCCCTTTGTGGCGGTGACATCGACCCCCAGAGCCACGAGGAGGGCGGACACGAGCACGTCAGGCGCGGATGCCAGGCAGGCCTGGCGACGAGGTGCCAACGGGCCCAGTCTCGAATGAAGCCTTCCGTCCCACCGGCAAACTAATGGCGACTGCGAGGTCAGACGCCAACGAAAAGAAGCAAGTGGGCCCGCTAAGGGACCTCAGACGGTGCCCGCCGGACAGGACGCCGATCAAGTCGGGGATCAATCAGCGCGCACACGTGCCTCTTCACGGGGCCGCGCGTGCGATCACGAGCCCTCGAGGTCAAAGGCTAATGGGCCGAGATAAACTCGCGTCCAAAATCCCTCATTAAAGGCGCTAGAGAGACGGAGAGAGAGAGAGACCCCCCGAGGGGGACACACACGCACCGTCGATACGCGCGGCCCATCGATTGCCATGCACTTTTATTTTCCAATTAATTCTACATTTGGCTGCAAGGCCAAGTTCTGCTCGTGCACCTGCCTGGGGACACAAAAGCGGCGACCGGCCGCGACAAGACCCGCAGCATCACCTCCGTGTCCGGGAAGGCGGCCTCGCCGAGCCACCGACGTGAGCGCCTGAAACGAGCGGACTCGTTAGGGGAGCCGTCGTTGACCACCCCGCCTCGGCTCAACAAGTCTGCGGGCTCCAACCAGCGAGGGACTGGCACTTGTGCCCGTGCCAAGCGGCAATAAAAAGGAAAAAAAAAAATTGCGGAGAGAGGCGTCTGCCCAAACGAGCTCGGCGACATAAGCGACTTGTGCTCGGGCAGCCTGGGAGTCTGGCATGTGCGTGAAATATAGCGCCGTGCGTGAGGGGTCCAGTACTGGGAACGGAGCTGGACGGGACAGCCCCACCTGTCAGGCGACATCATTAGAGTATCGAAATCAAAAGAAAAGGGCGCTTCAGGCGACGTCACGTGCGCGGGGTGTCCCTCAAAAACGGGAATGAATGTAACGGCAGGGATGCCCGGTGCTAAAGAAAAAAAAATTAAAAAAAGGCGACAAAACACCGAAATATGCCGACTGTGTGGGCAGCTTTACAAAAAAAATCAAAAAAACACTCGTTTTATTATTATTATTATTATTATTATTATTAATAATAATAATAATAATAA
>JANRMT010062816.1:23898834-23933190 GCA_026402145.1 Polypterus bichir lapradei | reverse complement strand
AAAAAAAAAAAAAAAATCAACAAACAAAACAAGTGGCGTTTACCTGACTGAGGCGCCTCATGGTGTGACATTCGAGTGACATAAACGAGGTCAGGCGACTTAAAACGGCGCTATATAGAGAGAGGGATGCGCACGAAGGAAATCAGCCTTTACATGGCGCAGGTGACCCTAAACGCTGCCGTATGAGGAGCCCACTTGGCACGTGCCAGCGCTCAGATTGGCTGTCTTTGCTGGGTTGACAGAAAGGCGCCATAAAGACAGACGGGCGGAAAGATAAACAAGAAGAAAAGAAAAAAAGAAACGTGGACGTGCGTTTGATTACCGCCGAGTCTTTCGGTTATTTCGTAAGGACGAAACTCGAAACTTGTCGCGACCACCACGAACACAGACTCAGTTAAGCAGAATCGCAAAACCAGGCGGTCCGGCAATCGGCGCCGCAACTCAGCGCTCGCAGCAAAGTCTTCGCGTGGAAAAATCACCGAAACAGCGTAAGAGTCACCTAAACACACACAGTGTCACACACACAGAGTCACCTAAACATAGAGTCACACACACACCTGTCTGTTATATAGCGCCTTTCTTTATCGAACAAATTCCATGAGGCCTTCAGCTGCCCGTTTTTTCGTCTGTCGTATCGGCGTCAATCTGATAAATAAATCAGACAAGCAGGGCACCACCTCTTTGTTTTCCGGCATATCCTCTGTGTATTTTATAGCGCCTTTCCTCCCTGTCTGCCTGTTGAGTTTATAGCGCCTTTCTGTCTACTCAGCTGTCTCGCTCTGTAATTTTAAGCCTGTTATAACACTGCATGTGTTTTTCTACCCGTCTGTTTTCTTTTCTTTTCTATTTGTTTGTCCGTTTATATAGCGCCTTTTCTCACCCATCTTCCTGATTATTTTATAGTTAGTTTCTTTACCTTTCTACTACCCTCTCGGTCTGTTTATAGTCCATATATTCTAATGTGCCTTTATTTACTTCTTCATCAGTTACTGTATATGGCGCCTTTAACTGACCCTCATGTATCGGTGTGGAGCTCATTCTGATTTTACAGAACCCGACTGTACAAAGTGCTGAAATGTCCAGTTTAGGATGTGCGGGTCATTTTCCTTTTTCACCGTTCTCGGTATTTGTGCCGTTAACGTTACTGACGCCATTGACGGCGAATCTCTCTGTCTGTCTGTCTGTCATATTTAGCCACATGTCCATCCCTTACATGTCTCCGCTATAGCGCCTTTCACGTGTACATACATACGTATCCTAATATAGCGCCTTTCCTGTTTCCCTCCCTCTAAACGTTCATTCTTCCGCCGTGTCAATCCATCCTCTTTATAGCGCCTTTCCCGTTTCTCTCTCCCTTATATAGCGCCTTTCCCGTCTATCTATCCACCATATAGTGCCTCTCGCGCCGTCCTTTCCGTTGTGCCGTGCGCCGTGGTGGTCCTAGCCCAGTTGCTCACCTTGCTCGCCCACCTTGATGCCAGGTGTGGCCGGCGCCCCTTTTCTCCGTTTCGGTGGTCGCTGCGTGTGCGCCCGCCAGTCCGCCTGCAGTGACACCCCCCCCCCCCCAGCCATTCTCTCTAACGCTTTTCTTTTTCTTCTTTTTTTTTTTTTCTTTCCTTTTGTTTTCTGCTTCTCTTTTGGGGGGCAGCCAGAGCTCACGGCAAAGACGAGGCGAAAGAGGACGAGAGCCAGCGGAAGGACGAGAGCTTCTCCATGGACAGCGACCTGGACTACAGCTCGGACGAGAACCCGACGGGCCCCGTCGCCGCGTGCCACAAGGACGAGGGCGACGGGCACAGCGGCCAGGAGGAGGGCGGCCACGGGGCGGGAGGCGCGGCGGCGGGCGGCGCGTCCCAGGGCGGCAAGAACCGGCGGCGCCGTACGGCGTTCACGAGCGAGCAGCTGCTCGAGCTGGAGAAGGAGTTCCACTGCAAGAAGTACCTGTCCCTGACGGAGCGCTCGCAGATCGCGCATGCGCTCAAGCTGAGCGAGGTGCAGGTGAAGATCTGGTTCCAGAACCGGCGGGCCAAATGGAAACGCGTCAAGGCCGGCAACGTGAACTCCAAGACGGGCGAGCCCTCGCGGAACCCCAAGATCGTGGTGCCCATCCCGGTGCACGTGAGCCGCTTCGCCATCCGCAGCCAACACCAGCAGCTGGAGCAGGCGCGGCCCTGAGGGTGGATTGTGGGCTGTTGGTGGCTCGGGGGGTCGGCCGGGCTTGGGGGGCGCGGCGGTTGTTGACCAGAAGGCCGCGGGACGCCTCGTTTTTGGGAGCCCTGAAAAGACAGTGCCCGGGATGTCCTGGTCTGGGCTGCCAGGCTGCCAGGCTTTCTATCGGCTCGGCTTTTTCTACTCGACGGATTCATCGACCAAGTCAAATGTTAATTTATTATTTTGTGTACATGTAAACCATTTCTTCTATGAGACCCTCGATTCTTAAAGTCTTGTGTGAATAAAACTGATGCCCAATCCCGGATGTGTCGCCCTTCTGATCTTTTCACTTAGTGGCGGCCACTCGTTTGGGTCGCTTCACTTGAATCCAATGTGATGGCTCGACCGAGGTGTGCCACCGCTCTGGCTGGCATCGAGCTCATCGTTACGGCGGGGGGGCGGCTGAGGTCAGCCTAGTCAGTCGAAGCCCAAGGTCGGGTGGCGCGGCCGCCATTAAACATGTTGATCTTCAGTTTCACCTTGTCGTCGTCGTCCTCATCTGTTTGATGGAAACATGACAACAACGCGCCGCCCCCGTCCTCGTCAAGTCACGTCTGATTGTCACTGCTGGAGCGTCGCAGTCGTGGAGTGAGTGGCGGCCTGATGGCCCGGTGGCGCTGGGAGGGTCAAACTGTAGGGACAGGGGTTGAGAGTGGGCACGGTGCCCGCTTTGAGAGTGCAGGGGCTTAAGATGAGCAGGAAGTCCTCAGGGTCACCCCAGCCAGGTGACTAAATGTAATGTCATCGTCACCCCCGTTAAGCCTTGAGAAGATGAAGAGCTGGTCCAACGGCGAGTGAGTGACCCATGAGGCTCGTCCAAACGTCCAGCACCGGTCAGTCGCACGTGTCGGACCCCACAGCCTTTACAAGCCCACCTTAGAGCGCGGACCCTCAGTTCTCAGCGTCCTGTAATGATGGGATGGCCGGCGGCGCCCAAGAATCAGATCATCGATGCATCGGGAATCGCCTTTGGTGACCCCGTGGCACTGCGCCCTGCTTACACCGACACGAGGGTCCCGACGGGCACAAGAAGGGGGGGGAGTTTGAGAACATTTGGCCTAGCAAGCATCTCGGCTGAGCAGGGTGCCATATCACACCAAAGCACTTCCACCTCGTGCCAGGCGTCCATCCTCCGGGTGGGCCGGCGTCGGTGCGGCCCACATACGCAGTTGCCTTTGGCCGACGCCGGTTATTTTTCACACAAATAAATGATCAAGTGGGCGAGTCTCACCTTCGGTAAATACGATTCATTTCGCTCCCTCAAAGGTTAAGGCCTAATTACTCGAAGGAAATGCCAAGTCTTCAAGTGAGACCCTCATTCCATGTGACCTACTTAGACACAGCGTTGCATTCTAATTAGGATTTATTAAAAGTGACTCACGTGTGCGCATCCTCGAGACCACGGGCACACCTGTCCACGTGCCCGCCGCTTAGGATGGCGCAGGGCTCTGGCAGGCCCAGGTAGGCCACGGGCCGGCACCTTCAACACCAGGCCCGCAAAACCTGAAACGCAATAAAAAGACAGACCCAGGAGCGGGCATCCCACGGAGCGGCGCCAGCTGTCGGATCAGCTCGGCACGGCAGCGGGCCGATGCCCTCACGTTCAGTGCGCCAGGCACAGAGCTCGGGCCGCCGTCTCCAAACCTCTGCAAAGAAAGAAAGAAAAGAGCAGCGGGCAGCAGCACCCTCATGGCGGCTCTCATTTGGCACCTAATGAGTCAGCTGTGAAGAGCGCCGAGCTACGGGCGGGCGGGCAGGCGAGCGAGCGAGAGAAATGTCTGACAATCGTCCTCGCTCTAATGAATTTTTTTGCAAATTGTAATCAAGCCAGGCCGTCTCGGATGGCTGATAAATGAGACCCCAGGGGTTTGGCCGGGACCTCAGCTTTTCATTCCAGCAAGTCCCTCCTGCACTAAATTAACAGCAACTTGTCTGAGCTTCAAATTAACTCCCCATGATTAATTCTGATGGAGGGGACGCCTGACGAATGGCTCGCCCTAATAGGCGCCCACACGCCACCGACCCCCCCCCAGATGGCAACGGCGAGAGGTCATGCATGTCCTGTGCCAGCTTGTGATGCGAGACTGGCATGCTGTGCTTCTCGCTTCATCGCTGGGGCTGCAATGCCACTCTCAGTCGACATCTTATGTGTCTTCGTCAGGTCCGAGCTGCAAGTAACACCTCGTGGTTCTGCTGTGGGGTCTGCACTGTGACCCTCCTATGGCTCCTGCCTACCCCCTGGTGCCACCACAGACTGGCACCCCATTCCATGCCCTTGTTCTGCCAGGCGTCAGAAGAAAAGGCACAGCCTGGTGGCAGGAGATGAAGACGAAAAAGAAGAAGAAGAAATGGGAGCATCAGAAAAGCCGAGGGCTTCGATCGGGAGATGAAAACAAGAAGCGCAGCGAGCTTTGGTGCGGGCACACTCTCAGACCACCTGTCATCCCGTCACCCCCGTGACGCTTCCAGGGGGATACCAGAGCAACTGACAAACACGTGGAATGACAGAGTGGCACTGCTGTCTCCACACAAGGGGACTGGGCCTGCCCACGGGTAGTCTGCCACACTTCAAAGACATCAAGGTAGGGTGAACTGCCCTGGTGTGCCCTGTGTGTGTGTGAACCCTGCAGTGGGCTGGCATCCTGTCCGTGGACGGCTCCCCTGCTACCCAACATCAGGGTAAGCAGGTTTGGATTGGCCTTGACACGAGTGATGGCAAGCGGCTGGTGCCCAGTGGGAACACAGGCTGTGCCCTGACTCACTTTTTGGAGATCTTCCAGTGCCCACCAGTCCTACCTCACGTTCAGTGGTCAGCACTCAGAACGGCTCCTCTCACGAACGCTACAACAGGGCATGGCCACCAGTGACGTCATCAAGGGGCTCGGACCCTGGCAGGCGCCTCGGTCTCCACTCCTCCTATGTCCATGTGCTTAAACTGTGACGCCTTTCCTCCTCCTCGTTCTCCATGACCCCAATCAGACCCCCTCTGGTGCCCATGTGCCCACTCCAGTGTGTTAAGTGGCTGGACTTGCACTCCACGCTCAGGGTGCTATATGACCTACCCTCGTATTCGCCATCTTAATGATGTCCACCTCTGCCCGTCTCTCCTCCTCGTTGCTCTCCAGACAGCCTGGCTGCCCACTCTTGTGCCGTTGTGTCTCTTTTGTGACCCACAGACCCCAATGGCGCACCGCCTTCCAGCTGAGGCCCCACCGGTTCTCTGTAACTGCCATTTCGCTTTTGAAGGCCGCTGTCATGGTGCCCCTAACCCGTTTGCCTCTTTTGCCACCCACAGCTGTTGTTCTTCTCAGTGTCTCGCCGCTCCTGAACTTCAGGGTGACCTCATACTTCTGCCCCGCTGCTCACCGGCGGTCTCCACACCTCAAAGACCCCCTACTTTACCTGGCAGCTCTCATTTGTGACGTGGGCACCATCAGGGTGGGCCTCTCCTGCCTGATTAAAGCCCTCCCAAGACTCCCCCCTTTGAAAGCTGCACGTTGACCCCGAGGTCCCTAACACATTGCCAGGTGCCAGCCACTGTCCACTCCTGACGTGCTTGTCACGCCGCTGAAGTCTTTTACTTTTGTGATTGTCCTGTCCTACTTTCTGTCACCTGTCACTCTCAGCATGAAGACAGACCCCTCCCCGCAATGCGCTGGCTGTAAGTCTGGGAGGACAGGGGATGTCCCTTTCACTGCGGCCACCAAGTCGCTCCCAGCCACTTTATGAGAACTTGAGGCCATCCAGCACATCATCGTCTACACTCAAGAAGACCAAGGCAGGGACAGATTTGAGATGAGTGCCACCAGTGCAGAAAGCGGAGCGTCTCACAGTCACCATGAGGGCACCTCGCTGCAGCCTGAGGAATGGGGCGGGGCCAGATGTAGGAGGTGGGGCTGGATGTGGAGATGCCATTGTCACAGCAGGCACTGTGATCACTCAGGTGTCCCCTCACATTATCCGGAGCTGGCCAGCTGGCCTTCATAAGCAGGATGAACGCGGGCAGCGTGCCTGCCTGTGGTCTGGCATATGACGAATGTTCTTCACCCATTTTCTAAGCTCACTTCAACCTCAGCAGGGTTTGTGTGGAAGCTGCAGCCCATGCCAGGCAGCGTAGGGCACAAGGCAGGAACGGCGGGCACCTCTACTGCTATGCTGAGACTACTTCAGCCGGTTCTTCTGCCCATTTTATTTGTGTTTATTTTGCGTTTTCACTGCCAAGCAAAGCCCTGCTGCCCAAGGCTCTCCTGCAGTGTTACCATGGCAGCCTGTGCCTGGCCAGGACCCCCCCCCCAGTCTCCGTCAGTGCAGGTTCTGATGGTGGTGAGCCCGAGTGCTGCCGACCTCTAAATGATGGCACCTCAATGTGCCCACTCAGGCCCCCGCTTCTTTAGCATCCCAGGATCTTCTCGTTTAGGCGACGTCCATGAATGCCAGGGTGCCCACACATAGTGACGAGGAAGAAGCTTCTGCTGTCGACCCACCCACCTGAGTCTTGGGGTGCCAGAGCAGTGATGGGCACATGGGTGGCTCCTTTATCGTGCTTTGAGACGGGCATGGCCACTGCTGCCCACATACGTACCTCCTCAATGACTTTTCTTGATTTCATTCTTTATTGCTCACGTTAGGAGGACCACCGGGTGGGGGGCATCTCAGTACCATCCCTGGGATTTGATTTTTCACAACTCCGCTCATATTAAGAGCACAGAAGCAGTGGAGCGCTGGCTTGCCAGGGCTAGTGCCAAACGTCTTGATGGCCCCTTACAATGCCTTTATCCTCCATAATATTCACAGAAGGCGAAAGGGCAGCAATGTTGGCACTAAGCTGTGCAGGTGAGTCCCACCGCCAGGACTGTGCCATCCCATCTTCTTTGATTGGCACACACGGGGCGTGGACCTCATGCCAGAGGACGCTCTCTGGGCGCAAACCCCCAGGGCTGGAATGCCATGCCTGACAATTTAAATGAAGACCGGATGGAATATTGTGTGCCACCCAAGAGCCTCCAGGGGGCGCTTTGAAGGAAAGCAGGTGACATGCCATTGCTTAGCTGGGCAGCTGCTGGGCACTTGTGACTTGATGGCATCATCTTGGCACTGCTTTAGCTTCAGCATTTGCAGTTTGACGTCACCTTGTTAGCTTGGTAAAAAAGTGTCTTGTTGGGGGGCCGCAGCACAGCCTCGGCGTGTCACAGTTTAGTGCCAGCGTGGCGTCACTCGGCCTACCTGTTGGGTTACTTTATCAGACTTCAATGAGTGGCCCAGATGTCCCTGTCACTCTTCTCACTGTCTGCACACTGGGTGGGCAATGCCAGCGGGTAAGCTTGCCCCCCATGGCTGCTTCTCACGGTGCCACTGTGGTGCCCTTCACTCCCCCAGTCTCCTCTTCTGTGCCCTGCCCAAGTTAGAAAGGATCAAGGTGGATTATGCAGACATGATCCCGTCAAAGCGCCCTCGGCCTTTATCTGGGCACTAGCTCACACCGGCCCACCATTCTGCCAGGCGCCCCCCCCCCCCCCCCCCCCATCCAGGCCGGAATGCCTGACCTTCCCTTTAAGCAGAATGCACTAAGCTGGCAGTGGTGCACATGGCACAAAGACCAAGCTTTTGGATGAAGCAGGATGCACATGGTGGTCACCGCTGCAGATGGGGGGCTACTTTATAGAAATGAGTTAGTGGTAAACAAAGTGGCAGCCAGATGGCACAAGATGCTCGTGGTCAGCGTCCTCACCATTCAGGCTATAGGCAGGTCGAGATGACGGCCACACAGTTGCCCCTACAGCCCCTCATCCAGGGTGGGCCGTGATGGGCAAGGTAAGGCGCTTTATAAAACAAAAGGCGGGCAGAGAAGAGTCGGACCCCAGAGGTTTTGTATCAAGAAGCTTGGCTTTCTTTATTGTAAAGACACGAGTGTGCCACTTCAGTCCCTCGCCATCTTCAACATGGCAGCTGCTGTACAGGAGACACAACACAAAGAGGAAGGGCGCGGCGTGGAGGCGCTGAAAACAAAGGAGGTAATAAGACAGACATCATCATCATCATCAACGCTGCGTCTTTACATTTATTTACATGCAAATGAAAACGAGCCACGGAGCCAGGCGGTCCGCATGGCCCGTCACGGGTGGTCTTTTCCTTTCCTTCCCCGCTCCGCACTCGATGCTTTGCCAGAAAGCCATCTGCAGGGGAATGCCACGGTGCCAGGGGGGCAAGACATCTTTCGAGTGGAGTGGGAAGGGCATCTGGGCACACTGGGCTGCATTTGTTCAATGGCAGTGCCACAGTGTTGTACCGGGGGTTAGGTGGGGGCACACACGGTGGGGACCTCTCGCATTGGCCACGTGAGTCAAGGCGAGCGTGAAGAGACTGGCAAAGGACTGGAGCTGCAGTGGGCTTTGGGAGGGACCCTGGTAACGCCAAGACCCCCCAGTGAGTCGCATTTTCGCTCTACCCCCTACCCCCCCAACTGTTTTCGGATACGAGTGGCGGCCCCCTCATGGCCACCGGCGACTGTAATGAGGCCCCCCGTGCGGAATGCCATTGCCGACCTGGACCACCCCGCAAGTCCTGACGTGGGCCTGGGCACTGGTGCCCGAGGGGCAGGACCCCCCCCTCGAGCGCCTCGTCTCACCCCAAATAAAAATAAATAAATAAGAGACATGCTGGGAACACCTTTACTGAAGAAAGAAGAAGTCGAGAGCCGCTTCTGTCGCCTCCGCCGCCGCGCTCCTTTTAAATATCGAGATTTCTCTGACGTTGGCATCATTTCAACGACACAAAACACATAAAGAGGTTCATTTAACCAAAGAGTCACAACACTTCAACGTCAGGAAAAAATAGAAAAGCAAACCCAAAAGGAGAGGCCAGGAGCTCAGATTGGGACCCCTGGAGTTCCTCCTCGTTCAGGCCCACCTGTGACCCCCACACCCCCCCCCCGCCTCCAACGGAGCGTCCTGCCAAATTCAAAGTGGGGACAGGGGGCGCTAAAGTGGCAGGTGAACGGCACCCTCGAAGTTTGCCCGTGCCCTTCTCCTGGACGTCCCTCTTTTCGGGCTCTTCGCTCGACACACAAGGCAATAAGTAAGGAATACTGGCCTAACGGTGACCCCCTCGGGCGCCAGTCTAGAAAAGTCTCCTTCCCAGAATTCCTGGCCGTCTGCACCTCTGGCTTTCCGCTCGCTCACGTGAATGAAGCATGTCTAGTAGGTGTGCACAGGATGACGTCGGACCCAGAAGAGTGCCATAGCAGCCGAGTTTGTGCAAGTCCACGGGGCGACTCTGCGCCCTCATATATTGGTGGGCATCCTCCCGCCTCCAGAACAGCTGTTGTTGCGGTTGTTGTTCTTGCGCGACAGGTTGGGCGTCGCCATGAGCGCAAAACGCTCGTCCGGACAGCCGTACTGCAGCAGCGTGTCGATGCACTCCTGGCTGACCGCCTGCCGGGCGTATGCCAGGGCTGTGTTCCCATGAACGTCCCGAGCCATGACGTCAACGCCATACTGCAAACAGAAGGGAGAGATGGAGCGTCAGTGTGGAAACGGACACTTTCAGACGCACGCACGCGCACGCATGCACACACACACAAGCAGAGGGGAGAGCCATCGGGCAGGCTCGCCAGGCTCCAACAGGGGGATGCCCACTCTCTCTCTCTCTCTCTCTCTCTCTCTGTCCGTCCTTTCTCATTCAGGGCGGCCTCACGTCTTCATGATAGGCTGGCAACATCACGTCGGGGGGGGCGGGGGGGGGCCAAAGGATCCACAAGGTGGGCTCAGTAAAGGGATGCCCCCTGTACCCGCTAGGTGAGAGGGAGAGAAGACAAATCTGAAGGTCATCATGAGGAATGCGGCACATCCCCTCCAGCACCGAGGAGGACCTTTGGGCTCCGTGCCACCTACGACAATACTTAGGACGGCCGTTAAACAAGTCAAATATCGTCATCTTGTTTTTTTGTTATTGGTGTGTGTGAGCATCCAACTAACCAACCAGCTACCTTTGTGTGTTAGGGGGGATCCGGGCAAAGTCACTCTGGCACTTCTGTGGCAGTCTGTCACCCCAGCCAGACGACAAGTGGGTGCCCGGTCCTGTCACACCGAACCAGCGCCAAGCCCACACAACTTTTCTTCCACATGACTTGACTCGGTGGGTACTCGCTATGACCTCACAGAGTTGGCAACATGTAACCAGGATAAGCTGGCATGTCAGTCCATTATGGCAGTGCCACCAGTGCCTGAGCCCGCACTGCCTGGAGCGACTCTGTTACCCAGGATGGCCTTGGCACCCATAGGCTGAGGTGCGTAGCGATGTAGGCTCTGCGCCACCTGCTGTCTCTGACATGTAACGTGCAGCAGGACTCGCTTCATTTCATGGACCCCCCGACATCTGTGGCATGTGTGTAGTTGACCCTGGACGTGCTCGCCACTCCAGACCTACCCATATCAGCAGCTGTGCGATGACCACGTTCCCCTTACGACAGGCGAGGTGCAGCGCCGTCCTGCCATCTCCCTCGCCGCAGGTCTCATTGACCTCCTCTCGGGTACCGTGAGCTAGAAGCAGGACGACGGTGCGCAGGTCCTCTTCGGCAGTGCCACGCAGTAGCTGCTGTCCCAAGGGGACGTCC
The DNA here is from genome assembly GCA_026402145.1 of Polypterus bichir lapradei. Lineage (NCBI taxonomy): Eukaryota > Metazoa > Chordata > Cladistia > Polypteriformes > Polypteridae > Polypterus > Polypterus bichir. The sequence continues at coordinate 23,922,368 of JANRMT010062816.1, read as the reverse complement.
ATGCAGGGCAGCGGTGCTAAGAAGAGCTTCTGCTCATACTTGGCTCTGATCCACCGCTCCCTTTCTTCCCTAAAAGACAAAAAAAAAACAGATAACGGAGATTACAGGACATGGCACACAGACTCGCTCGGGTCCAAAGGCGGCCCCGTGTGGGCACAGCATGAGGAGCGAGCTCAGTGGAGAAGCCCTTTGGTAATATATTTCTTTCTTTCTCATTAGCACAACTCGTCTCCGTCAGTCAGCTGATTTGTTGTCACCGTCACTTCACAGGCTACGTGTGACACACCCCAACCCTGCACGAGCGTTTCACAAGCCCCTCGCCGCTACGGGCGCCCCTTCGGCCCACCAGTGACACAATGAAGATAAACTTGTAAGCAGTAAATCCCGCGCTACACGTCGTGCCGCGGCCTCCCTCGGTCTTAATCGACGCAGGAGCCCGGCGCCCGCTGCCCGCCGCCCGCCGCTCAGCAGCTAATCCTCTGAGGGGGACACTAATCTGGTTTTTAATCTGCCCAATGTAAACAGGCCCTTTCACAGAGTATTAGGATTAGTTTTGCCTCACTTCTTGCCCCAAGTGCTTTGACCCTAAAGTGACCACAAGGCTGCCAGGGGGCACCGTGATCATCGAGAGCATTTCTGGGCCTCAAACCGAAGAGATAAGCAGAAGGCCAAGGAACAATCTCCCGGTCTCGGAGGTCAGGGAATTCCTCTTCTGCCAGGCAGCGACGTGCCGAGGACGGGAGCGAGCTGCACGAGAGAGAAGCCTCGGTGCCCTGGCGAATGGAGGAACCCTAATTAGCGGGAACTTTTAATTCCAGCGAAGTCAAGGTCAAAGTCATAGCGCCAGTCCCCGAGGGCTGCACGTTGTACCTCCTCTCTTTAAAGTACGGGCAACAAATAGTTCCAGAGGTAGACGGCAATTAACAGCGAGGCAGAAGTGCTCAAGGAAACATGAGCAATCTGTAAACGCCGGCCCTCCTGGGAAATGCTTAATTAATTTCCTCAAAATGCACACTCCATGCTTACTTTTTAAATAGCCGCTGGGAGCAATTTATGGTAAATACATAAAAATTACGAATAAAGTTGCACTATTATTATTTTACAAAATATTTATTCTGATGCAATATTCATTATTCTTCTTCAAGACGACCGTCTCAAGGCAGGCAATCCTTCGGCGTACTGACGGAACCGAGAGGGGCACGCGGGCGACAGGCTTCAAGACGACTTACTCACCGGCCGACGTCCCGCGGGGCGGATGGCCAGGGGAGGACCGTCCCACGCTGTTCCTAGATGGCCGTGTCGTGCGGTGGGTGCTTCACGGGGCAAAAGGGGACTCGGACGGGGTTACCGTCCAGCAGCTCTGCCACTAGGGGGCAACACTGCCGACATTTAAGAGGCTACAGAAACGAGCCGTCTGCACCGCTGGCACCCAGCTCACGTGGCACAGACACAACTCCACAGAGGTGCCCTGCACGAGGAAGAGCTGATCGGTGGCCCGGTGCTTGAGAACGACGAATCAACAGGAAGGCTCTGGGTTCAAATCCCACTACAGACACTAGCGTGACCCCAATCAGAAAAACAAAAGGACAGTAAGTAACATGATGACAACATGGCGCTTGTCACACAAGGTGGCTTGGACTCTCAACCCCCCCCACCCCCCCCCCCCCCCAGGTAAGCCGCTGTAGGGAGCGACCGGCCGGACTCTCAGCACATGCCATTGGCATGCTGTGGTTGCACAGTGGCTAGCAGTAAGGAATGTCGGCAGATGCTCGCTGTTTCCCTGCCCAAGTGGGGAGGCAGGACAAGGCAGGCATGGACGAGAGCCCGGGAACAATGCGGGGCCCAGCGGGGGGTGCCTTTCTCTCCGACAGAGGAAATGCTCAGCAGTTGACTGCCCTCTGGCACGCATGCCTTCTCTCCCAGCCATGGTTGCCAGGGTGAGATGAAGCCAAGGCTGGCGAATGAGGGCCAAGGCGGTGGGCGGGGGGGGGGCCCTTGCAGCTTGTCGAGTGTTTGTTTGGTGGCTACAAGACGAGCTCGCATTGGTCGAACGCAAGCGTATTCCCTAACAGCTGGAAGCGGCCCATAAATAACGCCAGCCGCCCCGGATCAATACAGCGAGTGTGTCCCACAAGCTTTCAGAGCGTTTATGATCTCCAAAGCACAGAATAAAACAGAGTGTGGCAGATAAATAAAATCAAGCTAATCGACCGACTCCATGATGATGATGACGATGGTGTCAGAGCAGTCGGCGAGGACGCTGTGACACGACGGATGCTACGTGGAGGGTGCGGCGTGTCTCCACCTCTCCTGTTGACTGTTGCCGCTCTGAGGCATGGCGGTCCCTTCACTCCAAGGCACTCTCAACCCCACCTAGTCTGCCACTGTGCCCACTCCAGCCACCCCTCAACTGAGGCTCAGCTCGCCTTTGGGCGGCGGGAGGCCTTGGGATCGCTGAGGCGACGGCATGACGACTGCGGCACGTGGCTTCATCCCATCAAGTCAATGCCAGGGTGTACTCACTTGGTGGGCACTGGGAGACCTCGGGTTAATTCAAAATGTCACCTCTGCGGCAGAAGGAGCCCCGTCCCATGATGGCACAGTGAATGTGAAGTCACAAGGCCCATGGCACACACCGCAGGCTATGCTAGGCAGACTTCAAAGTACACACGGGCCTTCCCGGAGGGCCCACTGAGGACCACTAGGAGGTCTTTTACAAACCCAACTGTAGACGAATGCGAGGCGGGAGAACAAACAGCACAAGGGGAGCAGCCATCTTCTGGACGAGGCTCCTGCTCGGACATGGCCCCTCATTATTCACAACACACAAATGTGGCTGAACTGGCAGCCAAATCAAATAACCAAGAGGCCACCCCGTGACGTCTCCCACTGGCACCTGAAGCTCAGTGCGTCACCTCAGGCCAACTAACCCTGCGAGCACTCCGAGCAGATGCCAAGATGGTTCCGGGGTGTCCACGTCTCCCTGCCACCACGGACGTGTCGTGTTTTGGCCTTGGCTGATGACGTCAGGGTGACGCAAGCCCGCCGTTGGTCACTTACACTGAAGCGAAAGGCACGATGATACACGGGGGTTCCAAAGGCCCACCGTCTCTCTCTTGGTCACTAAAGGCTCAGGGACGAGGTGGTCTTGTTCAGGCCTCCACCAAGTCCGTATGCAGCGCTACACGAAGAGGGTGACTGTCACATGGGGGGGGGGGTGTGTGACAAATGGCCCCTCGAGTCCGAGAGGAGCTTCCTCGTGGGTCCGGCGGACGCTCATTTTTCGCCTGACGTGTGAATTTCCACGCTTCATTCTTCCTCCTATCATTAGCAATCATTTGACGATGACAACGCGAAAAATAAAAGTGTGTCCTTCACGAGCGCGGCGTGTTTCCAGGCACATTTGGGACTCATTTAAATCTCTGTAATCTGTTAGCAATAAGAAGTAACATGCAACCATTATTTTCTAATTTGTGTCTTGGAGTGCATATCTTACAAAAGTAGAGCGCAGTAATTGGAATAATTAGCCCGTTCTGATTGTAGCCGGAGACCCTGCATGTGCGGGTGAGCTTGGAATCAGCGCCAGGGGCTTTCTTCGGGGGCACTGCCCAACCGGGGGTACCTGCCTGAAACTGCCATCAGGAGCACTCTGTGTAAAGCGTCTCACTTATCACTTTGCATTAGGGCCGCGCGCACTTTATTAGGCCTGCAATTAGAATCTCCATCTTTCAATTTAGATATTTACCGCCGTGAGCAAAAATTAATGAAAGCAAAATATTTTGGCCAAGCTAAGCTTAGCAGTGGATGCTTTCTGCTAATTACTGGATCAGAGAAGACACATCTAGAGCGTACCAGGGCGGCCTCGACGCCAGCGCCACGGTGGTCAGTGGCAGCCCGTCACCAGCGGGGCACCTCAGACGACCGACGGCCGAAAGCAGGAGAAGGTGTGTCGTGTGCATCGCGAATCCTTAAACACGACACCATACCACCACGAGGCCACTTCGGCTTGAAACAAATGTGGGAAAGACGACGCCAAACGACATTCCCGTGACCCGAGTGCCAGCATCTGCCACTGATTGCTGCAGCAAAGCGGGGCTGAGGTGCTTTTTCTTGGTCCGATTAGTAATAAGAGGCCAGTGTCAATCACGTCTCCATCGGCGCGGGCCTGCTCGTCCCTTCCTGCGCCCATTGATTGGATTTCCTTGTTCCTGCTCTTGTCTGAAGCCAGGAAGGAGGGGTCCGGGTGGGCCTCTGTTTGCTTGTCTGCCCTGCTCACCCTGGATGAGCCCTTTGTGCGCCGTGTTTACTCACAGAATCGGCTTCCTGACTTCATCCTCCTCCTCCTCCCTCACCCTGAAGCCTGCCTTCTGTTTACCAAACCTTTCCAGTGGCCTGCTCTGCTGAAAGGGAATCCTACCAGCTGTTCCAATGCAAGCGGGCAGGGCAGGGGAGGGGAGGGGAGGGCAGGGGGCTCTCGCAAAAAGTAACAAAGAAAGCCCCTCGGCCCCCGGGACTCTTCATCCCTAAAACAGAGAAGTTCTCACCACGGGCCGGCCAGTGCGCCTCCTGAAGTCGCGTCCCCGTCATCGAGCACGGCAGCGAGGACAAGGCCTTCCGACTCACTCGGGGGTCTCGTCACCGCTCCCCTCAAGTGACATTTACGGTATGATGAAGGGATGAGGTGCTCACTGCCTGGACCCTCAAATAACCCAGCCCAGAAAGTCCCGCAGCAGACGGCGGGGCACAGACATCTAAGCTGGGCCCTCCATTAGGGGTACCCGGCCCAGTCTGACCAGTAAAGGCTGTCGTTAAGCGATTTCTTGTAGCCGCCAGTCAGCTGTCATGTGCAGGATTAGCCGTGATGTGAGGCGACGGCAATTAGTGGAGGGAAAACACGGGCATCTCGGAGCACTTTCTAAAGGCACACAAGCGATCTCGAGCCATAAATAACGCGGGTATTGACCAAACACTAAACACGGCCACTTCATTGACCCCCAGGGACGGCCACAATGTGCGGAGATTAATCCTCTGGACAGCGACATGCGGGGTCGCCTGGAAAGAGAAAAACTTCACAAAGTTGGATTAGCCTCACGCCGAGCCCTCCTGAATAATCAAGCAATCAAGCAATAATTTGTTACGGCAGACCTTCAAGGTGCCAACTGGGCCTGGCAAAGGACCCGTCACTTCACACAAAGCAGATCATCACCCAGAAAGTCGAAACTTAATGGCGTAAATCACAGTAAACACAAACAGACACGACGGAAAAATCCGACGCATCCAGGGCAGGGCAGCAAGCACCAGTCCCGCTCTCAGTCACGAGGTGCCAGTTAGTGCCACCTAAAACACATCTGTGCCAAGTGCTCAAAAACACACACATACTGCTATAAACAAACAGCGCCACCCGGGAGCAGCAAACACACAAACAATACGAGCTGTTAGGGTCCATGGCACCTGGCGATGAGCCCCTCTGGAGACGCCAATGGCAGGTCTGAGGACAGGGACAGGGACAGACGTCAGTCACAAGAGTGCTGGAAGGAGGCTCTAAAAACTCAAAACAAGCCGCACGACGTCCCACCGCTTCAGCGTCATGTCGCTCCTAAAAAGCTGCAGAGGTGACAAGTGACGACGCCTACTGGACCAGAGTCGAGCCGTCTCGACAAGGCCGTCTGGGTATTACAGTGGTCGACAACGTCTCCCTGTAGCAATATGGCGGCCACAAACCCTGCCCATTACACATCGGCCTGCTCGGGCATAACATCAGTCCTGCCCCTTTAGCGGGTGACCTCTGTGATGCCAAACCTCAGCTCTTCATCGGCACACTAGCTGGCGAGGCCTGGCCTGAGAAGGTCCATTTGTCTGCGTATCTTCACTCAACCTGCCCTGGACTTCTGCTGCTGTGAACGAGAGGGTCCTCAGAGTCAACTGGCGGGCACATTCTACAAAAGCCGACAAAGAGCAACACGTGAAGGTAAGGACCTCCCTTAAAGGCACTCGGGAAGTGGACCGGCACTTTGAGTTCACGTTAACATTAATGCGACCCAAAGACTTCAATCTGCCAAAACTAAAAGCAACGTGGCACACCTGGCATGTGGCAGGACTTCACCCGTCAATGACCGCTTGCTGTTTAACTTGGGGTCCAAGCAGCCGCCTCATAGCCCGAGAAGGCTGTGCTCTTCCCTGCCATGGACTGCCATCTGCCCAGGGTTGGTCCCTCCACTCGGCCCGAGCAGTCTGTTAAAGAGTGAGGAATGCCAACACCTGAACCCGAAGCGACAGCGAGTGGTGCGAGGGCCGCGTCTGCACACGACACCCAAGGCCGGCCGTGTACGAGGACTCCATGTGTAGAGAGCATCGCCTTGTGCTGTCATCTGGTCCTCGGGCCACGGAGGTGCTAATCACCGTCAGCTTCCTCCATCTTGATCTTTGTGTGCGGCTCAGAAACGAGCGATTAGAAGAGGCCCTCTGAACCTTCAGCTTCATGTTCTTTTGTGTGGCGAGAAGAACTAATGACAGGCTGCTCGATACCTGGAGAAAGTTTGTGGTTTTGTGGCTTTGGGTGAAAACTGGCGAATGGGAGAATGCAAGGTCAAGTCGCGCAGCCCCTCCAAAGAGCTCTTCTTCTGCAAAGTCAAGCGGGCTTAGAGGTTCCCCCATGCCCCCCCGGGAGTCTCATCCTCACCGCCAGCTCGGTGCCAGCTGCCACTGTTCCATACCCATCTGAAGAGCCCCCCGATGTAAAAGCAGGGCCGACATGACCGTTAGTTCTGTGAAGCCCCCACCGACACGCTTGCTAACAGAAGTGAGTTCTCGTCTTCTTCGGAGCTAATCTGTGTAGCAGCTGTCCAACAATGCAATGGCGTGATTAATAAATTAATTCAATAGCACAAACAGGACGAACATGACCCTAAGACGTGCTGACAAGTGTTATCTACTGACAAGTCGGCTCAGGCAAACACGCGGCTCAGAGTGAAGATACACCACATGGTGTCAGCTACTCTTAATGCCAGGCGGGGACGCACGGATTCCCACATCTGGAGTGTCTTCCTGCATCACGGTCCTGCTCCGATTCCGCACACAACACCGGGCTTGCGCTCCGACTACAGCCTGATTTTTTTGTCTTGACAGATTTCCTAGGAGATTTTCAGAATGTGACTATTGAACACGACACCGTGCTTTAAACGTCTGTTTCCTAAGGGTGTTGACTTCAGAGTGGTAAGAGAGAATTCAGCGCTAATTACGTAAGAGTTTAGAAGACGAAAATCATTTGAAGGTGATGAGGAAGAGTAAAGGCCCCTAAAACACTCTCGAGTGGACTCAAACACGAGGGCAGCTCCTTTATTCTTCTTCATTTGTAAGCAGACTGCAATTCCAGAACCAAAGGTTAGTCCTTCACTTGTCCCAACGTCAGCGGCGAACGAGTCTCCGACAAGGGCATACATGTCAAATTAGAGGCAGCCACACTCCAAGACCGTGACCTCCTTGCACATTCATGTGAAACAGGGCCTGCAATAAATATCAGACCGCGCGCCATTAAAATCAAAGCAAGATGCTTCAGACGGCTCCGAGAGCTTCATGTCTCAGGCCCTCATCCTGCAGGAGAAGCCGGCACTGGAGCAGAACGTGCGCGAGAAACGTCTGTGCAGAGCTAATCAATTGTGCTTGGCAGCTCTGAAGACCACCTTTAGTCACTCGGCCATCCAAACGTGAGAGCGTGTGCTCAACTGGGTCAGCACCTCTGACAACTGGGAGACCACTTCCGACTCGCGGGCAGCTGCTTGTCTTGTTTCACGTGTGTACCTTGTAACCCGGTAGACGGACTCGCTTGAGGCGGCTGGCGTGACCACCTACTGTAGTGAGTACCGTGTGCCACCACAGGTTCAGAGAGATTTGGCACAACTCACCTGAAAAGGCAGGCCTGCTCAAGTGGCAGACATGGTGGAAATCTCAAAACTGTGACATGCAAGCCAAAGGAGCCTTTGATAAACTTCAATCACGACATTCGTTTGCTTTGGTCTAAGAACACGGCAATAACTTACGCGCATTAGCAGACTCCATTAACCAGCGCTTTACAGTGGAGCCCACGCAGGCTTTACAGGCAGCAGAGTAGAAACGCCATCGACTGAAGTGTTGCTGCGAGGGGCTGGACGTGGGTGGGGGTCTGTGACTAACCCTCTGGCGCTATCAGAATTACTAGACGCTATAAAGTCACCGCAGAGTGGGAAAGCAGCAGGCCCTGATGGCTACCCTGCTGAATTTTATAAGAAATTCTCCACTCAGCTAAGCTCCCCTCTTATTAGCAACATTTACAGAAGATACAGACAATCAAATTCTACCTCAAACTTTTTGGCAAGCATTAATTACCGTCTTTCCTAAACAAAATAAGGACTTATTAAAATGCGCATCATACAGACCAATCTCACTTCTGAATAGTGACGTTAAGATACTCTCCAAAGTCCTAGCTAGAAGGATGGAGAAAGTGCTGCCTTCGGTGATATCACAAGACCAAAGTGGATTTATTAAAGGCCGACACTTAGTGCCCAGTCTTCGACGCCTGCTTAATGTCATATATTCACCCGCAAAGTCAAACACCCCCGAGATATTATTATCCTTGGATGCAGACAAAGCGTTTGATATGATGAATGGAAGTGCCTGTTCACTACATTGGAGAAGTTTGGGTTTGGCTTGGATCAGACTACTGTACACCAGTCCGGAAGCCTCAGTTTGTATTAACAACATTAACTCAGACTCCCTCAGACTAGAATCGGGTGCCCCCGCCACCATCACTATTTGCAATCGCCATTGAGCCACTGGCCGCTCACTTTTCTATGCTTATGAGATGAAGGGGATCATCAGAGAAGGACTTGAACAGTAAATCTCGCTCTACGCAGACGATACGGTGCTGTAGATATCAGAGCACAAATACCGAGCCTGCAGTCCTAACAGCACTTAGGGTCTCAGAATTAATTAAAATAAAAGAGCGCTCTTCCAGTGAACTCTCACGCACACAACATCAGATTGGACACCTTCACTTTAATCATCGCAGATCAGTTTAAACTCCGAGGGTCAACGTCACAAGAGGAGTGGCGGTTGATTTGCTTTCGATCCGATTTCAATAAAATCAATAAAAAAGGTTTTCCTGAACGTAACAAGATGGAGAGCTAACTAACAGCTCTGTTGAAGTGTCAAGGTGCAGCTGCTGGCTGCTTCGGCCCGTGGTGGAGAGCAGGTCTGGAGCTCCATCAGAGTTTGTGTTTAGTCACTCGGCGCCTGCACAGCGATGTCTGCTTTCATTCCCTTCCCTTTACAGACAATCTAGGCAAGCGACATTTGCTGTTTCTTTCAGACTTTTCCTGTCAACTTACTGGGAGCAGTGGGAGCAGCGAGCTGGGGTACTGGTGGCATGCAAGTGCCTCTCCCAGCCTCTGACTTTGTGCTCAGACGAGTAAAAAACAACAAAATGTACAAAATCTTCACAAAAAAAAGTGAAGGGAAACTTCAAACAGAAAAGTCACCTGTGGTGGAAGTCGCTCAGAAAGTTAAGACCAGCGAGTTTGCAATTGAAAATGTGAAGTACGTGTGCAGCAAACTCCTCTGAAGAGCAAACAAAACCGCTCCATTGGGAGCCAAGCTGCTTCATGCAGGAACACAGACGGACAGGCGAGGCAACCACAGTACAGTCGTGCTTGAAAGTTGGTGAACGCTTTAGAATTTTCTAGATTTCTGCATAAATACGACCTAAAACATCACCAGATTGTCACTCAAGTCCAAAAAATAGATAAAGAGAAACCAGTTAAACAAATGAGACACAAATATTATACTTGGTCATTAATTTATTGATCGAATATTACGTATTTGTGAGTGGCAAAAGTATGTGAACCTCACGGATAATCAGTTAGTTTGAAGGTGAAATTCGAGTCAACGGGATGCCAGTCAGGTGTGAGTGGGCACCCTGTGTCATTTAAAGAACAGGGATCTATCAAAGTCTGCTCTTCACAACACATGTTTGTGGAAGTGTATCATGGCACGAACTAAGGAGATTTCTGAGGACCTCAAAAAAAGACTTGTTGATGCTCATCAGGCTGGAAAAGGTTACAAAACCATCTCTGAGGAGTTTGGACTCCGCCAATCCACAGTCAGACAGATTGTGTACAAATGGAGGAAATTCAAGACCATTGGTACCCTCCCAGGAGTGGACGACCAACAAAGATCACTCCAAGAGCAAGGCACACGTGTAACAGTCGGACCCCAGGGTCACTTCTAAGCCACTGAAGGCCTCTCTCACATTGGCGAATGTTCATGTTCATGAGTCCACCATCAGGAGAACACTGAACAACAATGGTGTGCATGGCAGAGTGGCAAGGAGAAGGCCACTGCTCTCCAAAAAAAAAAAACCATTGCTGCTCGTCTGCAGTTTGCTGAAGATCACGAGGACAAACCAGAAGGCTACTGGAAGAATGTTCTGAGGACGGATGAGACCAAAATAGAACTTTTTGGTTTAAATAGAAAGCGTTATGTTTGGAGAAAGGAAAACACTGCATTCCAGCATAAGAACCTTATCTCATCTGTGAAACATGCTGGTGCTGGTAGGATCAGGGTTTGGGGCTGTTTGGCTGCATCTGGGCCAGGACGGCTTGCCTTCACTGATGGAACAATGAATTCTGAATTATATCAGAGAATCCTAAAGGAAAATGTCAGGACATCTGTCCATGAACTGAGTCTCTGAGAAGAGAAGGTGGGTCATGCAGCAAGACAACGACCCTACGCACACAAGTCGTTCTACCAAAGAATGGCTAAAGAAGAATAAAGTTCATGTTCTGGAATGGCCAAGTCAAAGTCCTGACCTTAATCCAATCGAAATGTCGTGGAAGGACCTGAAGCGAGCAGTTCATGTGAGGAAACCCGCCAACATCCCAGAGTTGAAGCTGTTCTGTCTACAATTCCTCCAAGCCAGTGTGCAGGAATGATCACAAGTTACCGGAAACGTTTAGTTGCAGTTATTGGGGGGGTCACACCAGATACTGAAAGCAAAGGTTCACATACTTTTGCCACTCATAAATACGTAATATTCGATCAATAAATTAATGACCAAGTATAATATTTGTGTCTCATTTGTTTAACTGGTTTCTCTTTATCTACTTTTCGGACTTGAGTGACAATCTGGTGATGTTTTAGGTCGTATTTATGCAGAAATCTAGAAAATTCTAAAGCGTTCACAAACTTTCAAGCACCACAGCAGGTGCTTTCTGCATTAAATTCAAACACAACTAATAAAAGGCAGATCTTTGGTACTGTCAGAAGTAAGAAGCCCCCCGCGTCAATGAAGGCATCGGCTGTCCATCGATCGCCTTCACCCCCAGTTGGGCAGCAGGAATAACAAGCACGGAGCAGTTTAGGACATGAAGGGGACGGACACCTCAACAGCAGAAAACGAAACATCAGCACAAAGGGTCACAAAAGACCCCCGACATGGCAGTCCTTCTGAAAGTGCCACTGCAAATGCAACTACAGCCTGGTGATGCGCTTCATGCATCTTGACGGACTTGGCATCTTCTTTCTGGAATCCCAGAATAGCAGGAGTGGGAGGTCAAAGGCAGATGCTTAAAATCCACGAGTTTTATTCGTTTCCTGTTTTTAATTACCAGCCTTTAAGAACGTTACGCTGGCACCGAGTTGTCGCAGGCATTAATAACCCTGTCATTCTGGGCCTTTCCGTACAGATGAGCCCACCTTTCCTAACTAAAGATGAAAATGTGTCCCGCTCCCGACTTCCTCTTCCGAGTTTAATGTCAACAGCAAATTGGGAGGCTCGTTAGTCTAGTTGGGCCATATTATGCAGTCATGTAAAAAATAATATCTATTAGGCTAATTCAATCCAAGAATCCTTTTACAGATGAATTAGAACGGAGAGTCCAATTATTTTAAACATTTGCTCTGCCCTGCCTGTCACTGTTCTGTGATTCAGCTCTTTAAAATGCACTGGATGGGTTTCTTCATATCAATGACTGGGAAGATAATAGTTCTGAAATGACAAGTACAATCAGCCAGTTACATTGATCAAACAGACCTCACCCGGACCCCCGTAATCTGCAGCCTCCCTCGGTGACAGATCACTCCTGCAGATTGGATTAGACAGAGTGATTAGCCGGCTGTTAACACGCACGACAAGGGCAGCCTGCCGCCGCACCTACGAGGGGCACAGCACGCGGTGGGCGCTTCGACCGACAGAACGGATGTCACGAACGGGGGGCTGCTGTCAGGATTCCGATGATCTTACTTCGTGATGATTTATTAGGATTAATTCACTCGACTGTCCACACCGTTTGCTGACCGAGTGTGGCGGCCCCCCCAAACACCCTCCGAGCGAGAAGGACCCTTCACCTTCGACCGCGAGTGGCAAGCAGGGAGCACTGGGTGACGGCGTACCACGGCCAGTGTGGTGACGCTCGCTTGCTCGCTCGCCACGGCAACATGTGCCTAATTAATGACCCGGCGGTCACAGCTGTGAGAGTCAAGCCGGGGGTGATTAATTAAATTAGCCAGCAGAGGAAATTAGAGAGGAAAAAGCCAAAGTTTGATTGCTCCGTAATTAACTGTGATGCAAATAATATCTGCACTTCCAGCTCCCCGACTCTGGGATAAGGGGGCAATTAGGAGGTATGAGCGGTCCGAGCCGTAAACAAGAGCACCGCCACTTTCTTAAACTTCCCCTCGTCCAATAAGCCCTTTGCATTGCGTGTTTATTAGTCATGGAGGATAATGGCCGTCTTCATTAATCCCAGTCCTGGTTGCTCTTTTCTTCCACTGTGTCAGCTTCATTAAGGACACACGCGCGCACGCACACACACACACACACACACACACACACACACACACAGATACACACAGACACACACAGACACACACACACTCACACACTCACACACACACACACACAGACAGACAGACACACACACTCTCACACACGCACACACACACACACACGCAGACTGACACACACACACTCACACACACACAGACTGACACACACACACACACACTCCATCTCACTCTCCAGCCTTCAAACTACTGCTGTTCTTCTCTTCCTGGACAGAGGTAACGGGTTTTGTTGTCGGTGTCCTCGACGCTCGTCTGGTAAAGGCCGCCGTGCTCGATGTGCGCTGTAAATAAAGACTGATTGATACGACATTTTGTGATGGCGTCTCAAGGGACGGAGACCCCCACAGGGGTGGTGTTATGCTTGGGGTCAGGCTGATATGCTGGGCAGCCGACAGCATGGCGGGTGGGCCTCATCACATGGCACTGCAAGATCAGGTCATTTGAAACGGAGTCTTGGATTTTTAACAATCAGCATTTGACTTTTCTGAAGTGTTAGTTACTAAGAGCGCATGCAAAGTCAATACGACTTTTACAGAAAAATGTTCTTTAAATGTCAGGGGCTCTGGAAAAAACGTCTTACCAAGTGAACCTTATCACACATGCGTCAGCCAGAAATGAGGCCACGTCCTGTGCCAACTCAAGACATCATTTCTTGGGGGCCTTAACCAAAGTGAAGTACGAGACCGACGACGACTGGCCAATCAAACTTCAAATCACCAGCCATGCTGTTACCTTCAATGCCACAAAACAATTCACGTTTATAACACACGTAAGATGGACTTCTGAAGGAAGGGGGCAGCACGTCACTTGGGCATATGAAGCCTTCGCTCACCATCCTCTACACACCTTGACTTCTGATGCCCATCTCTTTACATCCAGAGTCTTCCTCCATGACTTAGATGGCATTTGATTTAATGCTGCCCCCTACTGGCACTTCAATATGGGGATGGGGGGGAGTTCACAGGTGCAATGGTCTTCCTTGTGCTAGAACTCGGGACACGTTGGCACCATGTGCACGTATATAAGGTGTCTCTGAACCGTCACACTATCACAATGACATCGGAGGTCTGCTATAACAAGTTAAGTAACATCTAACCAACAAGAGGTCCTCAGAAAACCCACTGACTTGTCAGTCCTGGCCTGAGCCTGAAGCCCCAGGTAGACAGATGGACCACCAGCACCACCACCATGGCGTCCTGTCGGGAGTGCAGAGGGGAAGCTGTCTGGCCACTTGAAACAGAAGATCAACGGATGATGGCAAAGTCGAGAGCAGTGCAAGCCCGGTTACTTATGACGGCGTGCCATTTTGTGTTTGAGGGCCACCGTCGATCACGACTTGGAGTTACGCAAGAGCCATGCCAGCCGCCAAGCAGACGAGGCCCCTGTGGGCTCACCCTGCTCTACGATGAAGCACACGAGGAAGGAGACAACTGAAGACACGACTCTTCTCACCTTGCTCTGCGAGGCTCCATTATGTCTGCACTGGGGGGCACCGCACTTTGTAATCTGACTTAAGCGATACCCCCGAAAGGCACGCCGCTCCACTGCCCTGCTCCCAGGAAAGTCAAAAATCCCTGCCGAGATGGAGAGGAGCTCACGGGATTAAGAGCAGTTAGCTGGAGCGTCTTAAAGAGGCGCCCTTTGACTTGGCAGTAAAAGCTCCTTTCACAGTGCCCGAGTGCACCGCTACTTTCTGAAATCCCCCAAGGGTTATGGCACAGAAACACACTGTTAGACAAGATGCGAAAAGGAGGACTGGGGCATCGCCTGGCGACACGAGCGCTATAGTCACAATAACTCACTGTGAGCTGCAATTAGTGCCACTGTCAGCTGTGTGCATTCATGCCAATTAATAAAGGCTACTGTCAAAACCAAAGGGGGAGGGGCTGTGCTGGTGCTGGCCGCGGGCACGCGCTCAGTGCCCCAGTACAAAAGGCAGGCGGCACACCTCAGAGCGGACACACTGTATATAGCGCCGCCGTGCGTGTCAGCTTCACCCACCAATCAGGAAATGCTTCCCAAACAACGCTGTCCTCCATTTATTTTACACTTTGAGTGGCAGCAGAGGGCAGCTGCACCTGCCAGCTCTACTCTTTCAGCTCCTATTCGTTACCAGGCGCTCGGTGGGCACTCCACACGCTGACGTGGGTCTTACCAGGGAATCAACGAGCCTGCACTTTAAAGTGAGTGCAGTCACAAAGCAAAGACGCCCAATAAAGCGGCGCCCGTCAGCCCAAGGTGGCACGCATGAAAAGGGACACCGCTGAATGAAGGACTGGCAGGGGACCCCCCCCCCCCCTCCTACAATAAGCCACGGCCTGGAGGCTTTGGGTTTTTTTAATAAAGTTTAAGAACGGAGCGACGCTCGGACCCTTCTCCAGGGACTGCCAGCCCACCGCTCCAATCAGCCATACGAGTCAGAATTGTGTATCAAACGGCCAGCGCAAAATTATGGAGTGAGATGAAAAATAAAAATGCACAAAGCGCCAGAAAGGGGGGCCGAGGAGCAGCTGCAATTGCGACTATTAGAATCATTCGTTCTGAGCCCCCCCTCCAAAAAAAGAAGATAATTGAAAGAAGAGAGTAGCCCAGACCTTGACAAGCGGGAGGTCAGCGTAATTGCTGCTGGCCATATTTAACATTAAGATAATCAGGCCATTAATTACCCTTTGGATCATTAAATCAGCCACTTGCAAAATGAAATTTCTGCCTCTATTACTCACTTGAGAGACCACGAGGGTGGGTTTTAATTTATCAGCCAGGAGCCCAGGACACAAAAGAAGCACTTCCCCCTTTATTTTTTCCTCTCCTCTTTTTTAAACAGAGCAGCGGTTTGCCCAGAATGAAGCCGTGAAGAAACTCGAGATCAGAACCTGCGTGTGAAGACGGCGGCCGGAGGAAAACAAATAAGAAGAACATCAAAACGAAGCAGCGGGACGCGCGTCGATTTAAAATACCGTAGACGTGGGCCCCCTATGTGAACCAAATGGTGCTCCATCATAAGAGTCGTAGTCGGCTCTAACGCAGGTAAACAATGCCGGTGACAAGAGTGACAACAGGGCTGTCTCCATGACGGACGCCACTTAGCAACCTAATAAGGAAATGATCCTTCATGATCACCGCTAATTTGGATGCTGACAGTGCCTTGTTATGTGTGCATTTGCTTCTGCCACTAAGAAGAGCTTTTAATTAATTCAATTGCTTCTTAATGAGAGAAGTGACATGTGGGGAGCAGATGCCACCCAAACTCAGCCGAGAGCCTCGGCTCCCATCATGTCTTCCTCTTCCTGCTCTCTTCTCCAACCTTGAATCTGACAAGACTGTGCGCCGTCTTTTAAAATTCAGGGACTCTCCAGCAACTGCTAACAAAAGGAGTTCTGCGACACAGAAAGGAGGACAGCGTGGAGCAGCCATGGACACCGAGACGCGCGTAATGGCAGCACCTTACATCAGACCTCCTCCACGAGACCTTTGGGGGGCCGGACTCACTCCAAGTCCCCTAAGCCGTGTGTCTGACGGGATGGCACGATATAAAATAAAGATGCTGTGCTCACTGTGAAGGGTGGCACACGAAACGAGTTGCCAACTTCAACTGTCGGGAGGAGGCCGAATAAGGCTGTGGTGCAGTGAGTGCTCTCTGCGCCCTAACCTGACAAACAGCCTGGCTGCACTGCGCCGGTGACAATGACCACAGCGCCAGCACAAGGGGTTGGGACGCAAAGAGGTATTGATACTAATTAGTGGGATCTGTGCAAAGCTCTGGCAGAAGGCTCAGGTTAATTGAGATAATATTGACCCTCCTCTAATCTGCTCTCTGACGCTAAATGAGCTACATGCCTCCAAAAAGGAACAATAAATGTAAGAGTGAATGGATGCAGCGTAAAAAATGGAAGGAAGCAAGATCCATACTGAAAGATTTTTTTGGGTAGTAATTAAAAGGGACTTTTCATGACTAATGATCCTGGTGTAAAATGGGAAGTCGATATTCATGTGAGCAGCAGTCAGGTCTAATTTGTTATGATCACTGGCACTGGCGTGGCGGTGCATCCTGCACAGTGAGGGGATAATTACAGGGTGGAGGAGAAGGCTTAGGCTCAAATACGCCTTGTCAAACCTTAAGTCAGTCAGTCCACTTCGAACTGCGAATCCGCTGCGGTCTCGGGGACGGGAGCAAAGGGAGAGGCGCGACGAAGCCCCTGGCGCTCCTCATTTTAGGTCGAAGCTACGGCCCGGTTCTCAGAAAGCTTTACAAAAATCACCAACTTCCCACACGGAACAAGAATCTGTCAGAAAGACCCCAGCACGTCATAACACTGCTATGCTACTGACTGACAGAAGAGCAAAGCCCGGCTTTGGAAAACACGAAGATGAGAAGAAAAAGAGCAGCTACTGAGCATCGTCACCATCACTGGTGGACAACTAGAGAGTGAGCGTCAAACGACACGTTTGTGAGGCCGGGGGTCCTAAAACATGAGTCGCCAGCGCCTTTAACTTGATGGGTGAGGATGGCACATAACGTTCAAGGTCTCCGAGCTAATCGTGGCGCATAGAAGTGGGCCGTTTGTCCAAACGGAGTCTCCACACTTACTCAGGTTTCCGCTCCATGGACGCACTGAACGATTAGCTTCAGGGGTTTGTCGGTTTGCTTTATATTTTTACGTCTTAAGTGCCCGTCCACACTTTTGTAAGGAAATGGTCCCCTAAAATGGGTTTTTGCTGGTAAGCCTTTAAAGGCCACTTTCATCAAATGACACTCAACAGGCTCAGACCGTCCGTGGAGAATATTCTCCCTAATTTGGAGTTTGTTCTGCACAAGCAGGTAAACGGACGACGGACAGACGGCCAGCCAGCATTCTGTTTACTGCTGACAAGCCTCACTCGGCAGCGCCATTGACGTCTGTGAACTAACCAGCAATCAGAAATCTGAACATCATGGCAGACGACAACCGGCTTCTTAAAATGGAACGCGATGCGCTCGTGGCCAAAATAACTAAATACACGAGTCCAACTGGTGAAACAAATGTTCTGCTTGTGTCTTCATTCTACAAAGCATCGCCCACACGGGCAGTAGCGGGGCTAGGGGGAGCCATACGTACCTGGTGGCGTCAGGGGCTGGCTTCATTCGGCCCTGGGCACTGCCCTCCCACACGCTGTTTGCCAGCTCATTGCCTATGGCCGACAGGACTTTAATGAGCTCCAGAGGCCACTCGTCCAGGTCCAGCGATCGCACTCTCGACAGGTGTGTGCCCAAGTTTCGGTGGATTCCTGAGCACTCGATGCAAATGAGGGCTCCGAGGTTCAAGCTGGCCCAGTCCGGATCTGCACACAAAGCAAAAGACTCCGTTAGGTTCAGCACAATAGAGCAGGGCGGGCTCATCCATTCACACACCGCAGCCCGGAGCCGGGGGAGCCTCCTTTGGAGTTTGGGACCACCGGGAGAACGTCAGACAGTGTGGGTCTGAGCTACTGTACCTCTGTGCCATACTAAGAGAAAAACGCTGCTGGCTCATTTCGTCAGCTACCAGCTGCGGGGGCCATTTGCAAACACTCCGCAATGAGCCTGAGCCCCCTGGCACCCCGGCGAGCCACAATCCAGAGGATAAACGAAGGAGGTCCTGCAGTCCAAAACGGGGCGCCGATTATGAAACACGCGGACAGAAGGCCTCGAACAGTGAGCTGCTTACTCCGCTCGTGGTCAGTGCCAGTGCATTCATTTAAAAGACACCTCTAGAGAGACCTGTACGGTGACGGTCCTGCAGAAGACGGGACAAGCGCAGTCAGGGCTTTAGGGTCCATTAGCCTTTCAGGGCAGCAAAAGGCAGCTGTCTGGAAGGAGCCTTCTGTGATGGAAATGTGCAGAATGTCCACCATGACGCCAAGCTGGCACACGATGTCAGCGTCCTAGGCCACTGCCGCTCGGACTAACACAACACAAGCCGAACACCTTCAGCCCTCCTCCTGTATGGACCCGAATACGCAGTTACACAAGAGCCTGGCATGGTGCCGACCACCGCCACTTGTATACGTGGGTTCTGCCAACTGTCAAGCCTCTCTGCATGGGCACTCATGGCTTGTGCTCTTGACCCCAGGACCAAATATACACACACACACTCACACTCAGTGCAGCCACCCGTGTCACGTTTGTCACTTGGCAAATGCAGCAAGTGGAGGAAATAGTCAATAATCAATAGCCAGCAACGGCCTTAGAGAGACAGAGGCTGACACGGGGGGCCTGCTGCCCATTAATCATCGCTATACTTAACAGCGCCACACACTTCGCTGAACGTCACACGCTATATGTGCGGGAGTCCTAAAATGGCATCAGGGTGACTGTCACTCGATGAGACAGAAGTGAACGAGCGCCATTGGTGGCCCAGACTCGAGCTAATCGTCTCCCCACACGTTCACTTATGCACAGCTCTCCTGAGGGTCTCGGCGGGGCGGAGGGAGGCCTGGAGCCTTTCAGTTGCGTATTCGCATTCCCAGTTGGTCTGACCGGGCCATAGCTCTCGGACAATCACGGAGATCCGGAGATCATGGATTTGTGCCGCGGGTCCCCCCCCACCTCAGTCAAGTCAAGTCAAGTCAGGTCAGGTCAAAATGAGCACAGAAGTGGCTTCCGAAGTGCTGCACATGAAAAGAAACTAAAAACAAAATCGACAAAAACAAAACAACAACAAATAACAATTAGGAACACAAAAAGCGCATCACGAGCACCTGAAAGCCAGAGAGAGAAACGCGTCTTCAGCAAAGCTTTACAGATGGACGGGGTTGGAGCTGCTCTCATCTGAAGCGGCAGGCTGATCCAGAACCGAGCAGCAGTCACTGCAAAGCACAATCGGCCTTGACGGCGGTAAGACCAGTAGCAACTGGTCAGACGATCTCGGGGACCGAGAGGGGACACAAGGGACGAGGAGGGCAGACAGATAAGCCGCGGCCATTTCAAGCACATCAGTTCTAAGACTGACTTTGGGAAGCCAACACTTACATGACCCCGTTAAGAGGCTCGCAGCAGGGTTTTGGACCAATGGCAGGCGAGACAGAAGAGTTTGGCCGACACCACTGGACAGTCAAGACGGGATGAAACACAACAGGCTTGGCTTCTGGAAAGAGCAACGTCTTCCAACAGCGTTCACCCGTCTACCCAACTGGACCGCACGGGTCTCGTAATGTTCACTAGAGGGCCTCGGTTAGCGACAGGCCTACCAGACGCACCGCATGGACCGACCGGCACAACCTCAGCTTTACTTTGATTTAAGTAGAGAAAATGTGACGACATCTGGCCCTTTACATCATCCAGGCAAACCAAAAGAGACCGCAAACAGTGGAAAGACACGACATGCTTACGGGAAGCACATCAGATGAAAAGAGAAAGGGCCCAAGTAGCTGAGTGTGGGAAGAGGACAAGTCAGCCAAACGAAGAGGAAAAGACCTTTCACAAAATATGAAGAAAACCAATTTAGAGCAGCACCTGGAACGGCAATGACACTCCTCAGACGTCACCACGGTGAGACATCGTCGTGAGAGAGATGACGGTGTGAAAGAGACATCGTGAGAGAGATGATGGCATGAGAGACATCGTGAAAGAGACATCGTCATGAGAAAGATGTCGTGAGAGAGAGAGAGACATCGTCGTGAGAGAGATGATGGTGTGACAGACACGTCGTCGTGAGAGAGAGAGAGACACTGTGAAAGAGACATCGTGAGAGAGAGACATCGTCGTGAGAGAGAGAGACATCGTGAAAGAGATGACGGCGTGAGAGAGAGATAGACATCGTCATGAGAGACATCGTCGTGAGAGAGAGAGACATCGTGAAAGAGAGAGACATCGTCGTGAAAGAGATGACGGCGTGAGAGGGACATCATGATCAACGGCGTCAGATCGAAAAGGACAGAATCAACAGACAGTCAGGTGTCATCAGGAGCTTGTAGAAGAGCCGTGCCAGTGCTGTAATGGTGTGTAAAAACGACTGGTGAACTTCAGGAATGGGATTAGCAGTTGACTGGGCACAACCTTTGAGAATAAGGCAGGTGAGACAGTGGTCTCAAATGTGACAGTAGAGGTGTGGACGCAGTAGGCCGGGGGGCATTAATAATACTCGTAGTCAAAGGCCCAGGAGTTTCAAAGACAGCAATTACAGCAGAGGGACAGCTGGTGGACTTGACATGGTGGCCCAACTGGGACAGACAGACAGACAGGTTCACAGAGCTCACCATACGAGAGTGGACGGCTTGTCACGCATGGCTAACGGCACCATTTATGACATTAAGCAGCACTTGGGGTCTA
The DNA here is from genome assembly GCA_026402145.1 of Polypterus bichir lapradei. Lineage (NCBI taxonomy): Eukaryota > Metazoa > Chordata > Cladistia > Polypteriformes > Polypteridae > Polypterus > Polypterus bichir. The sequence goes on along the minus strand of JANRMT010062816.1, from coordinate 23,901,205 downwards.
AGGTGTCCTTTTAATTTTGAACCTTTAAGTGCCCTCTGGTGATGGTGGTCACGCTCAGCCCTCCCCGTAGGCCTGTCTCAAGTGGCAGTAGGGGGTTTAATTAAGTGAAAACTGGGAGAGGTCATTCTAGAAGTTGTGTCACCAATAAAAGACAAGGCAGGTGGTCAGAGAAGTGCACATCACATTACTTCAGGACTGCAGATATTAAAACCCCAAAATAAAACAATGTGTGCCCGTGAATATGCGTGGGAACCTTAGACTGTGTCAGATTAAAAAACATCAATAAGACCTACAAGGTCCTTTAAGAGTCACGTCTGTTGTCCTGACAGGTCAATGCTAAAGTCCCCAATTATAAGAAGATTCCTCTTATTTTGAAGCAAAAAATGCCAAGCTGTGCTCCGTTTAGGTGGTCTGTGAAGTAAAGCGCACAACACAGGCGGGCGGAGGTGCAGACGATTCACACCATGCAGCAGCACCTCCACCACGACCAGAGGGCCTGTGGGAATTTCAAAAGTTACAACCGGGAGGAAGACATTCAGCGAATGGGCTTGGATGAGAGTGTGCAACGCAAAGCGCTCAGTCAACGTAAAGAATTACAGAATTATTATTATTCATAAATCGGTGCCAGGAGAGCCCTTGACGGCCGGGCGCTGCGCTGCCACTTTGGCCTAATCTGTCCGGAGGTCACCGTCTCAGACATTTTGGGTCTCCTCCAGATATCAAGCTGGTCTGGCGACAGAACGGCTCATCTGTCAAACTGTCCTTCAGCTCCAGGAATGACCCGCGGTGCCCAGCATGAGGGCCCCAAGCCTGTGGCAGTAAGACTGGGCCTTCAGTCCTCCAGAGCTGCCATGTCATTTAGGTGGTGTGGTGACCATAAGAAGAGTCGAGTTTCCAGCATTGGAGGTCATTAGTCAGGAGCAGAACCCGCGTGAAGTGGGGGACAAAGCGAGGCGCACACTGATGACATCTGCCATCGACAAAGCTCATTGAAACGACTTTGACGAGTGCAGAACAAGAACTCACAACGAGCAAACATGACTTAGCGTGCGAAGCGGGTGGCAGCTAAGAAATGAGCCCTTCAAAGTCGCCCTTCACCGGCGTGACGCTGATTTCCAATCCCACCCATTTCTTGATAAGACGACTCGGCCTGCCGGCCTGGTGAAGCGTTGGACTCCAACCTGTTGCTTTGGACTTTCTGCTGTCTCGGTGTTGTTACTCTTTCAAGAAATGTTTAAAAATCAATCACAGCAATTCATACCTTTAACTTTATATTAACTTGCATCGTTTAATTCATTATTGCATTCCATTCATTGTCATTTATCTTAGCTTGAAAAAGACCCCAACTCACGCACGGCTTCAATTAATAATTCATTCGGCAGCGAAGAGAAGCTCATTCGGTGTTATTTGCTCGCCATAACGTGATCAGCGTCAGATTCGCAACAACAATCTGCAGATTCTGCACCACTCAGCGCACCCCAGGACTAGGACTGGGAGAATCTCACTTCCTGCACCACTGATGCCCCCACCAGGGGGTCCGAGGGGCTGGACGGAGAGCGAAACGCACAACTCCTGCTTAGCGTCAGAACGTCCCTGAAGCAGGAGCAGCAGATGCTGCCAACAACCAACCTCACAGGGGGCTCGAGAGAGTCTGCTGGCATCGACATTCGACAAAGGGCAGCAGCGGGCGACTCTCACAATCTTAGGAAATGCGTGAAGGAAACCAGGAGGGAGTCAGAGTTTGAGCTGCAGCAAAATACACACGATAAGGCGAACAAGTCACGTCGGAACAGAGCCGAGCGACTGGCAAAACACACGTGACACAACGTTCACCTAAAGACGACAATTCATGTCATGCCAAGTCAATATTCTCCAACAAGTGCTTCAGATAACTGCCAGCTGCAGCTATGCAGACAACTATGAGGTGTGAGGAGGCTGCTGGGGCTGAAGTCAAGCACTCGTACAGGTGATGGCCGTCACTGTCTGCACTGGTGTGGCACTCGTACAGGTGATGGCCGTCACTGTCTGCACTGGTGTGACACTCGTACAGGTGATGGCCGTCACTTTCTGCACTGGTGTGACACTCGTACAGGTGATGGCCGTCACTTTCTGCACTGGTGTGACACTTGTACAGGTGATGGCCGTCACTGTCTGCATTGGTGTGACACTAGTACAGGTGATGGCCGTCACTGTCTGCACTGGTGTGACACTCGTACAGGTGATGGCCGTCACTGTCTGCACTGGTGTGGCACTCGTACAGGTGATGGCCGTCACTGTCTGCACTGGTGTGGCACTCGTACAGGTGATGGCCGTCTGTCTGCACAGGTGTGACACTCGTACAGGTGATGGCCGTCACTGTCTGCACTGGTGT
>JANRMT010062816.1:23851812-23894709 GCA_026402145.1 Polypterus bichir lapradei | reverse complement strand
AGGCACTATATAATAGATAGATAGATAGATAGATAGATAGATAGATACAGTGATGAAAGGCGCTATAATAGATAGAGAGATAGAAGGCACGATATAATAGAGAGATAGATGGATGTGAAAGGCGCTATATAATAGATAAAGTGAAACAAGCAGGAAGTTGGTGATCTTAACCTTCAAAAGTAAGCAAAGATCAATGAATGGCGGGTGTGAAATAGCTTCCCAGCCATGCATTGTGCCATCTGTGGGTAGCAGGAAGTGCCCTACTACTTTTAGTGCCCCTTTCCACTTGACCATGGGGACCATGAATCTCTGTGGCCAGGATGGGGTGCCAGTCTCTCAGTCATGCACTGAATTTTAAGCAGTGCCATGAGTGCCAGGTAAAACTGCCATGCAGCTGAAGAATCAGATGGCGCTTGCCAAGGTGACACTGTCCTGCCAGAATTCTGGATAAAGCAGCAACACAGGCAGCCTGGTCAGGTGTGACGACTGTGACTGTCCAGCCTGGCAGGCAGCTCTAGACGAGCAGGGCAGTCACTAAAATGTATGCCCACCACTCTGACCTGGAGCTTTTTGGAGGAGGACAGTTCCCCAGACATGGCTCCATGGGCAGGGAGGAGCCCTGGTGGGGCCGCTTTGTGTCACATTTGTGTTAACCAAGGTAGGGTCACCTCGAGCAACCAGCATGGCTTAACATGCAGACGAGCCCCCTGTGCTGAAGCTGTGGAGCTGTGCAGCACCATCTCCCGCATGTCCAGCTGGCACTGCCCCATACCAGTCTTCAAGTGCTCGAGTATAAAGCCGAAGTCGTCAGAGAAGCAGAATGGTGCACAAGGTGAAGCCTGAAGAGATTTCCTGGCGGCAGACTGTCAAGCCCCTGCGGTGGGCTGGCGCCCTGCCCGGGGTTTGTTTCCTGCCTTGCGCCCTGTGTTGGCTGGGATTGGCTCCGGCAGATATAGCGGGTTGGATGATGGATGGATGGACTGTCAAGCGCACTTCTCCGTCTTCTAGAGCAGAAGTGAACATTTTTCTCCTTTTGAACCTGCCGCTGCCCCCAACATGAACGGCCCGGATGCTCATTTAATGAAGGCTGGGCACCGCTTTGGCCATTCAGACGTGGCAGAGCAGCAAATAACGGAAGGGTGAAGCAGATCAGGGGGTGTGGCTCTGGCACCGAAACGTTCAATCACGAGACACTGGCGGCCAAACGGTTAAAGGACTGAAAGGATTTACGTTTTCAGAACGTCTTCACATTTGGAAGCGATTAACAAATTCACGCAGTTTGGACCCAAAGTGCCGTTAGGGACAAACAGATGGATACAACTAGGAAGGCATCTGACGGAATTTAGCTTCACCAGTAATGTGCCTTCAAAGGGGGCCGCGTAACGCGATCTGTCCTGTTTAAAATTCAGAAAGGGGGCACTGCGCACGGACGCAGCCTTGGGTGGGATCGGGGGACACACACAAGTCATCTGTTTATTAGAAAACAAATTAACAGTTGGTGCCACTCGCATACCATACCTGGCAAAACGCTGCTTAGCGGTGCCAACTGCAGCTAAACGTATCATCAGCTTACAGTGTGAGAGCCCGTGTGGAGTGCCACGCTGGCCACCCTAAGGAAGCTGTGGTTCACTGCCACATCCAGGTGGGCACACAGCCTACCCGCCCAGCCAGGGACCAGTTGGCACGTGTCATACTGGGCATTACGGGCTAAAACAACAACAATTCACATCCAAGACGCACAGGCAGGCACATCTGATTTTTCTTTTAGCATAAAACAATGGCAACATGAAAACAAGAGATGAGTGAGACGAGCGAGATGAGAGCCTGGCAAGGCCACATGGCCGCTTATCAAGGAGGACCCTTTGACGGCGGTCTGCGGGCTGATATCGTACCTGAACACTTCTGATGACACAAAAGCCGCTGGCAGAAGGAGACTTGCCAGGCGTGCAATAAACACGAGACCTGCAATGAAGAGGAGGAGAGCAGCAAAGGGCAGCAGGACGCCAACTTCGTAGGCCTAACTAACAAACTGGGCAGGAGCCCGGGCAGGACACGTGACGAGCGCAGCCGGGCCTCCACTCGGCCTAATGTGCTAATGTCTCAAGCAGGCGGCCAGCTCACGAGACACAGGCCACAACACGAGGGGGGACGAGGCGGCGGCCACCGTCACCACAAAGCCAGCAGGTCACTCAGGCGAGCGGATTACTGCTCTTCAGCGTCCCTTTGCTTTGATGAAGTGAAATACAAGAAAATGGCGACTGGGCCAGAGGAGGCTAAACGGGCATCAGTCGCAGGCCGAGTAAAGGCATTACCCTGAGAACATGACGGGCACACACGGGGCTCAACGTTTAAAGTGCAAGAACTGACCCCGGCTCTGCCCTCCGCCTCCCAGTGACACCCAACATGGAGCCCCAAGCACAGCCTGACCCAGCGTGGAGACGACTGAAGGGATTTGACTTTTAAAGCCCCCCCGAGAACTGCACCAACCCCTGGCAGGAGAAGCACAGAGCAGGAGGAGGATCTGAAATGGATCGAGGAATGCTGCCATGACAGCTGGGGGTCCGAGAAGCAGCTGCCGAGGCCTTTGGGCTTAGATGGTGCATGCACATCACACACACACGTGACACACACACACACACACACACACACACACACACACGTGACACATTCCAGCTTATACACATGTGTGTCACTTTAGTGGCCCACATGTCAGGGCCCTGCCAGAAGCACTCCAAGACTACTGTATAAAATAACTGAGTGGCACTGCCCAGTAAGACACCCTGGTCGAGTCCAAGGACCACCCTCCTCTTCTCCGAACACGGTGGCACTGCGCTGCTGCAAAGACTTCCTGCAGCTATGAACAAGCACTGCCCTCCCAAGGTGCCATCGCTGGCATCGTAGCTACACAACTCCAAGGGAACTGGCACCTCCAGCTGGATCCAGTAGGTTATCTAACGGAGTGCCCCTTAAAAATGAAGAAAACCAGCGTTGGTGAGGCACCAGGCTCTGCAGCAATGCCTTCTGTAACCAGGCTGGCAGGGACTGACGATGGAGAAGTGCATTAGTCATCTTGATGCCCCCCCCCTCCCCCAGTGTCCTGGACCACAGAGCAACCCAATTTGTGAGGCTGAGGGACTGGGGGGGTCAGAAATGGTGGCATCTCAGGGAGCTGTACTGTGACCCTTCCTTGTCACCCCGCAGCACTATTTCAGATGACTCGTCCCTCACAGGCTGCATTAATAATGGCGATGGGCTGGAGGAGTACGGGACGCTTGAGGGGGGCAACTCGCAAGACAAAGGAGCTGGCAGTGGACGTTCGGCACACCAAGGAGGCCATTCAGGCGCGGGGCTACAAGCGCCTGGGGGTCCGTATGAACGACAAGCTGGACTGGCCTGGCCAAGGAGATGTTGTACCGGCCCATAGTAGCCAGTGTGGGGCTCCATGCCGTGGCCTCCTGGGGAAGCACAATGGCTGAACAAACCTATCAGGAGAGCCTGTGCCATCACAGCACGGACCCTCGATGCACTGGAAGCTGTTGTGGAAAACTGGATGGCATTGTGACAGATCCCCTCCACCCCCTCCAGGAGGCGCTCTCCTGAAACCCCTTTAGCCAGAGGCTCGTTGCACCACAGTGGTGCCCACTGCTGTCCCTGTCAGTTTGTTAAGTTTATGGAGAAAGACCATTTTAAAATATCTGAGCAATATACAGTTATTCATTCATGTATTGATACTTACAGATCGATCAATCGATCGATCGATTGATTGATCGATTGTATTTGTCCTGTGAGTCGCTATCGTCGTTTTTACGTTTCTGCTGCTGTATGCTTGTGAACTTCGCCTCAGCTTTAATCAAAGTTCTCTGAGCTCCTTTAACACGTCTGTCTGCCCGTCCGTCTGTGCCCCTTATGGAGTATTTTACTAAGGGGGTGGCACACATGTGCTCAACACAAACAGGAGACCTGCTGCACAAGGCTGGCACTCCGAGGTCCATGGAGAGTACAAGCAGGGCAGCAGGGGCCTCACCGGTGCAAATACCCAAACAAGCAACGGAGTTGGCAGCAGCGCTCGCAGATGGTGATTTGGGGGAATTAATAGGCAGAGAGACCACGGGGCACTGCCTAAGGACCCTCTTTGAACCCGGGGAGTACAACTGACGCCGTGGCGTGTTCTGCTATTGGGAGTGAAGATCGACTTTACTGAGCGATCTTAAGGTGTTTCTGACAAATCCCGGGAAGTTCCTGCCAGGAAGTGCATTTCGAGAGCATTGGGGTGTAGGGTGGTCCTATTATTTGAATTCCACTTTGTTCCAAGGCCCAGCAGCAGGACTGACAGTGCGGGCCTTTTATTTTTGTTCCAAAAGTAGTCTGAACATAAGAGTTTGAGTTTCTTACCGCTCGTCATCCAACGACTTGTGCCAGTTCACCTCGCTCACGGTGCCCACTTTTCTAACGTTCCTAACATCACAAGTGCACTCTCACACTCGGCTGGCTGGCTGGCTGGCTGGCTGGCTGGCTGGCCTTCTGATTCCTGCTTTTGGACACATTTTGGTGTATTATGAGGAGGATTTCATCTAGAGGGCGGCACGGTGGCACAGTGGGTAGCACTGCTGCCTCGCAGTTAGGCGACCCGTCTGGGCTCGTTTCCCAGGTCCTCCCTGCGTGGAGTTTGCATGTTCTCCCCGTGTCTGCGTGGCTTTCCTCCCACAGTCCAAAGACATTCAGGTTAAGTGGACTGGTGATTCTAAATTGGCCCTGGTGTGTGCTTGGTGTTTGTGCCCTGCGGTGGGCTGGCACCCTGCCCAGGGTTTGTTTCCTGCTGGGATTGGCTCCAGCAGACCCCCGTGACCCTGTAGTTAGGATATAGCGGGATGGATACTGGATGGATGGATTTCATCTAGTGGTGCTTGAAATCCAACCTCAGGCAGACCCCATTTTTCACTGGGAAGCCCCCCCCGGGCTCAGAAATCATTTTCTAATCATAATTAAATTGTGGTTCCTTTTTGAGTGACAATTACCGAAAGCAACAAGCCAGAAAGCAGCAAGACAGCTGCGTAAATGGTGGCTCTGCTGCTTGCCAGTCAATTGGTAAATACAAAGGGCATTAGGCTGCATATCGTTGACCCCGCTAACCTAAAATAGCCGCCTATTAAAGGGCATCTGCTCAGACGTGACGGACCCCCATAAATGCATTGGCACCTCACTCGCAGGTGTCTACAAACTACAAAACTGGCATTTGACGTGAGCAAGCCAATCTAGCAGGGGCTTCGTGAAACAACACAACGCCCGGGCGGTCGGTCGGTCGGTCGGCCCACCCCAGTGAGGAGAAATATGAAGAAAAAAAAAAAAAACAATGGAAAGGTAATCTTGTCATTAAACAAAAAGCTCCGAGCTGTACCGCTTCTCGCAAGAGAGCCGAGGCAAGTCAATTTGTGAACTCTGACACTGGCAACCTTTAACGGCACAACAATATACACAATTTACAAGCAGGGTGGCACATGCAAATGACCCGACGCCGTCGCGCCGCTGAATTGCAGCCACGGAGAACATTATGAAGTAGCTGAAAATCTGGGAAGAAAAGCAAGACGGGGGGGAAAAGGGCAGGAAAGACAAATTAAAAGACTGTACTTAAATGTCACGGCACACTATTGCATGGTGACACAGATCATTACTCTTGATATGATTTTAAAACAGTAATAACCTGGAAAATATTACAGCGAGATCTAAATACATACATTACAAAGGGGGGGGGGGCACAGCAACCAAAGCAGACGTTACTTCTCTCTGGCGCAGAAGGAACGCGAGGTTCAAATGACGTCAAAGTACAAAAGCACAGCACGGGGACACAGAAACAAAAGACACAGGGACAGACGAGGAGGAGGAGGAGGAAGGCAGGCATGCTCCAGGCAAGGCTGACGGCCGGCATCAGGCGCACGTTCGGCCCTCGTCCGGGACCCTCTGGTCGCCTGGTATTTACCTTCAGCGTTGGCGCTGCTCGTGTTGTAAATGTTGCGCAGGCTACCAACACGATTTAGTTTCCACGCTTTACGCTTGGCTGCATCCAGGGAGCAGAGGAAGAGATTAAAAAGAATAAAAGAAAAAAAAATATATGTATATATAACTGTTTATGTGTATATAAAAAACACACACACACACACACACACACACCAAGACGGGAGAAGTCAGACAGAAAAGGGCAGGCGCCCGTTACTTACTGCCCGCCTGAACGCCCTCACAGCTCTCAAACCAGGAGCCCCAGAGCTGGCGCGTTGGACGACAACGACAAACGCCCGCTTCTGAGGAGGGTGAACAAGGGTCCGCTTCCGTTTCACACGCATTAAACTCGCACGCTAAGGCGTCGCTGCTTTGTAAACGTTCAGGGAGGACCTGCGGCCTTCAGACACAGACGTCCTCGCCATCTTCCATTCCGCTTTCTGCGCTCCAGGCCTCCTTGACCAAGAAAGTGAGACAGCAGCTGCTAGCAACTAATAAAGTTCACAGTTCAAGTGGCACGAGGAAGACGCTGGGTCAGGTGTGCAGAACATCTGCGGCATTGTGGGGACGCGTGAAGACCCCAAACTCGCCACAATCGGCCCTCGCCATTCGCATCATCGGCTTACTCACGCCATGTTTGCTCATCGTAAGGCCACCCCGTGTGCTCGCCGTGGTGTGACATCATCGCCGTGTCACAGCTCCAGCCCGCTCCTCCTTTGGCTGTGATCTGAAGACTGGCCAGTGCTCGGCCGTTTGTCCGTCAAGACTTTTAATCGAAACCCCACCTTAAATCACTTCTGTATTTACGGGACCTGGTGTGGCCAACGTAAAAACAAAGAGCGTCAACTGAGGCACAAAACACAGGAGCTTGGAAGGATGATGGCCGTCCCCCCGATCACTTCGACTAGAGGAGGAAATCCGACGTTGGGAGTCGGACGGCCCACCCTGCCGGAAGGCTCGTGCCTGGCCGACGTCCCGTGACTCTCCTACAGCCGTCCTTGACCAAAGCCAACAGGCCACGATGGCTGCCCTTCAGCCATCACGCGTGACAGAGGGGTGACGTCAGTCTGGCGTCAGGAAGCGTAAGGCGTTCGCTCCTATCGGATTTACCCAAAGTCTCACCAACACCACTGGCACTCAGCTATGGCACCGTCACCAAAAGTAAGACCAGCCCTCAGGGTGGTACAGGGTGTCACTATCCAGCAGAAGTGCCAAACACAGGATGCCAGCAGTTGTGACAATCAAGGCTGCTTGCTTAAGGAGGTTTTCCTGCACCAGTAACCCTGTGGCCCTCCAGAGTCACCACGAGACACGGCCCACGATACACCGCACTCACGACTAGCCAATCGCGTGACGGCGTTCAGGCCAGGACTGCGGGCCACCAGCCATCCAGATATTTAGACGAGCGAGAGCAGGACCTGGGGACGTCACACACTTGACATGTGGCCCGGCTGTGGTCACTCGACCCAGAGAAGTGTACAACTGCTGTGAAGTACTCGAGGCGCGCGCGCGCGCACACACACACGTGCACTAACGACAGCGTCACGCCGGGGTCTGTGTTTGTGTGTGATTTGTACATCCTGAGAGTTAACGTTTACGACATGCCGAACGTCAGCAGCCTGGCACGGTGGTGAGAGATGGCACCGGACCTCCACGTGCCAGTCCACCTCCATTCTCCGATTCCTCGTTTGAGTGTCAAGCGTAACGATGAACATGGAGGCGAGTGCCGTGAATCCCAATCTCAGTAAGCGCTTTGCACGTCGACGTGATGAACGATTATTTACAGGGAAAGCGACGAAAGACACGCTGCCCCCAGGAGCCCCTCCAGACGCGGCATATTTGCCACATAATTCCAGCCGCGCACCCACCGTTAATGCCCTTTTATAAGGCGCTAAGTGCCGGCCATTAGATCTTGAAGAGACGGCCCCGTGTTTTCAAATGGCAGTTGCCTCATTGATCTTCATAGCTAAAGAGAGACTCGCTAAATGGGAAAATGGCCGCCAGCAGGTTACCTCCATGATCAGCAAGCAAGACAGAAATGCGTGGCTCACCAGCAGCACACGGCACCTTGGGATAGCGGACGCTCTACCATTTATTATTATTGCTAAATAATTGTGCAACAAAACATTAACTTTTAAATTCACTTCACCACTTCATTTTTACAAAGGGCAATGAGGGAAGAAAACATGGCAGGGCCAAACATTACGGAGTCGTCTCTCCGCGCACCGCCGCCGAGGTCATAAAGGATACGCCGGCGCTCTCAAAGGCACGTCAAACGCCAAAGCCGCTCCGTTCAGGTGTCTTCGTGGGCCTCTTACTACACGGGCAGTCTTTTAAAAAAACGCCTTTCAGGCGAGTTATTAACGCGGAAAAGGACACAGCGGGGGACTGCGGGCACAGATCTACAACGGGGGACTGACAAGACAGAAAAATCTTCAGGTGACACGATGTTACTCCAAACCGCACTAAGGTTTTGTTGGGCACCCAGAAAAGAATGAAATGAGTTCAAATAAAACACATAGGGGCGGCACGGTGGCGCAGTGGGTGGCGCTGCTGCCTCGCAATTAGGAGACCCGTCTGGGTTCACTTCCTGGGTCCTCCCTGTGTAGAGTTGGCATGTCCAAAGACATGGAGGTGAGGTGCACTGGCGATCCTAAATTGTCACTGGTGTGTGTGCCCTGCCCGGGGTTTGTTTCCTGCCTTGTGCCCTGTGTTGGCTGGGATTGGCTCCAGCAGACCCCCCCGTGACCCTGTAGTTAGGATGTAGCGGGTTGGAAAATGGATGGATGGATAAAACGCAGCTCAACTATGGACAGTACAGGGTGGTCCACATCTAATTATGCAGGCCCAGATCGTCCGGATGACTTTGATTTATGGCGGGACGATTCCAGTTCAGCGTGAAGACGATTCTTCATGTCGTCAGTTTCCACACTTCTCAATGGTCCGGGATTTTTCGGGTGATTTTCTATGTGATAAACTTAATAAGTTATAGCGTAATGACAACAGCATAATTACATCTGGACCTCCCTATAAATGACACTCCACACGCGGCAAAAGCTGACCCAAGAACGCAGGACCACGGAGATCACTGGAGGAATGTTCGTTATTTAGGAATCTTTAAGATAATCCAACTCGATTCATTCTTTTATGGGCGGGTTTAGTCAAATGTGATCAACAAAATCGCAAGACAAGAAAACAAAGTCTTTACTTTTCAGTACATTTTTGAATAAAATCAGCGGACTTCAAAATCTTTTTTTTTTTTTAAATATATTTTTTAGCCCCCCCCATGGCGCACAGTCCTCAGCACGCTGGGTGGGAAGGAGACAGACAGAGTGGAACCAAACTGAGAGGTGACACGCGTTCCTGTTCGTTTGTCACGGTCAGACGTCACACTCGTTTGAGCATCGAACCTTCAGCCCAACATTTGATCCAAATCACCGAAGAGGCACATTTCTACATAAAAGACGAAAAACGTGCAACACGCTAAACACTTGAGCTGCGCTCCTCAAGTCATCTGACAAACTCCGTTTTTAACATTAGTTGGTCTGAAGTCCCAGCACTTGTCACGCAGAGCGTGTGTGTGTGTGTGTGCGCTAAACGTATAATTTGACGTCAAGTTAACACACAAATCCCAGGCCAAAAGCGATGAAACGCTGCACTGTCACCCGAGATCACCAGCAGGCAAAGTCTGAAGGAAATGTGGGTGCAGAAAGTGACAGTAAGAGGAGACCCGTCAAGGTGAGTCACGTGACAGGTGGGCGGGACCGGACGCTGCCGAGTGAGAAGCACATGCCAGGTGCATGCTGGGTCAGGTGTCGTCGGGCCACGGGGGGGGGGCTCGCTCTGGTAAGCAGTTATACGGTGGCCGTGTGGCGATCCAGACTGCCAGGAGGTCACCATACCTCAAGAGAGCCTCGAGGGCCTGCAGGACGTGAGCACTGAGGACGAAGGGTTAAAGACATGTACAGTAAAGGACGCCGCAGGGACGGGGTGGTGAGTCAGTGGGCACCTGAGCGTCTCCTGAAATGGGCGACCTGGCACAGACTCCAGTGCTGCTGGATCAGGCTTCAGCCCTCTGCCACTCCCAGCATGCCACGGCAGAAGAGGCCGAAGGCACCATTACTTTATAAAATTCACAATATTACACATCCATGGAAGTCGTTACCATGTACTTTAGATGATCACCTCAACCGGAGAACACGTCGGGAACTCGGGCCTCGCGGATCTCAATCCAGCACTGCCTTCAAGAGTGGCCCACAATCAGGGTTAGGGAAGCGCGGTTGAGAAATGTTGTATAAAACGTAAAAGTGTTTAAATGAGCTGAGCGCACGCGACGTCTAAGAGGCCACAAGGCACAGTGGCGGGTTTGCTCCTGCCAGCCAGGTAACATTGGTGTGTGCTTACCCCTGTCCCGTCCCGTCCCGTCCCGTAAAGGTCTAACATTCACATCACAATAAACACAAAAATGGCACATCGCCCACAAGGAAAGGCCAGCGGAGCAGGCCAGAGGTGTCGTCAAGGGCCCACGGCACATGGAGGAGGACGTACAGAGGATGTGAAGGATGACGGCTACTGTGGTGGTCTCGCTCGTATGTATTGAACCTCAATCCTCAGCCCACGGCGCACGCATCACATGGACTCGCCAAGCAGCATTCCCAGTCTTCCTGGGGAGGAGGAGATTCCATGGATATTTGAAATCCATTTCCACAATTAAAAGTGGGATGCACTGCCTTTTCTTATTAGATGCCACTGATTGGCACATTTTTGCCTACAGGGCTGCGACTCCCACTTTAACTTCAGTGTCATAAACAGCAACGCACTGCTGCACCACCGCACAGTCCTTAGCATCTTCTAAGGAGTCAAGTGGCAGAATAACAATGCATTGTGGGGCTTCGGCAATTCCCACCTCCACTCACTCTGCTTACCTCCCCTGCCAAATCGTTCCACTCGCTGCACTTCTCATCCCTACGGAGGGTGGCTCAGGATGGCATCATGCCCTGCAGATCCACTAAACATCCTTGGGCACCGCAGAGCACAATTGTGGTCGTGTTGCCTTGGAAGGGCTGCTAGCGTTGGTTTGGCGTTTCAGGCCGAGATGGCAACACTTGGCGTGTTTGAACTGGGCATACAATATAAGGCTGGCCATTGGCTCCAATTACCAGAACATACGACGAGGCAGCAGAACCACAACATCAGCAGGCAGAGCTCCGAGTCCAAAGGCCAACAAGCTTTCCTTGGCGCTCATTTCTACGGATCACAAAGGAGGAGGCTGAAGGCCAGAAGACGCTCAGCAACTCACAGGCGTCGGTCACCGAGCGCCACAAGTGACGATGGGCTTCTTTAAAATGATATTCATACTAAAGTGAAGTGTTCAGTAGCACAGACGTCCACCGTCATCAGGACGATCAAACACAGCGTCAGGTCCTCACACAGTGCCAGGCAGGTCACACCGCGGCCTGAAAGCGCAACTAATTATTTGAAGCCTTCTTCCCTAAACTGCTCCACAGTCTAATTAGGGGAAAAACTTTTTAGTGCCATTCATTAACAAGGCCAAGAGTAATTTATTGAGGCTACCTGTGCCTCCGTGTAAGCTTGGAGTCATTTGAAAATTAACGGAGTAATTAGAAGGCATAACCAACATTTGATTGTGTGCCACTCAACTGGCTTCAACGTTTTTATGTCTGGAAAGGACTCATTTACATAAATAAGTGGCATGAAATAAAAACGTTCCGACCACACCGTTATGCTTGTCCTTGTACATTAAACCATGCAGCCTCACAAGCTTAGGCACAGGTAGGCACGAGATGTGTCCGCCTCCCGACCTGGCACATGAGGTGCCCGCAGATTCGGTGACACCCGCACACGTGCATGGACGGCATTGTGGCCTCGGCACGACTGTGCGCGCGCGCACACACACACACACACGCACACACGCACACACGCACACACGCACACACACACACGCGCACACACACACGTGTGTAAACGCGCTGTCACCGTTTCAAAGGCCTTTCCTGTGGGGTCTGCAGACAATCCCGCGATACTCGGGTACTCAGGTTAGGCTCAATAATCAGAAATGAAACGGCGAGAGAAACAAACAGAAGTGGCACATATTAAAAAAACACACCAAACAACAACAAAAGCAGCCCATGGTCAGACACTGCCTTCTGACTGGACCACCGCAGCCCGTGGCGCCAAATCCAACTGTGACTTCAATGAGGCTCCACAGTGCAGCCTGGTTTGTCCCAAGTCCCCGGCCCGTCACTTCAATGCTGCATTTAGGCCCACTTAGCAAGACAACCCCCTTGGATTTAGAATGTAAAACACAACCTTATTTATCTTAAAGCGAACACTGGGGGGCTCTGCCCGGATGTACGATTTCAAGCGACTGTTCATTAGAACGCTCTAGACGAGAACGGGCCATTCAGCCCAACAACGCTCGCCAGTTCAATACGCACAATACATTTCAGCGAGTAGTTAGCCACATTAACGACAGTAAAACGGAATCATTTGAAGGAAATTCATGTTTCACGTTGCGTTCGCGGTCTTCGTTGCGTTTGGCTTTGAAATGAACACACAAATCCTTTTTAAACGCACGCCTTCATCGTAACCCTCCAGTAAAAACACACTTTGAACTGTCGCCGACTCAAACTCGAAAGCCTTGCACTGTCTCCACACCTCTGTCCGTATACTGGATCTCGTTTCGCCGTTGCGTTTATTTCACCGCGTGATAACGGCCGCTTGTCGGCGCTCTTTAGTACTTTCATTGTCTCTGCCCTGCTCTGCCTCTTTACGACGTTCTACTTTGTCTTTTATTTCCGACCCCAATTGGACCTGCGAGGTTTTCAGTTCCACTCGGCCCGAGCGGATTATTGCTTTTCTTATTTTCTGAATTTGTACTTCGATTATTTTTATTGGGGGCGGCACGGTGGCGCAGTGGGTAGCGCCTGGGTTCGCTTCCCGGGTCCTCCCTGCGTGGAGTTTTGCATGTTCTCCCCGTGTCCTCCCACAGTCCAGAGACATGCAGGTCAGGTGGATTGGCGGTCCTAAATGGTCCCTAGTGTGTGTACCCTGCCCGGGGTTCATTTCCTGCCTTGCGCCCGGTGTTGACTGGGATTGGCTCCAGCAGACCCCCCCATGACCCTGTGTGAGGATATAGCGGGTTGGATAATGGACACCCAATTCGGATCTTTCTCTTATGGATCTCCATCTGGAAGGCACACACACACACACACACACCACAGCTCTGACAAGCACTGTGGTCACCCCATCAAAGGGAGGCCGAGCAAAGGGTCTTGATTAGACTCACTGCTGGGGTCTCACTGAGACAGTGGAGAGGGGGCACTAGGAATCACAATCAGCCAAGTGGTGAGACGCCAGAGTCTCACTTGCTTCTTCTTCCCAAATGTGAAAATGAACATTCGCCACACTGGCAGCCTCACGTGTGTGTGTTAGTGCCACATCTGACACGCTAGCACTCCTCTTCTGGAACAGAAATGTGGCATTATCCATCTTGCCTTCCAGAAAGCATCTGAGAAGGTGCCATATGAGAGGCGGGCATCCAAAGAAAAGAAATGGGCGTTCTGGGTGTGATGTGTAGATGGGCACAGAACTGGCTAGCTAGCACATGGGAGGCAGAAGGTGATGATGGTGTGAAGAACCTCATCAAACTGGGCGACAGTAACAGTGGTGTCCCGCGGGGGGCCGCAGCCATTTGTAATCTGGATGGCAACATCAATGACAAGCTGGTTATGTTTGATATGAGGAAGAAGAGCAAACAGCGGAGCATCGGTCGGGTCACCACAGAGGGACTTGTGGACGATGACATCACACAGAGAGAGTAGCCATGTCAGACGTGAGCACACAGTCGGGGGGCTCAGCGTTAGCAGCACCCCTGCAGCTTCGGCCACACAACGGAAGACGTCCAAAGAGGAGAGCGAGGAGGGCGTTTGAAATGGTGAAGGGCCGCAGTCCAGAGGATCAAGACGGTGACACTAAAATGTCACGTGGGGGACAGCCGCTCGATAGACACACAGACTAAGTGACCAAGCAGCGTGGTGGGCAGGAGGACTTTAGGGGCCTCGGTTCTGTGACGGTTCTGATGTTGTAAAGACAGAGGTGCCTGCAGGCTGGTGGGGGTCTTTGGCTACGTGCCAGTGGTTTGGCGGGCCTACCGACGGTCAGCAGTCACGTGGCATACGGCTCTCGTTCTGCCCACCTCAGCCCGCTACGTCTAATAAGCGTGGAGTACCTTCAGATTTCTAAACTGGCACCAGGCAGAGTAGCGGGGCCTCAGCGCTCGTACTTTGTTCTGACAAGCGGATCTTTCACACGTCTGCCTTTCTGAGCTGCCAGTCTCAATGTCCTTGACGTCTTTATACTTTTGGTAGTTACTGCCGTCACGTGAACATCCAAACCCACCGCTGTCTACATCTACACAGTTCATAATCATTAACGTGAAATCAGTGTGGAAAACAACCCCTCGAGACCCCGATGGCACCAGCGTCTGCAGTGAGATGAAAGGCGGCATTGGCATCAGGCTCATATAAATTGAGTAAAAACCAGGCTGCTGCCCCTTAAAGGTGAGCCAGTCTTATTTCTACAATGTCTGCCGACTGGCAGCACCTCCTCTTCAAACTCTTTCCATGTTCTTCAAAGTCCTAATTGGAAGCTTCTCTTTCTACTGGTTTGATTTTGATTCCCCTTCATGTCGAGGAAGCGGCAGGTCAGCCGCTCGAATACGCAATTCACCGCAGGATTCCTCGCACTAACAGGCACCTCCAAAAGTGGGATCCGATTTCAAAGATCCCAAGCACTTAAAAGCAGCTAATCAAAGCTATAATTATTTAATGAGGGCTACTTAACCCCGTCCAGCAGCGCTGTAATTGTTTAACTGTCTATGAATGGCGAGATTTGTTCACGGCTAATAACGGGCTCAGCCATACCAGACCCGCACAGTAGCAGCAGGAGACACTGGACATTTACACTTGAAGAATAAAAATCTTCTACAAAAGTACAAGAAAATGGATGACAGACACACAGAGCCTCCCATTTGCTCGAGCGTCGAGGACTCTGCCATTTAGTTCAGATGACACGACGGACTGAACATCACCTCGCACTACAGCGTCAGAAACACGTATGAACGGCAGGAGCAATGCATTGTGGGCTGCGAGCAGGAGGCCAGGCCAGCACGTGCCAGAGAGTCGAGTGGCATTAGGACAACATAAACACGCACTGCAGCTTCCAAGTGGGGGGGGCGCCGCCCGCCGTCCAGCAGGTTCGTGTGGAGCGGCAGGACGGACGGACCTCACGGCCCCGTAGACGGGCACTTCGAAGCAGCGGCTCAAGTAATGGACGTGAAAACGACAGGATCGTCGATTGTGTCTCGATTAACGGTGAGCAATACAAATAAGAAGTGGGGCAGCAACACCTCGTGGGCACTGCTATACCAACTTGGTCAAAAAAGAAAGAAGGGCCCGAATATTAAAGTAACGTGACGGTGGCACGGAGGGTCTCACTGCTAAAAGACCGGGTCCAGAGGCTGGCGCTCCTTTAGACCCGATTATTGACCGTATGGGAAGGAGAGCCACCGTGTAAGAGTACCGTTTCTGCTGACAGAGGAAGGCTATTGAGCTGAACGCCTACCACAGGTCTTGTATCGACTGCAGAGGGTCTGCGACACATCGATTAAATACAAGAAAACAAAACCACTTGGAATCCATTTAGAAAAAATCCTTGATAACACAAAGAGAGAAAGACATGGGGGTCTTGGAGATGCCCCTGGCACCCAGCTAAAGGCGCCCCCGCAGGCACAGAGTGGCCATTCACCCCCCCCCCCCCCCCCAAAGGAGCAGAGGGGTATTCTGTTATGCCCTGGAAGTGTCGCTCCTCACTGCTCTGATGATGATGATGATGATGAGACCTTGGATGGGCCGAGCTGTCCGTACCTGAGAAGCAGGACCCGTCTCAATGAATAACATGAAAGTGACAGCGTGATCCTTCATCAGGTCTGCAGCCTGACATCAGTCGCAGGCAGAACGCACAAGTGTTTAATGGCTAAATTGGGAGACTGTTACTAATCGCTTATTGAATAATGAAAGTGACACAGCTGATAAAAGATTTCAATACTCTGGATTATTTATAATATTTCACTTAAGTGCTCGGCTGAATAATGGCTTCCTGGGGCACACGAGGGAGCGCACACCAAGTCTCTGCATTTTACAAAAGTGTGAGCCGAGTCTCCGTACTCCTCTGAGAGCGGGCGGGCAAGTGGGCGCTGTCCCCTGTATAACTGGCACAATGCAAATCATCAGAGAGTGCGCCCTGTAAATCAGAATTCACGCTTCTGACGTGAGCGCGTTAACGCACTTACACCTCGACGCCGAGCCGTGTTCTCATCCTCCCGGCACCGCTGCACACACGCACGGCGACGCTGGTTTTGCAAATCATTGATTTCAGTGAGAATCGGACTGGGAACAAATCCCCAGAGCAGCTTTGTAGGAAGTGTGACTGGAAGGCTTTGGAAGTTACGGGCCCTGAGAAAAGCAGCAGTGCCTGAACACTAAGAGGCTTCCATTTCTGTATAAAGGCTGTTGTTGCTTAAAAGTTAATGTGCAACTGTCAGAGTGAAGTGCAATAAAGATTTATGAGCTTTAAATGAGCTCACATTCATCATGAGGGCCTGCACAGCAGCGTCGGGCACAACTAGCCCTTCAGGGGAAGAGCGAGAGCGAGAGGGGCTGGCGAAAGTGTGAGAAAATGGACTCCGACTAAACGGCTGTCCGCTTGTGCCCAGCATACAGATGGACGGACAGACAAAACGGCAACGCTGGCGAGGAAGAAGAAAGAGACGCTTGAGCTGCTTGGTTGGAGCTTTCATCGGGATGCTTTAAATATAGCAAGGCCACGCAGTCATAAATATTAAACTCTGCTTTATTTAATAAAGAGGAAAGAAAGCTACATTAATCCTCTTCTGGGTGCCATTCCCCTCCCATGGTGCCGAGTACTTGGAGTTCATTTTCTCCTTCACTATTGATACTAATCTCTCTTTATCTCCTCATTAGGCACATCGGTGAATCCAGGACTTGAGCACATTAGTGGCTATTAATGCTGCAGAGGCATTCGGCAGACAGCAGCAGCCGCCGAGGCCGTGGCAGATCTATACTGATGAAGCTACCAGTCAGATCACGACGGTCCACATTCGCGTGACACTGCGCCATCAAATACAAATCGATGCTGAAATACGGACCCCTCCATCCGGCTCCCGCACCATCCACAATACTGAGGTTGGCTAAAATAATCGGCTTTCCTATTAAAACACAAAAGAAGGATTAAAAAAAAAAAAAAAAAAAAAGAGAGACCTTGGCCCTAGCAGAGTCACCCAGACTGGCACTTTACTGAACAAGCATGGCACTTGGCAAAAGGAAAACCAACCCGCTATATCCTAACACAGGGTCACGGGGGGGGTCTGCTGGAGCCAACACAGGGCACAAGGCAGGAACAAACCCCGGGCAGGGCACCAGTCCACCGCAGGGCGCGCACACACACACACACACACTAGGGACAATTTAGGACCGCCAATGCAACTAACCTGCATGGCTTTGGACTGTGGGACGAAACCCACGCAGACACGGGGAGAACATGCAAACTCCACACAGGCAGGGAGGACCCGGGAAGCGAACCCAGGCGGGTCTCCTAAACTGTGAGGCAGCAGCGCTACCCACTGTGCCACCTGGAAAACCAACAGCATTTCAAAAACTGCCAAGCAGTATGATGTTGGTGAACTTCGATGTGTGTGGGGTTACCAACTTGTGGCACGTTGTGCTGGCGTAGGGACTGGTGCCCTGTGACTCTCACCGGACTACAGGTGCATAGCAGCAGTAAAATAATAAAAGGCTTTTTCAACAAGCAGAGAAAAATGAATATAAAACAATGAGAGATAAAACAAAGAGCACACCGCTAGACTTTACAATGTGTAATACAGCAGGACGCAAACTCGGCAGGGCAGCCTTACTGACACATCTGACACGTGCAGGATGAAGAAGTCAGCAGAGAAAGGAAGGGAAAGAGGAGTAAGTGCAGCAGAGGAAGATGAAGTCACAGCTCCAGCGAGGCCAACGAGGGATGGCACATTACAACTGCCATCCTTGTTCAGATGTTTGAATAAACCGGCGGCTTTGTGCTCACAGCTCACACTTACGGACAACGAGCACGGATAGGAACTTTACTTATAAGAGTAAACTAAAAATATGACATTGAATCGAGGAGGACTTGTGTTCACGTCTGTGTATTCTGTTGTACTGACACCCAACCTACCTGCTAAGGGGTCTCTCTCTGAACTGCCTTTCCGGAGGTTTCTTCCATTTTTTTTTGGCCCTGTGGGACGTCCTGAGGGTTCGCGGGATCCCCTCGAGGTTGCTGGATATCATGGCCGGTCTGCCCACTGGTACTGGGAGTGCTGTTCAGAGTGGAGGCAGACCCTCTGTGTTGATTGTTGGGTTCGTCAGCGGTGTGTTCTGCTCCTACTCTGTTCAGTGCTGGCATGCACTGGGCGGTGGGCAAGGTCGTGGGGTCCAGTGGCCGTGGGGCATCAGTTGGTGAAGTGAGATTCACGGATCTTGACTTTGATGACGATGCTGTGATCTTCGCGGAGTCAATGGAGGCTCTGATCGGGGCGCTCGAGAGACTGAGTGAGGAGTCTGAGTGTCTGGGCTTGTGGGTGTCCTGATAAAAACCAAAGAGCCAGGCCTTTAATGACCTCTCGGGCACGGCCATCAGTAGGGGGTCTATCTGCAGAGAGAGTGTCGACCTCATCATCGAGGGGTTTACTTACCTCAGCAATGACATTCATGTCTCTGGTGACTCTTCCTGTGAAGTCAGTACGGACTGGGAGAGCACGGGGGGGTCATGAGGTCACTTTAAAGGGGTGTGTGGCACTCCCGATATCAGCAAAAGGACGAAGGTCCAAGTCTTTAGAGTCCTGGTGCCCCGTTATGAGACACGGACGCCATCCAGTGTCCTGAGACGAAGACTGGACTCATTGATGTGTGTCTCTCCGGAAAATCCTTGGGTCCCGCTGGTTTGACTTTGTGTTGCTCGTGGAGTCCCGAATGAGTCACATGACCTGCACTGTGAGGGAGTGTCAGTTACGGCACTACGGCCACGTGGCGCGTTTCCCCGAGGGTGATCAGCTCATAAGATCCTCATTGTTGGGGACCTGAGTGGCTGGAGCAGGCCAAGGGGTCGCCCACGTAACACCTGGCTGCGGCAGATTGAGGGTCATTTCCGAAGGGTGGGACTGGAACCGCATGTCTGCCTGAGGGGTGGCCAACCGGGATCCCGAGTATTTTCATTGTGTGGTGGGTGCGGCAACGCGCTGTACCAGTGCAGGCTCCCCAACTTGACTTGACCGGACTCCTTGTCATGTCAAGGCTGGGGGGCTGTCAAGAGGCAGGGCCTGTTAAAGCCCATTGTATTGTATTTTACTGTAAATGACCGCAATCACCAGGCCCACCACAAGAGCAGTTCAGCCTGAAAAAGAGCAGGAAGATCACTCAAGAAGTTGCAGTGTGGTATCCATTGTTATTTTTCGCCTGTTCTCAGACAGTTATTGTGAATTGACGTTTTGTTGGAGCCACAATGTTATTACACGTCAATTCAATGGCCAGAGAGCCATCACTTCTACAAGGACACTAAACGATTGATAGCCATCCCTCCATTACCCTATTACGGTTGAGGCATCTTGGCGAATGTATTTTTATAAGACTCTTCACCAAAGTGAAGTTTGGACAACTGGAAAGACCACCTGGCACAAGGCAATCACTCAACGCAGCCAGTCAAGTAGGCCCAGAGCTCATGCCAAAGGCTCGAGAATATGCCGATCCTTTAAGGACACACAGTACACGTGCCACATTTACCCCAGAGGAGACACAATTAAAAAGAGAAAAAGACGAGGCAAACAACTAGAAATACACCAAGTAAACACATGTATACCCGAGTAAAGCGGAACTGAACAGGAGAGCCTTCACCAATCAGCAACACTGCCATGAAACGCCAAAGAAAAAACAAAATCACGTAAAATGCCTACAAGTCACATGATATGCTTTATTACAGAAACAGTTTCACAAATAAAGAAAAGACAAAAAGGAAGCTGAACTTTAGTGCCATGCGCTGTCAAAGAGCTAATCGGGTATGTGACAAAGGAGCGACAGGCCACCCCGAGTGCCAAGCACACAAAAGCACACCAGCAGTGTAAGACGAGACACGCAAACTGTGGCGCTCTTGACGTGTACGTAATGACACTGGCCGGTCACCGTCCAACCCGCAGGGTCACGGAGGCCACAAAGCTAAACTTCAATGAACGACACGGACTTGGGAAGTGAAGCACTGCAGAAGTGCACAGGGGTTAGGAAACGGATGGATGGACTTTGGGGGTAAAAGAGATAAATAAATGGCCGTGTGTCTTCACCTCTGGACGGCCGCTCAGTATTTCTGACAGCTAAATGAAGTTTTTGCAAGGTTCTCTTCCAGAAACTCTCCTCTGAGAGCAGCATACGCTGTTCTGAAGCTCTGATTTTTAATTTTCCGCTTCACACAACCGACAGAGCAATTGTTTCCCATTAAGAGAAGCAACAGACAGCAGCAGCTTATAGGCAGCCATCTATGTCTTTGTGAATGTTCTCCATCCATTCAGATTGTAAAAAGCCTACTATTCTGCACTCATCCCGATGATTAACCCATGGAGCCGCCATTATGAGACGGCTAAACTTGTCAAACTGCACACCTGTAACGTGAACGTCACCTACCCGCTGCTCGCCAGGCTCCAGGCTGGGCTTCATTTGTGCTTGACGGTGTTAACTCAGCAATCTTAAGAGGGTCTTTCTACATCAACCTCCCACTTACTGGATCATTTCCAGAACGTACTTCCAGTGTCTGCTGAAGGATTTCTGACCGCGTTCAGTGCTCGCCTCTTCCTATATAACTGCGAGTTTTTAAAGACTGATTATATTAAACAATTCAAAGATGATAATTCAGCAAGTACACCTGACACTCAACTACAAATTTCTGTCCACCTTTACATTTCACAGTTTCTTATATGCATGATTTTTTGCAATCAGCTGAGAAATGTAATCCTAATTCCTCGATCGTGCACAGTGTTTGAATTATAAGAGACGCGATGGCTTTGTGGATTTGGAGCATCGGTGCAGGCACTGCCAGACGACACATGCTGGGGGGTCATGAGACACACTGAGGGCTCATCTGATGAAGGTGAAAGGTGTAAGTGGCCTGCAAAAGACAAGTCGGCACAGAACCAACTTGGTAAAATACAACTCGGCGACATCCTTTACCAGTTAGGCAGTAGTTACAGTAGGTTCAAAGAGATTTTTTAATGATATTTAAAGGACAATGTGATTTAGAATGTTGAAAATAGTTTTATATAATTGATGAACAAACTTTATTCTGTAGATGGAACAAACTCTAATCTTACATTATCTTCTGCAACGAAAATTGCTAATCCTTTATATAAATTGTATTGTTTGTAATCGTATGATAACGTTATTTAGAGCACACCAGGTGACCGGCGAGTGCGGCTTTACTCTCAACGCATTGGGACGCAGGTGATTCTGTGGCCTTTCCGGCACCCTAGTTTGTCATTAAAATATCATTAAAAAATCTCTTTAAACCTAACTATTGCCTAACTGGTAAAGGATGTCGCCAAGTTGACTGTCACCCAGTTGCTCCTGAACAATTTGACAGACACATCATCATTTCCTGTTGAGATGCAAAGGTGTCAACCGTCTCTACGTCTGTGTTATTTACGCAGGGAGCCAACTTTGAAATCTCAGTGGAAACTTCACTCTTCTGGTTAGGACATGACATGAACTCTGACCAGGGTCAATCCTGAGCGCCTCATACCTTAGGCTACCCACCGGGGGATGCACAGAGCCTACCGCTGCCATGGTGTGCAGAACGCCATCCCTGAAGCTAGAGGTCCCTTCAAGCCCAAGAACAGAAGGCCCGTTTACAATGAGGAATGTCACCCAATTCCCACTGTGAACAGCTGGACTTACCATTAGCTAAATGCCCGTACGTTCTGTTGGCACACGCCAAGCACATGGAGGAATTAAAGTCATACGTGCTGCAGACCAGCTTAAGGAGGATTGGGGTTCTTGTCACATCTGTAGAAACTACTGTGTCTCAATGGCATTCTTCTTTTTGTTCATTTATTAGATTGGCATTCCAAGTACGGGTACATCCTTCGTGGAAGACACGCCAGAGACATAAGAGACGACTGCAGTCAGTAACAGGGGGCCTCAAAGACAGTCGCAAATGTTTACAAAGAAAATGACTTCAAGGCTCCCATTACATAGACCAGAGGACAAGTTACTTGCCACCATTGCTCATTAATGTCTGGTTAATGAAAAATATTTTCAAAGCAAGCGATCAAAGTAATGGATGTTAGCTTTACCTAAAACATCCATTTCTTCAAAAAATGCAACTGTTGACGAGTGAACATCCTGAGGGACGTGTAAAGTGCTTCAAGACAGACATTTGTTAAAAAGCGACCAAGACAGCTATGGGATGATTACCAAGAAATAGGGGTCTTCTTAAGGCCTACAACACTATGGAGTAACCTATTTCAAGATGTAATATTTGAACGTTCTTATCACAACTGCTGCCAGTCTGGAGCGTCAAGAACGTTTCCACCGTGATAACCACACCATGCAAAGCCGAAGAACAGACAAGTGAAGTCCAGGTTTGCTGGTTAACTAGTGAGATGATCTGTGCAGGCCAAATACAGAAGACTTTTATTGGTTAAATGGAGGAAATGAAAGCAGACCATGCCAGACCCTTTGTAGGATCGTGTAAGCAAAAACATTTTAATGAAAAATGAAATGCAGAATTTTGGGAGAAAAAAAAATTAGAGACAGAAAGTCAAAGTGTGCTGAGCCATCTGTAATGCGGTGTGTAAGCGTGTCCCAGGCAAACCAATCACATGTTCAAAGGACAGTCCGCTCGTGTGACAACAGCCGAAGGCATTCTGATTGGCGCTAAACTAAATCTTAGGACTCTTTGATTGTAATTTCCACAGAGCTAAGAAAAGATGAATGAATTCTTATTGGTAACAATAACAGATTAAGAGAGGGAAAAAAATTAAGGGCGCCATATCGATAACATTGAACATTATACACTGTACACATTGAAATAAAATGAACGCCGCAAGTGAGACATGGAGGGCACGGCAAAGATCGGGAGGAGCCTCTAAAACTGACGAGTGGCCAAGGAGAAAGCCAATCAGACCTGAAAACATTAAAAAACACGACGTGTGCTCTTAACAAGCCTGATGTCGGCTGGGGGACAGAGAACCTCTCTGATGTCACTTCTTAGGACTGCCGTGTGTGGTGACAATGACTTACTTCTATTCTGAGGCTACCAAATGACAACTTTTCTGCAGTTGTAAAGAACACAATTCGAGGCGCTGAAACTTTGTTTTTTAATTATTATTATTTTTCCTAATAATGATTCATTTCATTTTTCACTGAACTATTGTTTGCTTACGAGCTCCTCTTAAAGGCGAGCGATGGTGCGACATGATTTAGCACGATTTCAGCCTTGGAACGGCAATGAGCTCGTGTAGACGGCGGATATTTACTGTACTACAGATTCACTCCAATAAATTCTTTCAAAAGCACAACTGTAATCAGCTTAACATCCAAATCCAAAAGTAGCTGTGGAATCAGCAGCAAACATTCTAGGAAGCTGAGCGGATCTGAAGAACGTGACAGACCCGCACGAATCAACAAGGCTTCGGCCGCACTGACATCCTCCCAGAGCGGCGGTGGCGGCGGCGACGACTTACCTTCAGCCGTACTTGATATGCCATCCGCCTTGAAGTTGCTGGTGCTTTTCTTTCGGCGGTGCTTCTTTCTGCTGGCATGTGGGGATGGAGGGGGGTCCAGTTTAGGACTGGTAGTGCTGGAAATACTGGGGCTGGAGCACACAGAGTCACCAAGGCCTGTATCTGGAATGGGAAAAAATGACAAAAAAAACAAAAGAGAAAATCAATCAAGTACGCAAGGAGATGCGGTTTTCAAGTCTGTACACACAAAGCAGATCCACTGAGAAAAAAAAAAAAAACCAACGCCTTCAACCAACAAATGTGTTTTATTTAGCACCTTTGACACAAAATACCGTACAGCTTTCTGAAAAACAGACCAGTAAGAGAAGAGGAAGAGAACAGTAAAAGGACCATCTCCCAATGTGCACTGACAGATAAGTGGATGGACACCCCAGCTCTGCAGTCGGGGTCTGTAATTAGCAGGATGGCAGCAAACAAGAGAATGACGCTGGCAAGCAAAGGAGGATGGGATGGTCAAGAATGTCAGACGGCCAGTGGCTTCAGGAGGAGTCCAAGGGGACGAGATGATCGGCTGATTAGGCCAAGCCAGCCATCTGTGGAGTGCCGGGCTTTACAAGTAAGCAGTCGAGTCTGACGGACAGTCCAGGGCGCTCACGTCAGATTTACTGAGACTTGGGCGGCCACTGACTGACTGACTGACTGAATCTGGACATGTAATGAGTGCGGAGACCAAACACGGACAAGACAGTGAAAGAGTCACAGGACTGGACGGGCACTTGGATCTGCCACTGCTAAGTCACCAGGCCATTGGGTAGAGATTTGGTGGGCAGAGGTCCGCAGCTCAAGTCTTGTGTAATGGCGCAAACAAACACCAACAGTAATAAAAGGACAAACCTGTAAGGCCACCTCAATCAGCAGCCCTACATCCCTTCCCTATTCACTCCATCTGGCCGAGGTCTTCCTCCTTGACAACATGACACGCGTGTGCGCAGTTAAACGATCCGAAAGTGCTTACCATCGATCGCTGAGTAACTGAGGAGTCGGCGAGAAACAACTGAAAACTCCCAACTCTGGTGTCTTCGTCCACCCAAGTCCCGCTCAGCTCAACGCGCCGGAAGTGCCGGAGGACTCGCGCCCGCGCATGTAAAGGCGGGCAAAAAAAAAAAAAAAATGGCGCGCGAGCGCTGGCGGTCACGAGTGATGCGCGCTGCTCAGATCAGACGTGGACGTCCGTGGAGCTGACACGCAAACGAGCCGTCCGTCCGTCGTGTAAGTAAACGTACGGTAACACCGCTGCTCTTTCCTTTTCCGTTTTTTTAAAAGTCGTTCCACTGTGATGGTGCTTCCGGGAGGCGATGTGAGGAGAAGCCTCGAGCTCCAAACCGACACCCCGACAACACGGCCCTAGAATTGGGCTGACGTTTGTCGGCGGCCACCCTATGGAAGTGCGGCGTGTGCCCCCACGACGCGACTCTTCTCAAGAAAGTGCGCTAATAAACGAAGCAGCATCTTCTAAGAATGACGCCGACTGGGGGATTCTCCGGCACGCGAATCCACTCGTCAAGCCCGTCAACTCCGGCACTTTGAGCGCGGATGCCGAGCACAGGTCGCGTGTATTTAGCGCCATAGAAAGGTGGGGTACCCTGCTGGCAGCCCGAAAATGGCTCTTGGTGTTGAGCAGTGCCAATCACATACATCCGCGCGCCTCTTCCTTTATGTTGATGATTTGTTTTACTTTTTTTTTTTTACATTTGCTTATTAAGCCAGTGGATAGTAAAAGGCCTCCCTTCCTTAGGAGGCGGTGAAATCCTCACACCCCCTGGACCTCCGTAATCCAGCAGTCACTCAGGCCCCAAGGAGGAGCAGGAGGCCAGCGGTCAGCTCTCGGTTTATATAGCGCCTTTCAGACACTGCCGAGGGCCAGTACACGCCTCGACTTTACTTTCAGGACCTCCTCTCACTGCTTGTTCTGGTGACATCTGTTTTTTTTTTTTTTGTTTGCTTTGCCAATCTTCTGCTTGGCACGGCTGATGAAAATCAAATTGTGAAATTCATAAATAAGCACAGTCTGTAAAGGTGCAGTAAATGATGATTTAGCTGTTCATGTTTGTATGGTTTAGGTTTAAATATAAAGCTGGCAAGAGTAATGTGGTACAAGTTGGCACAACAATGTTCTACACAGCTTGGTGCCGTTTTGTCATCCTGCAGGAAAAGCAGCAACTGCAGAAAGAACCCCTACAACTTGGGCACAGTTAACGCCATGCGAGATCCAGAGGTCGCAACTTAAATGTCTGCTAGAAAAGCATCCTGCTCTTCAGAAGACCCCCATTTAGAGACCTGCAAGGGCGTTCAAAGGACAGTTGCGCCTGAAGGTGGCATAGCATCAGCAGGTGAGTGCAGCCCGAGGCGATTTGCACATCAGGTCTTTGTGGAAGCCTTAAATGCACAAGGCCATCCAGCACAAGGGGGTCCTGTTAATCGTCTCCCAGCAATCGAGCCGTTTTCCTAACTGACGACTTTGATCCTGCCTTTGTCCAACACGCCACTTGAAAGACAAACCTTCTGAAAGCCATTAGAAAGGGACGCCCCTAGTTTTGCGCTTGCTGCTATCATTCAGGTCAAAGTAGGTTATCTGGGGAAGTCGTAAGCACGTAAAGAACTTAAATGAGGTAAAGAGCGCACATCAGAATCCAGTAACAACTCGAGAGGCCTCCATTTCAAAGTGCACATTGGCGCAACTGAACCTTTTTAATTTGATACAATAGAATGTCATTCACTCTGGCAGGGCACGGCACAAGCAACAAGCGCAGCATCAATCAGTCAGTCAGTTCATATCTGATGCAGCAGAAGCATTTTACATCAAGAGCACGGCACAGAATTGTAGGATCTGCCCTGCCTGAA
Source organism: Polypterus bichir lapradei (assembly GCA_026402145.1). Classification (NCBI taxonomy): domain Eukaryota; kingdom Metazoa; phylum Chordata; class Cladistia; order Polypteriformes; family Polypteridae; genus Polypterus; species Polypterus bichir. The sequence continues at coordinate 23,867,957 of JANRMT010062816.1, read as the reverse complement.
ACAGTTTGGGCGACTCAGTCAGAGCAGAATCATCAGAGCAGACTATCTATGAGGTGCACTTGGACCCGATCACTGCCACGAGGAAGTTCTGCTTTGACGTTTTAAAGCGCAAAATGCAGGTTTGGTCCAGGTTCAGAGTCATGTGGCATCAGTCTCAAATATAGAAAACGGCCAGCCGTAGACGGAGCAGCAGGCAGTGGCTTCTTCATCCTCATCATCACCACCGGATGAAGTCAAGCCACATGAACACACAGCACAGAAAGATTTGACTTTGCAGTTCATTTCCGTGCTTAATTAAAAACCACCAGAGCTGCAATCCTGGCTGAATTATCCCTAATGTTAGCAGCTAGTAACACAGATACTGGTAAAATCTGGCCGGACGGAAGGACGTGGGGCCAGAGCCGTCTCTGACAATAAGAAAGTTGGTGTGCCAGCTAGGAAATAAATACTTCTTCTCAAACGTCAAGTGTAAAAATGCAAACACCCCTCAAGTGTGCCTTACTGCTCTCGCTCTGGTGTTCACAATTCTGTACTAATTAATTGCAAGTCAGACCTGTGAGACATGCTTTCTTTCAGTTTGTTTTCCTTTATTCACACTTTAAAGTAAGGCTAATTACCGAAGCCCATAAATGCGAACATAATACGGCAAATACTTTAAATTCAAAAAAAAAAAAAAAAAAAAGACCTGCAGCCAGTAAAACGGCACAAGGAAAACACGAGTGAGCAACAGCTGCAAGTAAAGTCGACATTTTAGCAGAACAAGACCACTCCAGTACACTGGGCCTTGGCAAACTATCAAATATAATGAGAAGTAAAGATGTCCACCCTCATGATGGCACAATTTAATTATGCATGTTGTTGTGTTAGGCCGGCTGAACCGACAGCTGAGGCGCAGCTACGACACATAAAAGGACAGGCAGCAGTAGTGCACTAATTAAAGACGCGCTCACAACAAGAAACTGATGCTGATGACCGAGTTTGGATTCACTGTCCATTCACTGAGCTCGCCACCATACGCATACTAGTGGAGCAGAACTGTGCTACAGAAGATTAATTATTAATAGTTGTTAAGGGAGAGTCTCCGAGGACACAAAACGTGATTAACAAGAGCGAGATAAAAGCTCAACATAACGAAAGCCGAGCTCTCAGTAAAGTATTAGGAATTCTTGAAACCGAGAGCGAGAGAGAAATTCAGGTTCACCGAGTCTCATTTGCCTGTGCGTATGAATTCTGGAAGGGTAACTGGCGGACATCTTTATTTAAAGTCAGGGGTTCCAATTGCATCGTGTAGACACACAGTAAGCTAGAAGTGAGAACTGAAGCACCATTTCATTGCCCTCCTCTTCATCGGCTCACTTGTTTTGTGCCACTCATTTGTAATAATGGCATCCTCTGTGCCAGCGATACCATTCTTTGTGGTGCTGGAGGGGTGCCTCGATCAACAAGACTGTAAATAAATCGCCAGACGAGACCACATCAGGGCTGTGCTGGAGCTGACTGGCAGAGTAAGTGGTCTTAATGGTACTCTTGTGTGGCAGATGCTGCTGTATCTCCTGTGATTCACTTGGTATTCTGCTGTTGCTCTGAAGCCTTTCCCTTGGCGTATTCTACCAATAAACCTCCCTGTAGGTCTTTATTTACACGTGTCCGTCTGGCTCAGAAGACGCCCCTAAGACATGCGAGAGGTGCTGGTCATCACACGTTATTATTACACCTCACTAGAGCATTTAAGCAGTTGACATTGCATCGGGCAGCACTTACTCAGGCCATGGAGATCACTTGTGTCTTCTGAGAACAAGTCTCAAATCTCCAGAAAGTGATTACCCTTGAAAAGCAAACATAACATGCAGAGCAGAAACATCTGGCATGTCTGATCACTGGTCAGTGCCAGCGGACTTCTTATCCCAGGCTTTGATCCGCTCTGTTTTTAGTTTTATGCAAATCGACAGCCGGAGTACAGTAAACACTTCTGGCAAAGTTGACTTGACACTCCAATTGCTCTTCTTTTATTACATGGAATTTTTCAAGAGGAATATTTGCGCTAATCAATACCTCAGCTAAATGACAAATTAAATCATCCTGCCACCACCGTCTGCTGTCTTTAGTGTTGGATAGATACCTTGTAATTACGTACGTGTCGCTGCTATCCGCTCAGTTAATTGCAGGACACGGGTGTGAACGGCAAAGAAAGCGACTGGACATGTGACTATACTGACCCTATGAAACGACAGTCTGCCCACGTCACATGGCAAGGCAAATTCCAGGCACTTGCTATATGTGAGCGCTGCTAACGCAAATCCTGCTCTTGTCAGGATGGCACAGGAGCTGCCATCATCCGACACATAGTCTACTTGATGCTGGGGCAGCAAAATGCAAGTTAGCTATTAAGGTACCGTGTCTACTCGAGGACTTGATTTTATCCTATAATGTCAGTCGTATAAGTCGAATGCGGTAAACTCACGCTATTGGTCCAAGAGACTCTGATATGCTAATGCCCACCTGAGCCTTTTCTTTTCTCTGCGGGTGCGTCAATGCACTGTATCAGTGTGTGCTCCTAACCTCTCTGTTGTGCCTGCGTGACCACACGGTGTTTAGTACCTGAATGTACTGTTTTGTGTGTCTCACACCCTCGTACACCTTCATCGTAAGAGCATCCCGTATCTACGTTCAAAAATGAAGCTGATTTTAAACATTGTAGTAGCAAAAGAAATTGGTAACTGTGCTGGTGCAACAAAATTCAATGTGTCTGAGAAACTGGTGCGAGATTGAAGGAGGCAAGATGATGAACAGGAAAAAAAAATGAAGGGTCAAATTTTTGAACAGGCAGATAAGTCAGTTCTGATTTTATGATCGATTTTTCGGGTTTCAGGACCCAACTTATATGCAAGTTTATACGGTAATTCAATCACTTGGCCAGAAACACGAGCCCATCTTCAGATCTACCAGTAAGCGTGTGTTAAATGAGCATCTTCTTACAACTGGTGTGTGTGTTGAATGGGCAGCAGTGTACTGGGTGGGCTTCCCAGAGGTGACCCTCATCCACAGTAATAATGTGACAGCCCTGAAGGAGAGGCTCGACTTTGCCCTTTTTATACTCTGGAGTGGTTTGGGTTTTTGCTAACCTGCCCTTTGTCACAGTTGGAATGTGTGTGACATGACCACCTAAAGCAGAGTCTAGTCAGTTAAGATATGAAACCCATTTGGCTCTTTGTGGGCAAGGCCTGCCACCTCTGATGTCGGGTACTGGTGCTGGTATAGCATGGCTGTTAAAGAAACTAAAACATGTCTGTAGCTCAGCATCTCTCTCAGTCATGGCCACACACCCTGTGCCACCTTCATACTCGACTACAAAGACACTCCTACTGCAGTGCGGAGGGGCGCAGGCATTGCCATTTTGGTCTTGCTTCACCCCTCACAGCACAAAAGGCCCTCTCTGCTAAAATCAAACACATGAAATGCATATGCTGTGCTTGATCTTTCATAACAACACCCTTTACATTTTCCCTCATGCTGAGCAGAAGTAAAGTATTTTCATAAGCCAGAGCTTTGGGCAACATTGGCATCCAATACCTCTATTGGCATCCCTAGAGCTGAATTTTCTAAGGGCACTTTAACTGAGCTAGTGTGACATCTTGGCAGGCTGTGCCAGATGTTGAGACCTCTGTTGAAGAGCCAGCTACATGAGCAATGACCTCCAGAGCATCACGGTGACCATTCACTGAAGTCTTAGACCCCTCATGTTTGTGTGCGTGTCTACCCATCACCTCTCAAGATTCAGCAATGCTGCTGAGAAACAGCAAAAGCAAGCAGCACAAAGAGAAATCCATCCATCCATTATCCAACCCGCTATATCCTAACTAAAGGGTCACGGGGGGGTCTGCTGGAGCCAATCCCAGCCAACACCGGGCGCAAGGCAAGAACAAACCCCGGGCAGGGCGGGCACACATACTAGGGGACAATTTAGGACCGGCATGTCTTTGGACTGTGGGAGGAAACCCACACAGACACGGGGAGAACATGCAAACTCCACTCAGGGAGGACCTGGGAAGCGAACCCAGATGGGTCTCCTTACTGTGAGGCAGCAGTGCTGCCCACAAAGAGAAATCTTTTTGGTAAATATTTAGTGTGTGGATGACCGCAGAGACAAATCATTACTCACTCCAAGGGCACCTGAATAATTGGCTTCCTGTGGCGTTTTTGGACACACACTTTTAGATGAAGGAGACCCATGTGGAGTCCTCAGATGAAACACTGCCACACGCTATGTCTACATAAGGGCACGGCCACCAGCCAGCTCTGTGGTCACCAAAGGTGCTGCGTTGTCCCTTTTCATCTCTGTAAAGCCATTCATGATTTGAGGTGTGATGTGTTCACGTACGGCCAATGGAGATCCCCACTACTTATTATCTGGTTAGAGTTACTAGAATCAGTCCAGGAAAGTACGAAGTGTACTAAAGGCCTCAGCGGACACAAGAATTAGCCAAGAGGTGCCAGTGTCTCTGCCAGGGTGCTAGCCATGGGGTTGGCCAAGAGACTTTGTGTGTTCAGACCAGACTGTGTCTAATGGCTGACAGATTTGCAGCATTTGGCTTTACACTGTATAAAACAAAAAGAAGACTACAGTTACGGTAAAGTACTGCCAGCTGTGGTTGCCAGAGTTTACCGTACAAAAAGAAGGCGAGAGTATTTGTAGGTCCACGGTGTCACTTTGCAGTAGATTACGGTTTCTTCATTACAACACATTCCGTTAGAAGTGAGCGTTTCACCGTGCCAACCAATAAACCTTTGAAAACACAGTCGGGATCAAAGAGCAGCACACAGTTGACGTCAGTAAAGTAACAATCGCCAACAGCAGATACGGCTCACTGCATTACAGTAATCCCTCGCTATATCGCGCTTCGACTTTCGCGGCTTCACTCTATCGTGGATTTTATATGTAAGCATATCTAAATATATAACGTGGATTTTTCGCTGCTTCGTGGGTTCTGCGGACAATGGCTCTTTTAACTTTCTGTACATGCTTCCTCAGTTGGTTTGCTACATACAAGGTACGCTATTGGCGGATGGCTGAGAAGCTACCCAATCAGAGCACACAGTTAAGTTCCTGTGTGCCGATTGGCTCAGCGACGGAGCGCTGAATTCGATTCCACGGCGTTAACCAGGAAGTCTCGTCTCGCTCATTCAGCATCAACGTGTTTCGCTGTGTAAAGAGTTCACTTTTGTGCTCTTTTGTGTTTATCTTTGTGCATAGTCAAGCCCTTCATTATGGCTCCAAAACGATCTGCTCCTGCTCCTGCTTCAGGGGCCGTGCCCAAGCGCCATCAGAAGATGCCAACGATTGCCGAAAAGGTAAAAGTTTTGGATATGTTGAAGGAAGGGAAAAGCTACACCGCTGTAGGACGCCATCAATGAGTCCACGATTCTTTTTATTTAAAAAGGAGGGAAAGAATATTAGATCTACGGCCGCAGTGTCCTTTTAACCAGGGTGCAAAGCGAGTTGTAAGTGGACGTAATAAGGCGGTAGTGTGGATGGAGGGGTTTGGATTGAAGAAGAACAACGGCGGTGCTACACAGTCGCCTGAAGAGGCTCCTTTAGAAGAGCTGTAACGCTCGCCTTTTGCTGTGCAGTAAAACTAAACTCATCATTATCGGACTAGTCATTGTTGGTGAGTGACCATAATTTTCTACTTACAGTGCTTAGTACATGTACGTACGTTTAGTGTCACTGTACACACATTTACTGTATACTATTTTTCTTGCATTGTACGTATTTATTGCTGGTGGCCTGTCTGTCGTAATGGCTGTAACATATGTGATATCGGAGACACTCAATATCTTTAAAATAATATTTAGGTTTTACTGTATATAAACAGTGTGTTTACATACATAATTTCAATGAATCTAACCTAATATCTAAGAGAATACAAAGGGATTATGCTGTATAACTGTGCGGGGAATATTTATAAACAGTGTGGGAGAGTTTATAAGGGCTTAAAATATATAAAAATAACCATACAAACATATGGTTTCTACTTTGCGGATTTTCACCTATCGCGGGGGTTTTTGGAACGCAACCCCCGCGATCGAGGAGGGATTACTGTATATACATTGAAAAGAATTCAGCGTTCTGGCACATTCGCTGGAGGAGAAGTCAAGTTTGCTTTGGTGGGGTTTGGGGTCCTACTGGTGGGCCAGCTTATGGAGTACAACCCCCCGGAAATCAGCTGCCATAACCTCAAAAGACCTTCAGCACTCTGCTGACTTGGGTGCAAAGTTGGGCGTGTCCTTATGCAAATAGCCTAACTTGGGCGGTAACGGTTGTTCACCTTCGCTATTTAAATGTTTTACACGGTAGAATTAACGGCAATTTTTTTCAGTGTAACTGATGCATCAGTAAACAGTCTGCAGCATGTTTTAAAGGTAGAAAAATATCGATTTTACAGAACTTGGCTATAAAAAAATACTGAAATGTATCGTTTAAGATATACGGGGAATTGTCAGTACAACACAAGGTAACTTTCCTTTTTTTCAGAAAAGCCATTTTACTTCTGTTAACTTTACTGACATTTTTAACAGTTAAAGCGAACGTACAATTCTCAGAGCGGCTTCCTCGAGTTTACCGGCACCACTGGGTACGAGAATGGGGGCGCACACACACACCTACACGTGGAGTGCACCTAACGAGCTTGGGAGGCCACTTGATCCACTAGCCCTCTCTCCTGTTGGCTGGCAGACTACGGTAATCACAAGTGTCATCATTTCTCTTCCCTACTGCAGGGTCCCAAGTGTAAAGCGTGACCCGCTCGGACCCCGTGCAGGCGGCCCAAAGTAACTGAACGGCCTCGAAGGAGAATGCCATGCACAGCCTGCGCTTGACATCTCTTGTGCTCTCGGGTTTTTTGTCCGCCCTTGTCCTTTGATTTCTACGAAACACAGAAAGGTTATGCTGGCCCAACATCAAGAGCAGTAAGTGGCGAGATACGGGCACAAGACGGAGTCAATAAAGCAGGCAGGATAAAACTTGCACTTCCACGAGCCACGATGATGATTGCTTTCTTCACAATGTCCCTCGCTTTCAGCTCTGCTTAGCATGTCAATTAGCCATTAGTGTTCAAACAAACAACAAGGATAATCCTAATAATCGTCTGTCTTTGAGAATGGAAGACATGAAACATGAGGTAGGGAAGCAGTTTCACTTTTCATTCAGCGAACTGACAGCCGTGACTAGGGGCTGAATAAAATAACATTCAGTTCACATAAATATCAAACAAGCCTTGCTGGAGTGATGAGGCCCCCTCCTCTTCCTGGAACATGGTCCCAGCATTGTGCAACGGCAGACAGCCCCAAGGACACTCATAACTTATTTTACAATCATTTAGTCTCAGCTCAAGTGGAAAACGTGACAACTTATCTCTGCTGACAAGATGCCATCTCAAACCGTACAATTAACTGTACCCGATTAACTGCCCGGCCCATCATTATCTCCTGAATTTGATGGACTGCACTGAGCCGGCTCGCTCTCGCTTGCTCGCTCGCTCGCTCTCCCTCGCTCTCCCTCTCTCTCTCTCTCTCTCTCTCTTCCTCTCCCTCGCTCGCTCCGAGAGATAGATGGCGGTCAGCCTGACAAGAATGAACTGCATACTTGATTCACACTTTTTGGGAGAAAAGTTCACAGCTAACAAAAACAAGTGAACGCTGCTTTTAACTGACAGAATGTGGTGTTCATTGGAATCCGTAAACGGGATGGCAGATTCAGAAGGTATGCCAACTCAACAAGACATTCAGATTATTCAAAGAAGTAAACCATTCACATGGGACAGACACCCACCAGGCTAATAAAGTCAGTGGCAGGGCGGCCCAAAGACCAACGTGTCAGGGGATCACATGATAGACGAGACGAGTGCGCTTCATTTATGGGTGACAAAAAACTAAATCTCCCAGAGCGGCTTGGACCCCTGAAATGTGCACATTTTCCTAAATTAAAAACAAAAATTTTCCCCCCACCCCCGATACAATTTTTCTTCACAACTCTGGGAACAAAGTGTGAGGCGGTGGGCGTTCAAGCAAATATTCACACAAGAGGGCACGTAATTGGGTGGTAGGAGAAGTCACAGCCTGCCAGCCCTCACCAGCATCAGGTCACCGTCACATTCACGAGGTGGACGTGTCCCACAAATTGTTATTGGTGCGGATGGCAGACTTGTTACCAAGGCATTCGTGGTGCCATCAGGGGTGGTCTTTGAATGGGGAGCTTGATGCGCAGTCCAGTGGAAGCCTCGTCCCTTACATGCCTGACCAGGCCGAGTGCCATTGGTAGACTGAACTGGCTGTTGTGTTATTCGAGGGGTCGAAGTGCGATTCTGCACAAAGCCGCTGAGTATTTGCAGTGACTTCTGAGAGTGTCGTGCAGACACAGTGACATTCTAGAGACAATCGTCATCGGTGCACACCGAGCAGAAATACAGAAACCACACAAGGATGATTGTGTTGGCCGTTGGCTTCATTTTCAAACACCAAGTGTCACTAAGACATTCGCTTTGATGCAGCTGCTGCTGTGAAAGGTGACGTAAGGCGCACATTACGACGAGGCCCTGCTGGACTTTAGAGCAGAGCCACATGCTGTACGTCTGGCCATCTGTTCCTGCGTCCTGCCTGAACCTAAGGGGTGTCGATTCAAAACTTCAGAATAAAAAAGACAGCTTAGTCAAGGCTGTGCCATGGCGTCGGCCAGGTGTACAAGTCAGGGTCATCACGAGAGCCACCGAGGCGGAGACGCAGCTCCTCACTTGTCACTCACGTCAACGAATCCTCATATGCCACTAAGTCAGGGGCCCAGCATCAATGACTTGTTTGAAAGGCCCTCCGCTAAACTACACGCGGGGCCACTCACATCAAGAGCCACCGTTTCTAAAGGACGTCACCTCAAGGCCTAATGTGGGCAGCTTATCTCCAGCAAATGTCCGGTTCTTCTACCATTAGAATCCAGAAAGCACCGGGGGGCTTATGCTGCCATTTTAACAAATACTCAAAATATATCCAGAAATGAAGTTTTTTGAATCAGAAAAACGTGAGAAAGTCAGGCAGGTGGACGTTCCTTACGGTCCTAAATGTGCTGGCCTGGCCTGTTGTGCGAGATCGAATATGAATGCCAACACTGAAACGCTACCACGACACAGAAACAGAGAGGTCCATTAAGGTTTGGCTAAAGACTGAGAAGTGCAAACGTCTGCTCTGGTGGAGGACCACCGTCGCTATCAGCAGCACTGGACTTGGGCTTTGGCCTGAAAGACCCGTGCCATGACCACGCCACTCCAGCTTAGATGTAGCAACAGTCCTTATGGGACAGCTGGCATAGGCCAGCATGACATCCAATCAGAATAAAAAGCACACTGACATGACCAAGTTCACATCTGGACGGTGCCTGCTGGGGCCCAAGGACCACGAGGCAGGCCTGGCAGTGTCATCCTCCATCTTGCTGTGTCAGAGGGTGGCAGTAATGTACTGAAGGCTTGGTTAAAGTGAGATGTGCCACACTGACACGGCAGACTGTACAGCCAATGGGAGTCATTAGAACCCGTTAGGAAGGGCCCTTGTGCTGCCCGCTTTCAGGTATTCAGCTCAACTCTGACTACCAACGTCTCCATTCAGGTTTCCTTACTGCTTCATCTTGAATAAAGTTTCAGTGATGATGAGTTAGGCGTCGCCTTCCCAGCGTCACACAAAATGGATCAGGATGGAGAGCCACTGAGTGACGTGTCCTGAGACACAGAATGATGCCGGCTGCTGTGGCAACACTGGCACCAGGAAGCCGTGGATTCTTCTGTGCTGAACGCAGGCAGAGTCGTCAGCCCCAGATGTGCCGTTTACGAGGGCCATCTTAAGAACTACCGTGTCATTTTCTGGCTCAGTAAGCTCAAACAATGTCCTCAGTGAGGACGCGCTACTCTGTCACTGCCGTATCAAATACGTGGTGTGTCTTAATTCTGACATTAGCACTAAAATGACAATTTAACAAGCCAGTGGCACCTCAATAGGAAGGGACCTCAGCATAAAGGTGACAAGAGAAATCTTATAAAGAACTCGAGTGATTTCAATAACAATACACCCGTGGACACACAAGGCATCCATTTTCAGGCGGGCTCGAGGGGCTGCCCGTGCTCAGATGTCTGCCCGAGTGGCAGGGGCTGGATTTTGATCCCCCGCTGACAAACACAAGAGGGATTCTCTAAAGTCGGCAGCCGCCTCACCTGCATGTCACAGAAGCACTTTGATGTCTTGGGTGGCACACTCAAAGGTATGCGGACCCCCAGAGCGTCCTGTGATCACAAGTGGAAACGCGTAAAGGCAGGTGGCTGCAAAAGGAGACGAGGAAGTGACCTCTGCTCTTTAATTAAAGAGGGCCAGCGTTTAACGGACTTTTGGCGGCTAATTAAAGTATCATCGTCTCCAGAAATGAGAAGCTCTGTTGTGGCGATGGCTGCCTGACACGATACCACGGGTCCAATAACAACTCAAGGAGGCAGAAGCACAGGTTGGCATCTTTGACCACCTGCCTCTGGTCAACATTAACACTCGGCCTTCAGTCCTGAAATTGCCCTCCGAGTTTCAAATTTGCATTCCTGCCATCTTCACTTTCCTTCACAAGTTTAAGGTTTGCTGCACACTTTATTTTGTCATTGCACACGTATATACAGGGCCCAGCTGGACGAGACTTAGGGTGGCAGTTTTCAGAAGGAGCTGCATCTGGTGTGGCTCAATAAGAGCAACAGACTTTCAGGAATGGCACATGTGCCCGTCAGACCATCAGCTTGGAGCCGAGGGCACAGGAGGCGCTTCAGAAGGAGCACTGCCCAGAGACACAATGAAATTAGTCACCTGGTTAGTCAACTTGGGTCATGAAGGCCACTGCTGTGGCCCAAAGGTGCCTCCTAATTCACAAAAAACTTTGAGCCTCTTAATATTCCTACAGAAATGAGCCCCTAGGGCAGCACGGTGGCGCAGTGGGTAGTGCTGCTGCCTCGCAGTTAGGAGACCCGTCTGGGTTCGCTTCCCGGGTCCTCCCAGCGTCCAAAGGTTAGGTGGATTGGTGGTCCTAAATCGTCCCTGGTGTGTATGTGTGTGTGTGCCCTGCGGTGGGCTGGCGCCCTGCCCAGGGTTTGTTTCCTGCCCAGCTTCCTGTGTTGGCTGGGATTGGCTCCAGCAGACCCCCCGTGACCCTGTGGTTAGGATATAGCGGGTTGGATGATGGATGAATGGATGGATGGATGAGCCCCTTATGAAGACAGGCACAGGATTGCCATTATTTTCATTATTATATTTAAGGGATAAAAGGCAAGGTGGTAAAGGGCAACGCTACTCCTCTGCGTGTGTGTGTGTGTGTGTGTTCAGGCGCTTACGGCAAAGTTACCAAAAATCATCTCGTAGAAACTGAACGTCACACACTCGGTCAGGAGTCGCCCACTGCAAAGGATTGCACCAAAATAAAGAAACGAAGTCGTTAAAGAAAGAGCCGCCCTCGCGTGACTAACGTCTCCCGTCTGATTCCCCACCTTGTCTTTAGATTGCTCGAGATTTCCAAAAATGCATGCAATTATCAAGGAAGTCCGTGAAGAAATGAGGCAGAGGCTGGAGTGGGAACATCGCAGGGCTGACAGATTAAACGCAGAAGCGCGCCAGGCCAGCTGCTCGCTGATTTACAGCTCTGTTAGCAGTGAGCCCGAGTGCTCGAGGTAAGAACTATGGCATTAGCAGGGCTCCATGAAGCGGCATCTGATTGATAAATGCTTAGGGACTCGCGCTCATCACCTGGAATCCTGTTTCATTTAAATTTACTCGTGTCATGTCGCGCCAGCTGACTGCCACGCGTTGGATTTACAATGCGAACGTCCGCCTTCACAGGTGCAGCAATCAGCCCGACGCTTCACACCGAGCTAATCACGGGGTCACCGTCAAAACGCCAGACGTGATGTGTGCAGGCGCTGGCAAGAGATCGGCGGACAAACTCGGGCGAGCGGGGCTCCTCCACCGACCGAGAGTCACCGTCCTGGCCCACTGGTGCCCTGCTCGGCCTCCCTGCCCGGGCACCTAAATCACGTCTGTGATCCGAGTCTCCAGGTACTTTGCAAAATAATGAACGAGTCAGGAGCTCACGTTCTCCAAAGTGCGACTTTCAGGCACCCTGCTTGGTTTAGACGGAGCCTTCAGACAGCTGCCAACCATTGTAACCGTTTCATAGAGGCTGAAAGCCATGGTGGGCTTCATCTGCTCCCCCCGCTCTCTTGGGCTCTCCCCTGGACTCTTCTCAGCTCTCTAGTGTCCCGCACACAACACTCCAGATGTTTGCCTTCCTAGTTCCAAGTTCGGCCTCAAGACAGCGGCATCCCAGCAGCCCTTGCAATCTCTCGTCTGTTCACTGATTATTTGAGTGAAATGTCACTGTCCTGTCCTGTCCTGTCCTGTCCTGGGTCTGCTGGGCCACCTGCACATTAAACTTCACACGCAAGCTCATTTGTTTCTAAAGACACCCCTTCTGTCACTAATGGACTCTAATGGCCCGATACGGTGTCGTTTTCTGTGCTCGATCCATCTCTGGTGGCTTTGTCCTCAGTATCTGGCATCACGTGCGTCACCTCACTGAAATGCTTTAGTTGGCATCTTAGTAAAACCCGCCAGCTGCCTTCTAAGGCCACAAACTGTCCACAAGCTTCGTAACGGCTGACATACACGTGGAGCAGACAGCTCGTCCAACTCCCACACGACTACTTCTGAGGTGACTTCTGGGTACTGTGCGGACCCTCCGGTGAAGGACGCCTCCAAGTCCGACTTATCGGCTCCCTCAATGGCGATGAACACAGAGGGTATGAATGGAGACGGTCGCACGTTTCCTTTCTGTTTTGTCACCCATCGGCCACACCAGTTTAAGAGCCCCTCCCACTTCTCCCCAGTTACCCTTTGAACCGACCCACAATGCAGTTCCTGTGCACTTACAGAGGTGTTTGATTTCGGTAGGAGCTCGTCATCCCTCGTCACCGCTCCAGTTTATTTATTAAGGGTCGGCTCTTCTCCACATGTGGAGGTCCGTCTCTATCATTAGAAGACCCTCGTATTGCCATCGTAAAGTGGATTCTTGGCACACCCCTGGCCTCACTCCTTTCTGTTCAGTTTAAGTCGGAGACGTGGCTCACCTCCCACTTCAATCGTCTCTGTCCCCAATGTCTGTAGCCACCTGTCCTTCCCCTAGTGACACAATTTTCATCATTCTCATTTCATCAGGCACTCAGGATGTGAGCCGTTTAGAAAAGGCAGACATTTTTCTCCATGGCCCCCCTGTTTTCGTTTCGACTGTCATGGCCAGCTCTTCGGACATCATATTGTGACGTCGAGGGGCCCACTCACGCCTGGCTATGGGACATGATGTCAGTCACTTTTGAGCCCCTGCAAGTGGTGGGCCCCTCGTTCCTATTTTTGGTAAGCTTCTCAAAAGACGGTTTACACTTCAGTCCCATCTTGATGGCTTTACTGAAGATCGTGTCCCCAAGTGTGCAGTACGGTCTCACCAAACCTCAGGATTCCGCCCCGTTTCTCCTACGAGTGGGTTACGCAGACTTTATGATCCCAAAGGAAATTCAGTGGCAGAGAGAAAGTACAAAACATCGGGCAATAAGCAAAGGGACACCAGCTGTCAAACACCACGGCTCTTAAAGCACTGCCACCCTGCGCCCACGCCTGGCTCTTTTTACACTTACTCTACAGTCACCTCTCATTTTATCTAATTGAGTTTAGATTTTTTTTTTTTTTTGTCCCGCCTTCAGACTGTGTTGTCTTTCATTCGTGTCACCATGCAATACGTGACATGTCAGCGGGAGGACACGGAGGACGGTCACATCTGGACAATGAAGTCAACATGGAGCCAAATGTCTTGACCTCAGCCTGTGCACTCACACTTCATAAAAGCAGCTCAGTTACAAGAGCGCGCTCCGGGATTACGACATGCCCGCGGACCACCCGGCCCTCCTCCGGCTCTTTTAGATTTCAGCCTCACAAGACCTAAGATCTTTCAGACCAAATTCCAACCACTTTGGTATGCGGCGTTTGTGTGATGGACCATCTGTTGGAATGAGAAGTTACTCTTTGGACCAACAGGTGGCACACGACAAACACAAACGCTGAATAAGCCCAGCAGAAATGCCCTTGTGCCACAGAGATTCTACTGGACGGGAACAAATATGCAAGCGGGCGAGTATAGTACACTTAACTAATCAAAGTTCTAGACACGGGACACGTAGAAGAACCTGCACACAACTCCCAGAATGCATCGCCAGAGCTTAAGGTGCGCATCTCTGCGTTTCTACAGCTTGTCCTCTGTGCTGCGTTTCTGCCCAGCTTGTGGGACTTTTTAAAGTAAACTTCTATCATTAAACTTACTTCAAGTTCTGCTTCCAGTTTTTCAAAATAATTCCCCTCCAAATTAAAATCCGCGACCCACAAAGTCAAAGAGCAGGAGGTGACGGAGACGTCAAAGTCAGAAAAGAGGCAGAGCCGGGAAGCCCCCCCGATACCAGAAGAGAGTTCAAGAAACAGTCCAGAAACGACACGCACAGGTCTGCTTCCTCAGACGGCGTTGGCACTCACTGCTGCTCAATCCAAGGGTACAACAAAACGCGGGCCGCGGCACCACACAGTCGACTTTAAGAGCTGCGTCTCTTGGCCTGTCGCACGCCTCGTCTTTGAGATGAACTTGAGAGCACGACGGGCCACTGAAATGAACGGTTTAACGCCAGGTGGCATCGGCACGGAGACTAAAAGTCAATCACAGCGAGAAAACAAAGGAATGAACATCAAAGTTTGATCGCTGGACTGCAGTGGCAGTGGCGGTGTGGGCACTGCTGGATGGCAGTGGTACTGGTAGTGTGGGCACTGCTGGCTGATGGTGACACTGGTAGTGTGGGCACTGCTGGCTGGTGGTATGGGCATTGCTGGCTGATAGCACTGGTGGATGGTAGTGTGGGCACTGCTAGCTGGTGGTGGCACTGCCAGTGTGGGCACTGCTGGCTGGTGGTATGGGCACCCTGGCTGGTGGTATGGGCACTGGTGGTTTGGGCACTGCTGGATGGCAGTGGCACTGGTAGTGTGGGCACTGCTGGCTGGCAGTGGCACTGCCAGTGTGGGCACTGCTGGCTGGTGGTGTGGGCACTGCTGGCTGGCAGTGGCACTGGTGGCGTTGGCACTGGTGGTATGTATGGGCACTGCTGGCTGGTGGTGTGAGCACTGCTGGATGGTAGTGTGGACACTGCTGGCTGGCAGTGGCACTGGCGGGGTGGGCACTGCTGGCTGGCAGTGGCACTGGCGGGGTGGGCACTGCTGGCTGGCAGTGGCACTGGTGGTGTGGGCACTGGTGGCTGGCAGTGGCACTGGCGGTATGTATGGGCACTGCTAGCTGGTAGTGTGGGCACTGGCGGGGTGGGCAATGCTGGCTGGCAGTGGCACTGGCAGTGTGGGCACTGCTGGCTGGCAGTGTGGTCACTGCTGGCTGGTGGTGGCACTGGTGGTGTGGTCACTACTGGATCGTAGTGTGGGCACTGGTGGCTGGTGGTGGAGCTGGTGGTGTGGGCACTGCTGGCTGGCAGTGGCACTGGCGATGTGGGCACTGCTGGCTGGCACTGGCAGTGTGGGCACTGCTGGCTGGTGGTGGCACTGGTAGTGTGGGCACTGATGGATCGTAGTGTGGGCACTACTGGCTGGCAGTGGCACTGGTGGTGTGGGCAGTGGTGGCTGGTGGTGGAACTGGTGGTGTGGGCACTGCTGGCTGGCAGTGGCACTGGTGGTGTTGGCACTGGTGGTATGTATGGGCACTGCTGGCTGGTGGTGTGAGCACTGCTGGATGGTAGTGTGGACACTGCTGGCTGGCAGTGGCACTGGCGGGGTGGGCACTGCTGGCTGGCAGTGGCACTGGCGGGGTGGGCACTGGTGGCTGGCAGTAGCACTGGTGGTGTGGGCACTGCTGGCTGGCAGTGACACTGGTGGTGTGGGCACTGCTGGCTGGCAGTGGCACTGGCAGTGTGGGCACTGCTGGCTGGTGGTGGCAGCACTGGTGATGTGGGCACTGCTGAGTGGCAGTATGTATGGGCACTGCTGGCTGGTGGTGT